>OZ034979.1:25992983-26497983 GCA_964030785.1 Siderastrea siderea
ACAAATCCAACAGCTGAATGTGGTCAACTGGTGGGTTTGTTTATGTTCCTTTAAATCTGCTAATTTGTAAAAAGACTTTCCACAAACTTTGCAGTTTTGAAGTTGCTCTCCTGTATGTCTTTGTTCACGTACTTTGCAATTTGACAATTGGCTAAACCACTTACCGCAATACTTGCACTTAAGAGGTTTCTCTCCTGTGTGAGTTCGTTCATGTGTCCTGCAGACTGCCGGACCACAGAAGCACTTATCACAATACTTACACCTATAAGGATTCTCTCCTGTGTGAGTTCGTTCATGTCTCTTGCAATTTGACGATTGGCTAAAGCACTTATCACAATACTTGCACTTATGGGGTTTCTCTCCAGTGTGAGTTCGTTCGCGTGTCTTGCATTCTGATGGAATACTAAAGCACTTATCACAATACTTGCACCTATAAGGATTCTCTCCTGTGTGAGTTCGTTCATGTCTCTTGCAGAGTGACGATTGGCGAAAGCAATTATCACAATACTTGCACTTATGAGGTTTCTCTCCTGTGTGAGTTCGTTCATGTCTCTTGCAATTTGACGATTGGCGAAAGCACTTATCACAATACTTGCACTTATGAGGTTTCTCTCCTGTGTGAAGTCGTTCATGTCTCTTGCAATCTGACGGATTACTGAAGCACTTCTCACAATACTTGCACTTATGAGGTTTCTCTCCTGTGTGAGTTCTTTCATGTGCTTTGCAATTTGACGATTGGCTGAAGCACTTATCACAATACTTGCACTTATGAGGTTTCTCTCCTGTGTGAGTTCGTTCATGGATTTTGCAAGTTGATGAAAAACTAAACCGCTTATCGCAGTGCTTGCACTTATGAGGTTTCCCTCTATTGTGAGTTTTTCCACGAATGTTACGATGTGACGACCAGGTAAACGACGTGTTGCAGTGCTTGGATTTATGAGGGCTCTCTCCTGCTTCTATCTTTTCATTTTCTTTGCATTTATCGAAACATCGAAACCAATTGTTGCAAGAATTGCAGTTGTGAGACTTTTTCTCAGAATGTATTAGCGTACGTCTTGTCATATTTCCTGATTGCGTGGATAGCTTCTTATACAGTGGTTGGACTGATCGAATTTCTCACATGTACGTGTTTCTTCGTGTGTCCTTAGGTGTCCTAATTTTCATTGGTTGCACGTGTACCGTCTTATTTCAATATGCGTTCGCTTTCCTTTCTTGCGCCTTCCTTCGCTTTTTGCTTGTGGATGTCTCAAAGGCACGTTAAAAATAGAACAAGTGACACACTGCAATATCAAGTTGTATTCCTGCAAAAAAACATAAATCTGGTCAAATGATCAAAGTAAAATTTGAATAGCAAATGGCTTTCTGGGAATCACACGAATGTTTTAGAGGCTTACCGTAAGGGAATTATTATCCTGGACGTGTGATAAATGAACATAAAAATCTCATAAAAGAAATTCTTTTGGAACTTGAGTCCCTTTGTCGACGATGTGATTACTAATGCGCAGCCTCGTTTTGGTGACAAGCCTGCAAGATCGCTTTGTACGTCAAGAGGAGGTGGGTTGCCCTGGTCACAGTTCATGGCTGGCTAGTGCTGGAAGATGTAGATGGCATCGTGGATTTGCGTTACAGTAGGTGACCCTCCTGGTCAATTAGTGGAATGTCTTGTGCTCTTCACTTGCTCCGAAATTGCTGACTTGAAATTGGACGCCTGCACCGTCTTACGGTGTTCAGTTAGCATGATGCCTTGTCTCCTTGCGGTTTCACCGATATGTTCTGCATCAAAGCCTTGGGATTTTATGTTGTTGTCCTCATCTGTAATTTGATCTTTTGCCTTTACAAGCTCCAGCCGGCGATAAACCGTGACCAGGGCTACAACCTCCCCTCGATCTACGGAGCGATCTTGCACATCAGTAATTACATCATTGATAAAGGGAGTCGGATCAGTTTCGAAAGCTCCGAGAACTTTCCCTTTAATTGTTAGCTTTCAAGAATTATTTCTCTGATGATTTCCTAAAAAGGGAATCTTCAGACCCATAAACATCTACTTATGAAATCTAATATCAAAGGACACAGAACGTGTATAAACCAGTACAAGTTTCACGAATTTGAAAAAAAAAATGACGTCAAAACGCTTTTTTCAATGGAAGAATTTTATTTTTGTCTCATAAAACCCAGTTACTTTATACTCTGATTAAGCACAGTTGATCTTGGTCAAGGAGTGCTTGCATAGATTTAGAGACAATAACAAACTTTTACCCAAAGTACAAGGGTGTCTGGGTGGATAAACACTTAATGAAGTGTACCAAAACTTTCGCCACAATTTTATATGGGTTGTTTCCTGGTTGTTCTTTTCTCAATACCAAAGTGCGAAGGGTCACCAGGCTACCCGAAAAAGAAAACTGCCTAGAAGGGTCACCTGGTTCTTGTGGTTTTTTGTTCATTTACCCTTTATGTTTGCCCAAATCACCTTTTTAAAACTGTCTGGAAGGGTCACCTGGTTCTTATGGATTCTTGTTCATTTATTCTTTATGCTTGGCCAAATCACCTTTTTTAACTCCCTGGAAGGGTTACACAGTTCTAACGCTTTCTTGTTCATTTACCTTTTATGTTTGCACAAATCACCTTTTGAAAACTGTCTGGAAAGGTAACCTGGTTGTCATGTTTCCTTGTTCAATTACCCTTTATGCTTGCCCTAATCACCTTTTAGGCCCGTCCCTCTCGCAGTTTATCACCACATAGAAAGGCTTCGTATTGAATCTTAGTATTGGAGTTTTATCTTTCCATCTTGAAATCATTTGTCTAAAAAGAATTCTGAGGTTTGTTACTTTAATTACTTTATGATTAATGTGCATAACAACCGAAATATTTAAGTTCCGAGGCTAAAGAACATTGAAAAAGTGGGAAACACATATACATTAAATCCTCTGGGGAGAGTCAGTAGGTTATCTACACAAGGAACTACAGTGAAACCTGTATTAACAGGACACCCTTGGGACAATCGCTAGTGTCCGCCTAATACAGGGTGTCCTCTAAATACACGTACTGATAAACTGGAAAACAACAGTTAATATAATTATTGACTTTTTATATCTCTACCTTACATGACCCGCATACTTGACATGCTTCATCGCAAACCTTTCGCAACTGGCCGGGTACAATTACTAAATAACCTGGAAAACATGCCCTTTTAGCAAAAAAGGAGGCTTATGGCACATTCTATGTGGAAACATTTTGAGGGGCTAAAGCGCATAATGTTGTCCATTTTGATCTAAATTTCGACAAGGTGTTTTTTTTAAAAGCGATTCCGCTTTCACAAAGGATCTTGTCTTTGAGAACGAGATGAAACATTTCAAAGCTTGGGGGGCTGTTATCCAACCAAGCCTGGAAAATGTGATATTTTGCGATGATTAGAACATGGTTTAAGGCGTAAAACTTAGTACAGTCTGGTTTATAGCCGTACAGAATATCCGTCACGCTTAAGGAATGATTCTCCGATCGTTTCTCATTCAACCAATTAACAATTTCACGCCAAAAACTTTGCGTAATGGGGCATTCATACAAAAGATGAACCAAAGTTTCGTTGGGAAAGTTGCAGCGCTCACAGCGAGGTGACGTTTTCAGTCCCATTTTAAAAAGGCGTTTGTTTGTAGGAAGAATACCATGAATGATTTTGTATTGGAAACATCTTAGTTTGTTTTCTACTGTGACTTTAAAAGGCAATTGGTAGATAGCTTTCGGGGATAAGTTTTTTCCGACTAGTTCTAGTTCTGTTTTTGGGGATTTAAGAACTTTCAAAACAAAAAGTTCGCGAGCAATTTTGGCAGTGACATTAGAGGGGGTTAGGTTATCTCTGACAGCCATATTGGAGGGTATTTGCTTAGGATTTAAAAGGGAGTTTTTCCACCCACTAGGGATTGCAGAGAGGAGGCCGTGCTTTTTTTTTTTTTTCTATTTCTTTTTTTTCTTGTTTTCGTTAAAATTGTAATTAAATTAATCTGTTGTAAACTAACTCTGTACTTGTACTTATATGTAGTGAAACGGTGTAATTTTTTTTCTCTGTATTATCAATATTGTATCTGTTTTTTGTACGTCTTTTTTTTTCCAACATTCAATATTGTAAAGTCTTATTTTCTTCAATAAAAAAATAAAAAAAACAAAAAAATAAAAAAAGGAGGCTTATTTGAAAGTACGGGGGGGGGGGGGGGCTTAATAGAGGATTTACGGTTTGCCTGTCAAGTTGTTGTTGACTAGGACAATGAAATAAATTATGGGTATGTCTAGATCACAAGCGGCTAGATTGGCTGCTGTATTTTAGCCCTTAATGGTAAGCATTATGCCTAGCAGGGGGCAATCCCCATTTCAGATATTAAGTGATTTTTAAGGGTGTGTACTAGTAAATATTTATCTCCGAGTGAACCAGCAGCCAAGCTTTACCAGTTAATCACAAGACAAATTAACTTTTGGGATCTTGGAAATCCCGTTTGGTATATGCTAAAACATATTATTCACCTCAGTGCTGGAGAACAGTTGCGTGAACAATATGAAAAACAGTCAACTATTTATGACTATTCAATTATGGACCATATCTATTCCATTTTTTTTTTCCAGATAACCACGTTACCTTGTCAAAGCACAGGCTTACCACCCTCTGTTTGTGTGTTGGGCTGTGTATTTGTAATGTCTGTATTGGTTTATCAAACCAGCAAAACCAAAGCTGACATTTAGGCCTGGTAAAACTGGGGAAAATGAAATAAAAACTCATTAAATTGCTGCCACGGTGTTAAATGATTTGTGTTTCTAGGACCATTATTTTGAAAACAATTCTTTTGAGAGCCTTAAATAAACACAGAAAAAAAATCAAAACACCACAACATCAATTTTATGAGTTATTATTTTTATTTTCATCAGTTTTAAAAGGCCTAAACTTCAGCTTTAGTTTTACAAGTTTGCTAAGCCAATAGAGTAATTATAAATGCACAACCCACCACACAAACAGAGGGTGGTAAGCCTGTGGTTCAGAGTCAGAGGTTCTCACAGAATTTTGAGGGAAAGTCTCGTTCAAACTGCCTTGAAGTATTCCATAACTGTTCTGAATTACCCAGTGATTCAAAAACTAGTTTGGATTAGTAGATGACACTTTTACTGAACTTGAGCATACCATAATGCATCAGTCAGTTGAAATAATTTCCAACCGCCAGTCTCATGGGACATACATTGACACGCCCAATGCAGGGATTTAGCCCTGGGGGCAGGGAAACTGACAAAATGCATTTTTAACTGAGGCCACAGAGTGGTGATTTAACAGCACACATTGTGTAGTTCCAGAAAATGTCCATACCCACCCGTGGAAGTTCATTGGAAACTCCTAGGGGGAGGGGGTCTTAAAAGCCAACATTTTAGAAGCAAAGTATGAAGCTAAACTGGAATTTCTTGGGGTGAGGGGGATGCAAAACAAATCCCCTTCTGTGGGGGGAGTATGGGTAATTGCTAAGAACTACACATTCATCTCTGGGTCCAAGCATAACAGCAGAGATTTAACTTAGTGTAGTGGAAATTTTTACCTGATTTCACATTGAAACAGTTCCAAGAGTTTTCATTACTGAACATGCGAGTTTTAATTTAAATAAATCCGGGGATAAATATATAATTAAATTGAATTGGTTTCAGGAGACATGAGAGATATTAGTGTACACGCACTAGGATTGAATAGGAATGTAGTCACTTAGGATGGTTTATCCTGTATCCTTAAAAGTAGGTGGTTTATAGTAAGGGTATTGTGTTGTTATCTCAAAAGACTTTTAAGATAGACAGAACAAGCAACTCCAAGACAAGACTTGAACTTGAGTTAAGACGTGACCTCATTGTATGTCGTGCTGACCCACCTTGAAAAATCAGTCCGCATGTGGACTTGGGATGAGTGTCAACTTTGTGGCTTAAAAAAAGTTCTGATACTACAGATACAAAATAGTGTGAGTGTTATTAAAAAGTTAGAAAATATGACTTAACATGGTTTTCACTGTTCATTAATGCTAAAACATTTTGACACATTGTGTGGTTCCAGAAAAAATATCATTACTACCACTGGAGGGTCTTTGGAAATTCTGAGGAGGAGGGGGGTCTTGAAGGCCAAAATTTTTAAAGGAATGTATGAGCCTAAACTGTGCATGTCAGCATGCTCTTCCGGAAAACGTCATTGGTTCTGCATGTGTTGGATGCCTACGATAATTATGTCACGGAACAAATGTCAAAAAAATAAAGAGAGCAATATTTTTTTTAATAACAAAATTAAAGCCAGAGACAACTTACATGATGACATAGCCAGTAAGGGCGGGCCATGCTTATGCACGGTTATCTAAAATCATAACACATTTTGGAGACTACACTGCACAAAATGCCTGCCATAATGTGTCGTTCCTGAAAATATCCATACTCCTCCCACAGAGTATTTTTTGGTTTGAACCCCCCCCCCCCCACCCTCTGCAAATTCCAGTTTAGGCTCATACTTTCCTTTAAAAATTTTGGCCTATAAGACCCCTTCCTCCTCAGAATTTCCAATGACCCTCTGTGGTGGGGGTATGGATATTTTCTGGTACCACACAATGTCGATTTTTACCACTTAACAAATCAAAATTGAGTTGTGTTTTATTTGGTTCCATAGCAGCTTGCAGGCTTCACAGGGCTTTTAACACACTACTTGACCCCAGGGATGGGGTGACATTGGACAAGTGTTAAATTCCCTGCTATGTCCTGGGAGTCGGAGAAAAGGGATTTTTATTGACTGACGCATGAATCACTCTGTTGATTGCTCACTAATTACCTCACATGTAACACCACCACGCATATTGAGAATTCTCATGAATGCTGTGTAGTGGTTACCCTGCAGAAAAATTTGCCACAAAAAAACACAGTAGCTTCAACCACAAAAAAGATTTTAGTCAGGAACAAAGCGATTTTGTGGTGCGCTCAAACTCAGAAAATTTGTCAGTCACAAAACCAAAACAATGTTTTTTTTTGGAAAAATTACATGTTGTGTGGTTATCATGCCTTTTAATGCTATTGGTGAAAGTAACTTTAATTTCATAATACAGCAGGTGCAGGCAGAGGTATAAAGTAGTGAAGATTGTGTAATTCTTGTGGTTCTTCTGATTAACCAATGGTTATCTGCAAATCTGTGATAATTAAATTTCAAAGGAGTAGGAAATTCGCCTGCCTGTTTATTTGCATCGCACTCACGGTAAGCATCAATACACCTAAAGGCCATGCCATTTTATCAATGATGTATCGATTTATTGCATTCCCTGAAGACTAATTTGCATTTCACCAGCACACAAAAAAGCAAACCTTTTACAAGTATTTGAGCAGACATTTCTATCCTTTGGGATAAGTAATCAGAGGTGATGCCGTTAAAATAGCCAACGAAGTGCGAGTTTATGCTAGAAATCTTAACCACACACCACTGATTTATCGCACACCTCATACAGGCCCTGGGGGAGTACTCCCTTATATGACTTATATGGGGAAGTGCCGCTGGACAGGGTATGGTGTTGGCCCCATTGTCCTAAACAAGGTATTTAATTTTGTGTCTGTCCTAAACAGGGTGTGTATTTTGTCATTTGTCTTAAACAGGAACCTACAATGGAGGGTGCTGTCCTACATAGGGTGGGTATTTTAAGGCTTTTTTTGTCCTTTACAGGGTCAGGGTATCAAACCCTCAGCGGCACCCCTATACCCAAACATGGGCCCAGTGCCCCCACCTTCCCCACCCCCGGGCATACGCGTAACCCAAATGCGATGCAAACAAACAGGTTCTCGCATTTTTTGTATACGCGTATGCTGCAAATCAATCCACCCCTAGAAGCAGCGTATAAGATAACTAAACATATGCATTTGCCACTTTTCTCACTAACGTATATAGCTACTGAGTTATTTCAGTTGACGTTTAATTTTAATAGTACTAGGAAGACCTCTTTACGCTCGTTAGGGCATTTGAAAGGAGCCGTTACATTAGGCGAAATGCTTTTAAACATCACGGTAACACGTTAAATGATAAGGAATTTCCAAAACACTCACCTAACAACCAGAAGAAGCAAACAGAAAAGAAAATACCGCACCACGTCACTGCTACAAACAACTTCACTCCTCGATCGAAAAATACCACGAAGTGTATCACGTGACAGATCTATTTGCCCTGTTTGGATTAAAGTGTATCGCGTGACAGTTGAAGCGTAACAGAACTCATTGTCACGTAATCCCAACTAGTTTCGCAGGCAAATCTCACCTTTTATCCCAAGCCACTGACAAGACTGACCATAGAAACCTGCGGAGAAAAAAGGTAACATAAACTTATGAAGTGTATAACGTGACAGATTCACTGATATATGAGAACAAACAGTCACAACTGCTGCGGGCTGGCGTTCCGGTACACACGAGGGGACTTGCTGCAGCGACTAGTCCCCTGTAGTGTTTACGATGGGACTAAATACGAGAGCAATCGTAATTTCCATACAAGTTCTTGTATCGATGCAGCTGTAGTTCCTGCATGAGATTATGATTTCTTGAATCGTCTTATACCGGAAGACGTTGGGAGAGGGGGCGGGGTTCGGGGCTGATACACGTACAGGCGCGAGATGTTGACCAGGCGAAAGAGGGCGAAAAAATATCAAATTTCACCTAAAAACAGCACAGGTAGTCCGTACTAACGAATGCCGCTCGAAAACAATCTACGCTCTTAGCGTTTTTCTCCATCAAAAAGTTTATGGTGTTGTATTTTGTCCTGTGAAGTTTTTGAGCCATTAGAGAGGTTTGAGGTCGTCCAACCTGGCAGTCCATAAGAGAAAGTCGGATAGAATCGCCGGCCAGTTCGTCGGTCGAACCTGTCATGAAAACGGCACCAATTTTCACTCGAAAAAGGCAGGCACTTACATGCTCTTTCTCTTATACACTGTTAAAGGGGCTGTGTCACGCTATTTTAGTAGTTTTTTTAAAAAAGCTAAAAGTATCTTCGCGTCAATTGAATTCCAAAAATAATGGTCTAGCTTACGGCACTGAAACTGTTTCCTGTCGTCTGTTGCTACCGATGGCAAGGATGGAAATGGATTGAAACTTGAAAAAATTGGGCCAATTTTTTCAAGTTTTGATGCTATGTTCTTAATTAAAAATCACCAAAAAATTATTATGGTTAGCTGTCGCTGATAAAGTTAATTTGATATCTTCTTCGTGGTATTACAAGAGCACTTTGTGTTTGAGTAAAGTTACTAGGTAGTGATTTTAGCACAGAATTGACCTATAATAGCAAAATCCTCGTGACGTAACCCCTTTAAGTTCAAAGACCAAAAACCACTCCAATGGCGCTAAATCTCCACAGAAAGACAGAAAACAACACCATATAACTATCCTTCTTCTTTATTCAAGAGCTTTACTTTCAAAAGCTTATTTATTTATTTATTTATTTATTTTTATAGGAATTCTCAGTCCGATTTTCCACACAAACTTTTGTATTACGTTTGGACTACCTCTGAAAACAACAACAAAATAATTACGATTAACAAACCCTGTAACTTATATGTCGGGTACAAAGACGTATCCTGGGATCTTTCAGTACCTAATAAGCTACTGGAATACGCCTGTGCGTGAAAGGCTTAGGTTTTGTTTTGTTCTTTTTGGTCTAAGATAGGTAAAGATAGTTTTATGCATTTTATTAGCCTAGAATAGGGTATGTTCTGTTTACAGTTCTAGAAAGGTTTATACTGCTTTGGCCTGTAAAGGGAAACAACTTGGGGATTGATAATAGCAATGGAACTGGATAGAGTCCGATCCGCAGTTCCGGGTCTGTAACAATGGAAGTGACTAAGACAATCGGACAACCTCGTGGCGGAAGTTCGATTTGCTAAAACTCGAGTATGACTACAGAACAAATGCTACAACACGAAGTCCTGTTACCAGCTATGATATTTTTCGAGATTTTTACAGCAAATTTCAAATAGAGAAAGATAAACTTTTTGATGGAGAAAAACGCTAAGACCATAGATTGTTTTCGAGCGGCATTCGTAAGTACGGGTACTTTGTTTTTGCCACTTTTCAAAGCACAGTTCCAGCACAGGCAGACCAAGCGTCGAATGAGACTAGCGCATATACTAAACGCATACAATGTATAAACTGCGAAATCGAAGCCGTGACTGCGCTGGAGAACTGCATTCTCGATGTGCGTGCTTGGATGAGAGAGGATATGTTGTGGTTAAATGATGAAAAGACGGAGTTTCTATTGGTTGGCAGTCGTCAACAGCTGGCTAAGGTGTCTATCAACGGCATCAAGGTTTGTGAAACTGATGTGGCTCCTGTGTCGTCCGCAAGGAATCTGGGCGCTTGGTTCGACTCCCGCCTGGATATGTCTACTCATAGTTCCAAAACTTGCGGCAGCGCCTTTTACTATCTTTATAACATCCGTCATATCAGGAAGTTCCTCTCAAGGGAGCATACTGAACAGCTGGTTCATGCCTTCATCACAAGTCGATTGGACTACTGTAATAGCCTGCTTTATGGTGTTCCCGACTGTCAGATAATGAAACTGCAACGCGTAATAAACGTAAGTGCTAGGCTTATTTACTGCGCGCATAAGTTTTGTCGTATCACCCCAATTCTTATGGAGCTGCACTGGTTGCCAGTCCGTGCGCGCATTGAATTTAAAATTCTTCTTATTACCTTTAAAGTTATTAAGGGTCTGGCTCCTAAATATCTTTCTTATTTAATAGCAATTTTACCGTCGTCAAACTATGATCTACGTCGTAATAGCAACGGAATTCACTTACTGAGAAGCACATTGAGAACAAAGAAAACAATGGGTGACTGCGCGTTCGAGATTGCAGCACCAATATTATGGAATAGTTTGCCTTTATCAGTTAGACAAGCAGGTACCATCGACAATTTTAAGAGATCAGTTAAGTCTCATTTATTTACTAAGACGTACAATTAATTTATCATATTTTGCTTGTTTTTATCATTATTTTTATAATTGTTGTTTATTATTTCTTTTAATCGTACATTCATTTTACAATAGTATTGAGCATGAGATTATTGTGATGAAAAAACATAGGATATAGTTTTAGCTATTTCTTTAACATATAAACATATCGCCATGATAAGGTATTTGTTTTTAATGCAAGATTGTAATGCGCATATGATTATACTCATAGAATATACGCACTATAAGTGATAAATATTATTATTATTATTATTATTATTATTAAATTCGCCTATTTCACGTTGCCATGGCCTATATGTCATCACACGCCATAAGAGTTTCTATGAAAATGTAACAAATACACTACAATGTCAACCGTAGCCATGCAGTGGATGCAGACCGGTGTCCTCTTTTCACCTTGTCATAAATGTGCACACCTACTTATATGTGTTTCGTGTGCAAGTGAGCAGAAACTTTTTCGTCGAAAATACGTCGCAACTCTGCGTTCCCAAGGCTCAAATCTCAGATTTTCTGACTTTCTGGGGAGAACGTGACCTCATTATTGCGGAGATAAGATCATAGATTGACCAGAGACGCTTCTGCTTTACGCCAGGGAACAAAGTGTCAAACAAAGCCAGAGACACTGTTCGTATTTACATAAGGTAAGCCGTGCTGTGCACGCTCATCCAAAAATGACAAACATTGTTTAATGTTGCGTTGTTCTTATTGTTGTTAATGGCCCCTTAAGAAAAAAACTGAAGCGTTTTGAAGCGATTTTTGGAAAGTTTTTGTCCTAATTTACTCTCATTTAAGAATTGATTAAAGGCTAGAAAGTATTTGAAACTAGTCCTGACTTGAAGCTAGGTAAATTCTATTTAAGCACTGAAATCCCTAAAAACGCCTAGCAGTGTAGGCGTCTTCTTGGTTTACTTCTCGTCTAAGATAAACACGAGGGTCTCAATGGTTTAACCGTTAGCCGTAAAGGGGCCAAGAATTTAGTCATTAGGCGTAAATATTAAAAAATTTTAACCACAAGTCGTAAAAAAGTTAACCGTAAAAACGTTTTTAGCTACGAATTGTCATTTTGAAAGTGTGGAGATCTCTTGTTTAGACTGCTTTGAGTCTTTACGTTGTCTCGTGGCTAATGCACATGCGGCTTTAACGGCTACACGTTCTTCCGCTGGTACCGAAGAGAAAAGCAGTTAGCTCAGGACCCTTTGGACTGGTGACCCGAAAGTCTTTTTTTATACAGTAATTTCAAAAGGAGATACATAAACAAGTAAAAAGTAACGAGTCAGATTAAGTTCCAACGTTTCGGCGACTAAAGTTTTTGTCTAGTTTAACTTCCTTTATGTAAATTTATCTGACCTGAACTCTTTTTAACTCGCACTGTATTCGTCACATCATTGCTTGATAATGGCGTCATGAAGTCGCCGAAACGTTGGAACTTAATCTCGTTAGTTTTTATTTGTTTATGAATTTCAAAAGGATATGCTATATTTCTATAAGAGTAGTAATATTAGACATAGGATACCATAGTAGCATGCTATATCTAATACTTCAATTCTTACAATAAGCACGTAGTTGTTTCCACGTGAATGGTCTAAGATCTATGGAAATTAATTTTTAACCTTTCAACAAAATGGGAATTATTAAATTAACCGTTAACTGTAAAAGCCACCACCCCATTGAGACCCTCAAACATGGGCGCCCATTTTTTTAACAGAGTGGTCGTGCCAAAACAAGAATTGTGGGATAAATTGATGGAAGAAATAGAAGCTTGACACTCGAAATAATATGACAGTTACCGAATAACGTTGATATTTTGAAGGCATCAAAGTTTTGATATTTAGAAGGACTGTTTTTGTGTGGATGCAGTACGGACCCATGCGCCCGCATTTTTGTCAGCATGTTTCACGCTTTTTTTTGGTTTGTTTGAGATTGGTACGGATTCGTGAGTAAAGAGTAAGTCAAGGAAGCGGTTTTAATGGGGGTGGGCAGGTTTATTCAAGGAGGAGGTGTAAGGAAGGGTATTGTTTTAAAAAACCTCGGACCGCTAGCTCAGTGGTTTAGAGTCTTGGCAACGAAACCGCTGACCAAAGTATTCTTGGAAAGCTGCGCGTTTCAGTTTTTCTTTATTCCTGAAAATGCCGGTATTGGCTATCCTGTGGCCGTGTGAGTATGATACTTCGTTTGTCTGTTTCTCTTCAAGATTACACGATTTTGAAAAAAAAAAGCAAGATATTAAAGGAGCTGTGTCACGAAATTTAACCAAATTCAGCCACTAGGATCCAGGGTTAAAACTTGGCGGTCGCACGGTCGCCCGTGGCGATTAAAAAGTGTCGAGGGCGACCAAAAGTTGAGGTTTGATCGCCCGAAGGGCGACTACGATTTGAGAAGTACGAAAAGAGTAGCAATAACAATAGAATGAAATGTTCTTTCATTGAAGTACCTTTCTTTTCTTTCCTCGACTCTAAGTTCATCAATTGTAGTAAACGTTTAGTTTTAAAGCACAAAATTCAAATTCGTTCGTGATCGAGTTTTTAGATTGCTCCGATACGTCCGATACGTAGACGCCATTTTGATTTTACTGACACGAGAATCCAGACATACCCAGACTTCAATGCAGTACGTTTTCAAACATGAATATAGGCAAAATTGCTCAATACTGCTCGATATAATAGACTTACTTTTCACCTGAATTCAAAAGCAATCGAAAGAAACTGAGAATCGTGACACTGAAGTTTATAGATGTTGACAAGATCGTTTTGTCCGTATTTGGAAAACAATGGTCCAGTTTTTCTTTAGAAGTTTAAGGACCAAGTCAGAACCTGTAAGTGAAGAAAATAGCAAACAAGAACGAGACGGATGATCCAGTGTTCTCCTTATTAGGCGGTAACCGGTAAAATTTACCGCTTGCATCACCGCTTGTTACCGGTTAGAAGCACATACTAAGGCCCGGATTAGAAACATCCAACAGATTTGGATTGTGAAAAGATTTATTTATCGGATTGAATTACGAAAAAATTTATGTCAGTCGTATAACATACCACGTCATTCTTGTCTTAGTACATGTAACTTTTCTCATTGTCCATGCGTTCGTACAATATTAGACGAAGTCTTATGATCTCGACGTTTCTAAGTTCATTATATAATAGTCTCATCTTCTCAACGTTTCTCTGCATGTTTCTACCTTTCGTAAGATGTTAGTCGTATCTTTTTAAAGTTGCTCAGAATGCTAGTACATTCCTAGGGTATTAGCCTTCTCGACATTTTCCGTGCGATAATATGTCCGTCAGTGTTGGTCTTTTCTTCACGACTGTCCACATTTCTCCGTACGTCAGAACATTCAAAAGCATTATTGTTCTCTCTCGTCCGTATGTTAGTATATTCTTGATTAAAATGTTGTTAGTTGTATCTCCTTGACATTTCTCCGTACGTTAGCATTGTAGTAGGATGTTAGTGTTATCTTCCCCACGTTTATCCGTACTGATGTTGGTTTGTTCAGGTTTATTCGTAAGGTGCTGTTAGCATTTGTCTTATCTTTTAGGCAATTCTCCGAAGCTTTTTCTTCTAGATGTTTGCCTGTATGTTAGTACGTTCCTTGTAACAGGAATCGCAAACATCAAGCATTTTGTATTTGTTTGAGACACGTGTGAGTCTAGTGTCATGCGGGCAACATTCCGGCTCTCATGACGACACTTCCACTCCGGGGTAGAAAAGGATTTTCAACACAGCTGCTTTACCGGTCTAGAAAACTTCTTTACCTGTTACCCTGAAAACTAGGGAGAACACTGATGATCCCCAACACGGACTGAACAGAGTTTTTATTGTTATAACAATTTTACCAATTTCTTGACAGTACATTGGCAAATGTACTGTATAACAATTTTACCAATTTCTCGACAGTACATTGGCAAATGTGAGCATTCAAGACAAAGTTAAGATCAAGCAAATTTCTTTTGGCGTTTCAGTCGAACACCCTACTAAAAACACGGGCTCAAACAGCCATGAGGCGTTTATTCGAGCAAAAATGATGTAATTTTTTTGTTAGTAGAGGAAATTTGAGGGCTACTTTATTTTGGCCTGGGCGACTAAGAATTCAGGGATACTGGCCCGAGTGGCGACCAAGCACTGAAGTTAATTTTTAGCCCTGAGGATCTGGCCACCAAATTGAGCGAAACATTAAAATAACCTGGAAGGGTCGCCCGGTTCTAATACCTTCTTGTTTATTTATCCTTAATGCTTGCCCAAATCACCTTTTAAAAACTGCCTGGAGAGGTAACCTGGTTGTCATGTTTTCTTGTTCAATTACCCTTTATGCTTGCCCCAATCACCTTTTAGGCCCTTCCCCTCTCGCATTGTATCACCAGCTAGAAAGGCTTCGTATTGGAGTTTTATCTTTCCGTCTTGAAATCATTTGTTTGAAAAGAGATCTTATTTTGAGGTTTATTTGTTTAATTACCATTCTTTTTATAGTACTGTTAGTTCGTTCTCGGATTGGAACACTAAAAATGCACGGTAAAACAGTTTATCATTTATTGTTTTGGTTGTAAAGAAAACAGCGGGAGGGGAGCTTAAAAGAGAGGAGGGTAATCAATTTCATGTTCCTAAAGGCTTGTTGAAAGAAGAGGCTTAATAGAGGATTTACGGTACGCCTGTCAAATTGTTGTTGAGTAGGACAATAAAATAAATTACGGTTATGTCTAGATCACAAATGGCTAGATTGGCTGCTATGTTTTAGCCCCTAATGGCACGTTTTATGTGGAGCAGGGACAAACCCTGTTTCAGATAGAAGGGTGAGTAGTTGTGAATAATAGTTGTTTTGAAATTTTGTCCAAAATTAAAAGTAAGATAATTGTAACTCTCAGTGATCAGGGAGGCGACAAACAGTGATGAAAAGCAGGAATAAACAATCAGAAATAATTTAGTCTCTGACACAGCTGTCGTTGTGATCAACATGCAATATTTGTGCCTTTCCGATTACCTCTGTTTGTCAGCCTTAATGATGGTCAGGGTGCAAATTTTCAACATTTCACCACTATTTAGGACTGTTTGTCGTTACTATATAGAACAAAAAACCAATAGTGTTTCTGTGGAATCTAATCAGCCAGTCAGCCTAGAAATATTCACCTCTGAGTGAACCAGCAGTCAAGCTTTACCCATTAATCACAACACAAATTAACTTTTGGGATCTTGCAAATCACATGTTTGGTATCTACTAAAACACATTATCCACCTCAGTGTTGGAGAACAGTTGTGTGAATAATACAATAAACAGTTAACTATTTGTGACTATTCACTTATGGCCCATTGCTATTCCAGTTTTTCAGATAACCATGTTACCTTGTCAAAGCACAAGCTTACCATCCTCTGTTTGTGTGTTAGGCTGTGCATTTATAATGTCTGTATCGGTTTATCAAACCAGCAAAACCAAAGCCGAGATTAAGGCCTGTTAAAACTGAGGAAAATCAGTTTGTCATAAGTATTAGGACTGTTTGTCATAAGCACTATTGACTTTTGTTAAATCCAATCAACCTGACTCAGTTGGAAATATTCACCTCCGAGTGAACCAGGAGCCATTAAGCTTTACCCATACATCACAAAACAAATTAACTTTTGAGACCTTGCAAATCACATGTTTGGAATACACTAAAACAAATTATTCACCTCGGTGTTGAAGAACAGTTCAGTGTGAATAATATAAGTATTCCAGAGAACCATGTTACCCTGTCAAAGCACATGCTTACCATCCTCTGTTTGTGTGTTGGGCTGTACATTTATAATAGCTGTATCAGTTCATCAAACCATCAAAACCAAAGCTGACATTTTTAAAAGCCTGTTAAAACTGAGGAAAATGAAATAAAAACTCATAAAATTGATGCCATGGTGTTTTGATTTGCATTTCTGTGACTATTATTTTGAAAACATTGCTTTTGCAAGCCTTAAATTGGCAAAATAAACACAAAAACACAAATCAAAACCCCACAACAGCAATTTTTTTTAGTTATTATTTTTATTTTTATCAGAATTAAAAGGCCTTAATTTCAGCTTTAGTTTTGCAAGTTTGCTAAACCAATACAGTTATTATAAATGCACAGCCCACCACACAGACAGAGGTTGGTAAGCCTGTGGATAAAGCAGGGGATGTTAAAGAATACACTTCACCGTGCGAAAGGAGTAAGGAACATAGCCCCCACTCCTCCTGGACTTCTTACATTCAGATTCATTCAGGGATTGGGAGGATTTGACTGGAATTTTCCAAGATTGAGCATACCGTAAAACTGCTTTATTCTCACCTTTTAAATATTTGTGATCTGATTCGTGGTCAGAGATTCTCACAGAATTTTGAGGGAAAGTCTTATTCAAACTGCTTGGGAGTATTCAATATCTGTTCTGAATTACTCAATGATTCAAAAACTAGTTTGGATAAGCAGATGACAATTTTTCTGAGCATACCATAATGCATCAGTCAGTTGAAATTCCAACCCCCAGTCCCATGGGAAATACAGGGGATTTAACACGGCCAATGTGGGGATTTAGCCCCGGGGGCAGGGACATTAACAAAATGCCTTTTTAACAGAGGCCACATAGTGGTGATTTAACACAACACATAGTGTAGTTCCAGAAAATGTCCATACCCACCCCACAGAAGGTGATTGGAAACTCCTAGGGGAGGGGGTCTTAAAAGCCAAAATTTTAGAAGCAAAGTATGAAGCTAAACTGGAATTTCTTGGGGTCAGGGGGTGCAAAACAAAACACCTTCTGTGGGGGGAGTATGGATAAATTATTTTCTGGAACTACGCATTTGTTCCTGGGTGTAGGCATAACAGCTGAGATTTGACTTAGCGCAGCGCACATTTGTACCTGATTTTACATTAAAACAGTTTTCATTACTGAACATGCAAGTTTTAATTGAAATAAATATTAGAATTAAATTGACTTGGTTCAGGAGATGTAAGAGATAGGGTACATGCACTAGGATTGAATAAATAAACAAATGACAAAAAATAAAGAGAGAAGTGAATTTTAAAAATAACAAAATTAAGGCCAGAGACAACGCACACGATGACATAGGGTAAGCTGTGCTGATGCATGCTTATCCAAAACTTGTATCACATTCTGGAGACTTAACACTAAAAGTTATGCCTGCCACAATGTCAATTTTTACTACCTGACAAATCAAAATTGAGTTGTGTTTTATTTGGTTCTGTAGCAGTCTGGAGGCTTCACAGGGCTTGTAACACACTACTTGACCCCAAGGGTGGGGAAATAAGCGATTTTGTAACATTTGGTAAGTGTTAAATTCCCTGTTACCGGTATGTCCAGGGAGACAGGTGATAAGGATTTTTATTGACTGATGCAAGAATCATTATGTTGACTGCTCACTTGCCTTCGATGTAACACTGCCATGCATATTGAGAATTGTCACTAACGCTGTGAAGTGGTTACCCTGCAAAAAAGTTGCTTCAAAAACCGCAGTAGATTCAACCATCAAAAACATTTTAGAACTCTTAATATTAGCATTGATTCTATCTTAAACCAGGACAGTGAGCCAGATGACAAATTTTGTAATTGTCAGGAACATGTTGATTTCGCGGTATGCTCAAACTCAGAAAACTTGTGAAACGCAAAACCAAAACAAAAAATTATATCTTGTGTGGTTATAATGGTGCTAGTGGTGGAAGTAACTTTAATTGTGTGCAGAAGAGGTATATAGTGAAGAAGATTGTGTACTTCTTGTGGATCTTCTGATTAACCAATGATTTCCTGTGGTTCCAGAAAGTATCCATACTCCCCCCATGGAAGGATATTGGAACTTCTAGGGGGAGGGGACTTAAAAGCCAACAATTTAGAAGCAAAGTATGAAGCTAAACTGGAATTTCTTAGGGTGAGGAGGGTGCAAAATAAAGCACCTTCCTGGGGGGGGGGGGCAAGCATGGATATTTTCGGGAACTACACACTCATCTCTGGGTGCAGCCATAACAGCTGAGATTTAACTTAGTGTAGTGCACATTTTTGCCTGATTTTACATTAAAACAGTTCCAAGGGTTTTCATTACTGAACATGCAAGTTTTAATTTAAATAAAATATCATATAATTACATTGGTTTCATGAGACATAAGAGATAAGGGTACACGCAATATGATTGAATAGGAATTTAGTCATTCAGGATGGATTATCTGGCATCCTTAAGAGTGGGTGGCTGGTAACGGTTTTTATTTGATTTTTCAGGTACAAAATAGTGTGACTGCTATTACAAAGTTAGAAAATATGACTCCTTAACATGGTTTTCACAGGTCATTAACACCGTGTTACGAACGTGGCACTGGACGTGTTGATCAATGTGTGGTTGTGCTTACTCAAATATATAATGCTGTAGAATCTTAACAACTCAAACCCTAGTACCTCGAACTTTTCGCAAACTCAAATCAAAAGTATTTTCCCTTATTTTTATTTTTATTAACGATTTCATTTAGATTTTATATTTCCAAGCTTTTCAAACCCAGTTTGGACTAATTTTTCACACCACCTAATAGTTTCCTGGTAATTGATACCCTATTCTAGACAAAAACCTCCCTGATTTCTATACACTATCCTGGACCAAACTGCTTGAAAACCATCCCTTCCGGTGGCACATACCTATATAGGTTATAATGGTAGTACCACCCACCCCCCCCTGGGGAGCTGTGCTTATGCACACTTAAATCCAAAAATCGTATGAATGAATGTTATGCCTGTTTTACCACTTGACAAATCAAGATTACGTTGTGTTTTATTTGGTTCTGTAGCAGCCTGGAAGCTTCACAGGGCACAGGGTACTTGACTCCAGGGGTGGGGAAATACATGTAAGCGATTTTGTAACATTGGGTAAGTGATAAATTTCTTGCTCTGTCCCGGGCTCAAAGGATTGGGATTTCAATCGACTGATGCTTAAATCAATCACTATGTCGATCGCCCACTTACACTTACAGCGCCATATTGATAATTGTCATGAATGCTGAGTAGTGGTTACCCTGCAGAAAAAATGCTGCAAAAACCACAGTAGCTTTAACCACAAATAAGATCTTAATATTAGCATTGATTCTATCTCAAACCACGACAGTGAGTCGAATTATAGCTTGTGTGGTTATCTTGCCTTTTAATGCTAGTGGTGGAAGTAACTTTTAATTAATTTCAGAATATGGCAGGCACAGGCAGAGGTGTTTAAGATGAGACAATTGTATGTGGTAAAGAAGATTGTATACTTCTTGTGGTACTTCTGATTAACCAATGGTTACCTGCAAATCCTAGATAATTAAATTTCAAAGGGGTGTGAAATTCGCCAGCCTGTTTATTTGCATCGCACTCGTGGTAAGCATTAATATACCTATAGGCCTGATGCAATTTTATCAATGATGTATTGATTTATCGTATTCACTGAAGACACAATTGTATTACACTAGCACATAAGAAGGGAAACGTTTTACAAGTATTTGAGCAGACATTTCTATCCTTTGGGATAAGTAATCAGAGGTGACGCTGTCAAAATAGCCAACGAAATGCGAGTTCATGCTGGAAATCTTAACAACACACCACTGAACTGATTTATTGCACACCTCGTACAGGCCCTGGGGAGTGCTTCCTTATATGACTTATACAGGGACGTTCCACTGGACAGGTTATGGTTTTGGCCCCATTGTCCTAAACAAGGCATATAATTTTTTTGTCTGTCCAAAACAGGGTGTGTATTTTGTCATTTGTCTTTAACAGGAACCTACAATGGAGGGTGTTGTCCTACACAGGGTAGGTATTTTAAGGATTTATTTTTGTCCTAAACAGGGTCAGGGTATCAAACCCTCTGCGGCACCCCTATACTCAAACATGGGCCAAGTGCCCCACCATCCCCACCCCCGGGCATACGCGTAACCCAAAGGCGATGCAACCAATCAGGTTCTCGCATATTTTGCTATACGCGTGTGCTGCAAATAAATCCCCCGCCCCGAGAAACAGCGTAAAAGATAACGTAAAAAAAATTACATTTGTCACTTTTCTCACTAACATATAAAGCTAGTGAGTTATTTCAGTTGACTTAACATTTAGTACCGGGAACACCTCTTTATGCTCGTTAAGACGTTTGAAAGCAACCGAGACATTAGGCAAAATGCTTTTAAACAGCACGGTAACACGTTAAATGATAAGGAATGTCCAAAAACACTTACCTAAACAACCAGATGAAGCAAACAGAAAAGAAAATACCGCACCACGTCGCTGCTACAGACAACTGCACTCCTCGATCGAAAAATACCACGAAGTGTATCACGTGACAGATCTTTTTGCCCTATTTGGAATAAAGTGTATCGCGTGACAGTTGCTTTACCCTATTTGGATAAAGTGTAACAGACCACTTTCACGTAATCCTAACTAATTTCACCTTTTATCCCAAGCCACTGACAAGACTGGCAATAGATACTTGCAGAAGAAAGTTAGCATAAACTTATGAAGTGTATAACGTGCCAGATTCATTGATCTGTGAGAACAGTCACAATTGCTGCGGGCTGGCGTGGGAACCAGTCGTAGGGACTTGTTGCAGCGACTAGTCCCCTGTAGTGTTTTTACGATGGGACTTAAATACGAGAGCAATCGTAATTTACATACAAGTTCTTGTATGAATGCAGATGTAGTTCCTGCATGAGATTATGATTGCTTGACTTGTTGGGGATCAGGGCGGGGGTTCGGGGCTGATACACGTACAAGCGCGAGATGGGGACCAGGCGAAAAAGAGCGAAAAAAAATGTCAAATTTCACCTAAAAACAGCACAGGTAGTGTAGTCGTCCACCGTGACAGTCCATAAGAGAAAGAGAAAGTCGCATAGAATCGCCAGTTCATCGATCGAACCTGTCATGAAAACGGCTCCAATTTTCTCTCGAAAAAATCATGCACTTGTAAACATGCTCTTTCTCTTATACAATGTTAGGTTGAAAGACCAAAAACCTCTCCAATGGCGTTAAACCTCCACAGAAAGACAGAAAACAAAACCAGATAACATTCCATCTTCTTTATTAAAGAGCTTTACTTTGAAAAGCTCATTTATTTATTAATAGGAATTCTCAGTTCGATTTTCCATACAAACTTTTATATTACGTTTGGACTACCTCTGCAAACAGAAAACAATGAGGATTAACAAAACCTATAGCTTATATGTAGGGTACAAAGACATATCCTGGGATCTTTCGTACTCAATAAGCTACTGGAATACACCTGTGTGTGAAAGGTTTTGTTGCGTTCTTTTTGGTCTGAGATAGGCAAAGATAATTCCATGCACTTTTTAAGCCTAGAATAGGGTATGTTTTGTTTACAGTTCTAGAAATATTTATACTGCTTTGGCCTGTAAAAGGACACAACTTCTCAACTTGGGGATTGATAATAGCAATGGAACGGAATAGAGTCCTATACGGTTCCGGGTCTGTAACGGTACAAGTAATTATGAAAATCAAACAACCTCGTGGCGAAAGTTCAATTTGCTAAACCTTGAGTATGATTAAAGAACAAATGATACAACAAGAAGTCATGTTACCAACTATGATATTTTTACAGCAAATTTCAAAAAAAGAAAGATACACCTTTTGGTGGAGAAGAACGCTAAGACCATAGATTGTTTACGAGCGGCATTCGTAAGTACGGGTACTTTGTTTTTGCGTCTTTTCAAAGCACAGTTCCAACACAGGCAGACCAAGCGTAGAATGAGACCAGCGCACGCGCATATACAAACCGCACACACTGTAGACATTTTATGCATAAATTAGCGTATTTCCCTTGGGCATGGCGCATTATGTCATCATACTTCGTACACTTACAATGTAAAAACTTGAGACCCCCAGAAAAAAAGAATAACGTTGCGCTGTTCCTGTTGTTATTAATGGAAGCGTTTTAATGAGGTTTTTGCGACGTCTTTTTTAAATTTACTCTCACTTGAGAATGGATTAGAGGTTGGAAAATATTTGAAACTGGTCCTCACTTGAAGCTAGATAAATTCTATTTAAGCACTGAGATCGTTAAGAAAAGCCCACCAGTGTAGGCGTCTTCTTGGTTTACTTCTCGTGTAAGATAAACGTCATAAACACGAGGGTCTCAATGGGTTAACCGGTAGCCGCAAAACGGCCGAAAATTTGGTCGTTAAAGACGTAAATATTGAAAAATAAAACAGTTAGCCGTAACAATTTTTCTAGCTTCGAATTGTCATTTTGAAAGTGTGAAGATCTCATTGTTTAGATTGCTTTGAGTCTTGATGTTGTCTCGTGGCTAATGCGCATGCGGCTATGACGGCTACGTGTTCTTCCGCTGGTACCGAAGAGAAAAGCAGTTGGCCCAGGCCCCTTTGGACTGGTGACCCGAAAGTCTTGTTTTATACAGTAATTTCGAAAAGATATGCTATATTTTTGTAAGAGTAGTAATATTAGACATGGGATGCATGCTATATCTAGGAGGCATGCTATATCTAATATATCTAATATTTCAATATTTATAATAAGCACGTCGTTTTTTCAACGTGAATGATCTAAGACTTACGGAAATTACATTTTAACCTTTGAACAAAATGGAAATTAATATTTAACATTTCTGTTAACTGTAAACTGACGGAAAGAAATTAACCGTTGCCCTAAAAACCCAAAGTATTAACCGTTAACCGTAAAAGCCACCACCCCATTGAGAACCTCAAAAACGGGCGCCCGGTTTTTCTAAGAGAGTGATCGTGCCAAAATAGTGAATTGTGGGATACACTGATGAAAGTATGAACACTTACAGTCAAAGCGCTTCACGCGTGAACGATCGCGGATTGAAGATTGCATTTTTCACGTGCACATTCCTTTCTTAATTAGATTATACGTGTCCTTGTAGATAGATTGAAAGATAACCATTTTTTTTCGATTGACGAAATCGATTCTTCGAAAGTTCGCACACAACAACGGAAATCGTCAACAAGGCGCACTCGGAAGAGAAATTTCCAAATTTCGATTTAATACTTCAAGCATGTCAGCCGTTATCAACACAGGATCTTTTCCTCCACAAGAAAATGGTTGAGTCGTAGTCATGATGGACGATTTTATGAACAGCTCCGATCCTTTTGTAGCCTCCCGCGCAGTCGTTTATGCGACTCCTCTAAAAACGACTGCGTGGGAGGCTAATCCTTTTGTCACTCGGTCGTGTTTAGTGAAATATCTGACAATCCTATAAATCACGATATTCGTGCCTTACATTAGAAGGCAAACGTTTACCAGGATCGTATTAAAAAGCCTCCAAGGGAATTTCTCGTTATCTGGAATTAACTCATGTGCAAAATTACGCTATTATGTACACCGCGACAAGACCGTTAACTGTTAATTGCCGAAATGTGGCAGTTATTTATACTATTTTGCCTCGTGCCCGTATAAAAAGCAAAACAAAACAAAAATCCAGCCAAAGAATAAAGTTGCCTTGTTGAATTAGCAAGTCCTTTGGATTTTCTTTCGAAGGATTACTTCTAGTGTGTCAATTTTCTCTTTGTTTTGGTTTTTGTCCTCGCGTTTTTTTTTTTTTGCGACGCACTTAAAAATAATGAAAATATCATGCGCTAAGGTACCAACACGCGATAATTGGCTAATTACGGTATAAAAGCTAACTTTTCAGTTCCTGGTCGGAAAGTTCAAGCTAACTTTTCAGTTCCTGGTCGAATATTAAATCTAAGGTTCGCAGAATCGCTAAATTTTTCGAAGAATGAAAGCGAAGAATGAACTAATCGATGAATATTTGAAGTTGAGCGTTCATGCGTGAAGCGCGTTGACTGTAAAAATGGTAGCGTGAAACTCCAAATAATATGACAGTTACCGAATAACTTTGACATTTTGAAGGGATCAAACGTTTGATATTTACAAGGACTGTTCTTGTGTGGACGCGGTACGGACCTATGCGTCCGCATCTTTGTCAGCATGTTTCACACTTTGTTTGTTTGTTTGAGTTTGGTACGGGTTCGTGAGTAAAGAGTAAGTCAAGGAAGCGGTTTTAATGGGGGTGGGCAGTTTTATTCAAGGAGGAGGTGTAAGGAAGGGTGTTGTTTTAAAAAACCTCGGACCGCTAGCTCAGTGGTTTAGAGTCTTGGCAACCAAATCGCTGACCAAAGTATTCTTGGACAGCTGCGCGCTTCGGTTTTTCTTTATTTCTGAAAATGTAGGTATAGGCTATCCTGTGGCCGTGTGGGTATGATGCTTCGTTTGACTGTTCCTCTCCACGATTACACGATTTAAAAAAAACCCAAAATATTAATACTCAATTCTAGAACTCGCTCATTTTTTTGCTCGGTTCGACGGAAATTGTTTACCTCAAGCAAGTTGTTCGACAAGTTGTATGTTTGTTTGTATGTTTTGTTTGTTTGCTCAGTGTTTTGGTTAGATTTCCGAGATATTCGCAAATCAACGATGGGAGATCAAGTCTAAACTGGGAGCAGCCTGTTTATTCGTTTAGGAATAAACAAGCAAGGAAAACCATCCTAGAGTTGCCCACAAGTCGAGCTCAGAGTTAGAACCACGCGCGCGTGCGCGATAGTAGTCTGCCATCGTCCGTCGCGTTTAATAATGATAATTTGTTGCAATTAAGAGACTTTTTACTGACGAATTTTTACCGTGTATGAATAAAGTTATCGTTACTTTTATCATTATCATTATCATTAGCACATTTTCCCCTTCCCCTCCCACTAAGGAGTTCCTGACACTATTGGGTGGTTTACATGTTACCGCTACGACTTTCGTTCCAGTACCAGGGGCGTAGCCAGGATTTTTCCAGAGGTACGCACAGTTTTCCAAATCCACTCTAACACCTCAGTACTCTCACATCGTTACAACATTCCCTGGTTGCATTTGCTTTTGTTATCAGTTTGGTGAGGTTATACATAAATCGATGAAATGGCACCTAGATCGTAAAGCTTTTTTGTATATTTTTTGATTAAACCGAACGCGTAAGCATGAGCATACTTGGACGGTCCGAGGGCATGCTCCTCCGGGAAAATGTGAAATTTAAGTATTCTCAGATGGCTGGAAATGCGTCTTAAATTAGTATTGTGGTAATACAGTAGTGTACATTTTTTGTTATTTTATGGATTATAGTTTATGCAAATCAGACAGTTGTTGCTGCTTGAATCGTATTGAGACGGAATCCATTAGGAAATTGAGTAAATTTAATTTTCAGTGGACAAAAATCTTGTACCAGAATAATTTAAAGCATATCGCATTCTTTTTTACATTTTTTGAGAGCTATGGTTGTAAGTTGTTATCTGTAATAACCCCAAAGACAATTTCTTATAGGAGCCCGAGAAAATAAATTTCAAATTTCACAAAATGAAGTCTTACGCATAAAAATTTACCTATTTTACCCATGTTTACACAATTCCTGTGAAATTTGAAATTTAATTTCACGGGCTCCCATAAGAAACTGTCTTTGGTGTTATTACAGATAACTAATTGCATCTATAGCTCTTAAAAAGTGTAAAAAAGAATGCGATGAACTTTAAATTATTCTGGTACAAGGTTTTTGTCCACTGGTTACTCAATTTCCTGATGGATTCCATCTTGAAACTCTCTTCCAAATTGATAGTCCATGCTATTGTGTTCCTTCTTTATTTCGACACCACGCAAATCAGAATTTCATTTATAATTTTTCTTGGAATATTTGACTCTGTCTGCCACTTGGGAAAGTTAAAATTGGTCACTTTTAAAGGCTTTGTTGAATGGATGTCATTGCCCCTGGCTTCCTTGGTCCTTCTCATAATATACCAGAGGATGAAAAAACTGCGTCCATGTGTTAAAAAAGGCCCCGAGACATTTTTCCGTCGACCCATTACGCCTCGTTGTCACAGTTTTGCCGCTTGAGTTTCAAACATGAGTTTAATTAAAGTGAAGACTGCGATACTCAGGGTATTATCAAAAAAAAAAATACATCAAAGGCTCCAATCTGCAACATAGTGCAGTTTTGGGAAAAATAATAATTGAGATTTTTGCCCTTTTTCCCTTGCTATAGCCAGCAGCCTCCTTGATCATATATGCTTCTTTGTCTTGTGAGAGCACAATTGAAATAATAGCTTTCATAATTCTCCCTTTCAAACATTATTATGGCAATATTAAGCAGCGTTGATATAGAAGAGCTGTAATCTCCAGTCCATCATGGCTTTTCAGTAAGAAAATTTCTCTTTTGTTTCGTGCACAACAAAACCAATCCTGCAGTGAAATAGTGATCCTAAGAACAGATGAATAATAGATGTTGAAAATCTATCTAATTTGGGTAGGCCTAAATTCGAATAAAGTTCAGCTGCTGAAAAGTTTCGCGTCTGAACCGAACCTTACCCATCCTCAGCCCCCTAATTTTCCGCTTTTCATACACTAGCATCAACATTGAGTTCACAAATTACGTGGCTTCTCTGGAATGTGCGAAAAACGGTGTCTTATGTTTTAATAAATTAAAATTTCAAAGAAATAAGGGAAGTTATATGACATGCTGCGAAATTTCCCTTTTTCAACAATTGCTTATTTCCGGTCTGTTTTATATTTCTGTTGTTTTGTTTTGTTTTGTTTCGTTTCGTTTCTCTTTTTTAACCTTTGACATTTTTTCAGATACGCAAGTGCGTACGTGCGTACGTGCGTACAGGTAGCTACGCCCCTGCGGTGCGAAGTCATTCCGGGTCCCTGTTCTGACGCTGTATTAATTTACATGACGCCGCTTCAAAATCTGATATTGGAACGAGTCACATCAGTGCCACTTCACCCCGACTGCTGTACTTGTACCGGTTTGGCTCTCATTCCGGTACGAAGTCATCCCGGGCCCCTCTTGTGGCTCTGTATTTGTTAACGTGACGCCTGTTCAAAATCTGATATCGAAACGAGTCACACCGGTGCAACTTCACCCCGGTACCAAAACTTATACTGGTATCACGAAGCACCCTCGTGCACAGGGTGTGTCCTCTTCCCGTCTCCTGGAACGAGAGACGAGAAAAGGGAGAGGGTACGGGAAGATAATTGCTAACTGTTCGTTGCACATTCCTTTTTAATTTTAACCATTCCTTTTCAACATAAAATTCACACCACCTTAAAAACGGTTCTATGTATTAGGTTATTATTTAGTTTTCATTTCGTATCGGGACTAATGTCGCACCGGTTACGCGTTCTGACGCGCCAACTCGCGTGTTCTTATCGCTCTAGCTATCCCTAAGCTAAAAAAGCGAGATGATTCGAAAAAAATCAGAAAGTTGGACTTCTAACTTCCGTATAGCACGTAATACCGGTAGCCATTGAACATAGAGAGCTCACGACGATCTAGAACATTTCTACGACGTTACGTTGGTTACGGAGCGATCGCGACTTTTCGGTGAAGCGGGACAAGGAATACATTCGATTAAAGATAGTAGGATCTCGCTGGCTCTAACCCTTACGCTGTGGCTTACAACAGTTTTTCGCTGATGCCAGTTTTCGATGTATGTACAACAATAACACAAACAACCAAAGCCGAAAACAACTTTCGAGATATACTAAACTTCCATGCATCGCCCGGAGGGTACTATTAACAAATTATTTGGTTAGCTGTATAGCTAAATAGTGAGTTCTTTCTGGTCTCTCTCCAATTACTGACATTTTGAGGTAGAGTTGTACAGTTCAAACCGATTGATTCAGCGAAAAACAGACTAGGGATTTTTTTTTGAAAGAAGGCACTTTACAGGAAATACAGCGTTTGCCTTTAACGTCGGTGTTAACTCCTGGCTTAACGTTGTTGGAAGCTGGAAACTTCCATCGACTTGTGACTCCGTTTGGCTCGGACTTTTGATGAGCTGTGATGCCTTACGCTCACGTTTGTCAAGTTTAAACCCACACGCGACTTGGGTCTATTTGCACACACCTCAAATGTTATATTTTCAATACCGAATGAACAAAGCAACACCAGCCTCAAACCCAGACGTCTCCCTTTTTGGCGGCCATATGTGCTTAAAAAGGAAGGCGGGAACGGAAAAGAAAGACGTTCTTCGCTTTTCTCAACCATGATGACTCGCGCTTTTCTCGTTTCCAGTCGCTCACGCTTCTGAATGAGTCCTTGCGAAAGGCCTGTGGAGGAGGCAGAAGCGACATCTCCAGGAATTTCAGGATAAATGAGTGAAACATTGGCGCATGCTCAAATCAAGGAACCAGTAGAGAGGCTCATTTTTCAGGATTTCAAATCTCAAAGGCTTTCAATTTGTTTTAATATCAATCTTTATTTGCGTGTTTTAGTAATTCTTCCTTGCCTTGGCGGGAGTTTTAATAGGCTCCAAAAAGAACCTCCTTTATCCAGTTAACTTGGGTCAAAAAGAAAACAAACTAAGGAAACTGTAAACTTGTATGTTAAGCACAGAGAGGACAGAGAGCACAGAGTAGATTAGTCAACAGAGACCTGACATAGATGCCACTTTTGCCAACCAATCTTCTGCCTTAACCCAGGAAGACACCACAATATACTGCTGACTTATGAAAACACAAAGCGCTAATTTTAATTCCTTCGTGAACAAGGAAAAACATATCAGTTACAAATGACACAAGTATCATCTTAATGTAAGGGCCTTACATTAAGAACAAGTCTCAACGCAAATAGTGTAGAGAACACTAACACAATTAACGGTAAGGAGAAAAGTCTGTCTTATTATAAATGCAGTAAATCCTGCAAAAGATGAATCTGAACAAGACCCAACGGTGTTGACGTCAAGGGATTCAACTTACATCACAACGTATAGAAAACGTTACTCAAATATACTGTACTTTTTACGATAAAAGGTAAAAACACCTACAAAATGAACGGAAAATGTTTAAAAAGTTTCGTATCTACCATAACGTCTATTAGACACACCCCAAGTCCGTCTTTTTGCCTACCAAGAGGAAAGCATGCATTCAGATAAGCTTCGTCTTCAGAACTACAAAACAACGGAACAATTTGATGGACGAATTGACCAAAGATAGAGAAAAAACAACGCCTAAAAACGAGGATAAAATAAATCCGATTTTCTTACGCAACTAAATTTGGACAAAATTAACTTCACACGTAAAGATCAAGCGGTAAATGTAATACACACTGTCTATCGAGAGTTCTGTGCAATGCCATTACCTTAAAAAATTCAATTTTACATCATATTGCCATTGCTCTAAGTTAAGTATCACAATTTGGTGGACATGTTTTCGAAACCACGGTGGCCAAGCTTAAGAAAAATTCTTGCAAAACAAAGCTCCACTTGAGGTTACGTTTTACAGCTCATAAAAAATTACACTTCACTCACGTCCCATATGATTATCATAGTGTTCTATAAGAAGCTCCTGACTACGTAATTCCTCTTGACAAATCCAACAACTGAAAGTGGTCAACAGGTGGGCTTGTTTATGTTCCTTTAATTTTCCTAGTTGACAAAAAGACTTTCCACAAAGTTTGCATTTGTGAAGTTTTTCTCCTGTATGTTTTTGTTCATGAACTTTGCAATTGGACGATTGGATAAACCACTTACCGCAATACTTGCACTTATAAGGTTTCTCTCCTGTGTGAGTTCGTTCATGTTTATTGCAATTCGACGTATCCCTAAAGGACTTATCACAATACTTGCACTTATGAGGTTTCTCTCCTGTGTGAGTTCGTTCATGTCTCTTGCAATATGACGGATCGCTAAAACACTTATCACAATACTTGCACTTGTGAGGTTTCTCTCCTGTGTGAGTTCGTTCATGTCTCTTGCAATATGACGGATCGCTGAAGCACTTATCACAATACTTACATTGATGAGGTTTCTCTCCTGTGTGAGTTCTTTCATGTATCTTGCAATGTGACGCACCGCTGAAGCACTTATCACAATACTTGCACTTATGAGGTTTCTTTCCTGTGTGAGTTCGCTCATGTCTCTTGCCATCTGACGGATTGCTGAAGCACTTATCACAATACTTGCACTTATGAGGTTTCTCTCCTGTGTGAGTTCGTTCATGCGCTTTGCAAGTTGACGATCGGCTAAAGCACTTATCACAATACTTGCACTTATAAGATTTCTCTCCTGAGTGAGTTTGTTCATGTGTCTTGCAATTCGACGAATGGCTAAACCACTTATCACAATACTTGCACTTATGAGGTTTCTCTCCTGTGTGAGTTCGTTCATGTTGCTTGCAATTTGGTGATTGGCTAAAGCACTTATCACAATACTTGCACTTATGAGGTTTCTTTCCCGTGTGAGTTCGTTCATGCCTTTTGCAATTTGATAAAAATCTAAACCGCTTATCGCAGTGCTTGCACTTATGAGGTTTCCCTCCATTGTAGCCGTGCTTGGATTTAAGAGGGACCTGTCCTGCGTGTATCTGTTCGTTTTCTTTGTAGTTATCGAAACGTCCCAACAAACTATTGCAAGGTTTGCAGTTACGAGACCTTTTTCCAGAATGTATTAGGGTACGCCTTGTCATATTTCCGATTGTGTGGATAGCTTCTTATACACAATGGTTCGACTGATAGAATTTCTCACACGTACGTGTTTCTTGGTGTGTCCTTAGGTGTTCTAATTTTGCAAAAGATTTGGTCACATTAGTTGCACCTGTACCGTCTCACTTCAACGTGCGTTCGCTTTCCTTTCTTGCGCTTTACTTGTCTTTGTCTCAAAGATAGGAACAACTGACACACCTTTATTCTCAGGTAACTGCAATATCACGCAAAGTTGAACTCCTGCAAAGAAAAGCGTAAAGCTGGTCAAATGATCAAAGCAGACTTTTAGAATGACCTTTAATTGAAGAAAATATTAATTCTAGGTGAAACGTATGAACCATGGATAACAAATGGCTTTCTGGGAATCACAAGGATATTTTAGAGGCTTGCCATGAGGGACGTATTATCTCGGACGTGTGAAAAATGAACCTAAAAATCCCTTAAAAGTAATCCTTATTGAATTCATCCGAGTCCCTTTGTCAATCCTGAGTCACGAGTCCCTAATGCAAGTTTAACCACGTGATCACTGATGTGCAGGCTCGTTTTGCTGACGAGTCTGCAAGATCGCTCTGTACGTTGAGAGGAGGTGGTGGCCCTGGTCATGGTTAATGGACGACTGGTGCTGAAAGGTGTAGATGGCGTTGGGGATTTGCGTAACAGTAGGTGATCTTTCTGGTCAATGACCTTTGTAGTGTCCCAATCAGTGGAATGTCTTGTGTCCTTCACTCGCTCCGAAATTGCCGACTTCAGACTGGATGCCTGTACCGACTTACGGTGTTCAGTTAGCAGTTGTTTACTCTCCTCGCGGTTTCACCGATATATTCTACATCTGCTTTTTTTGCATTCCTCCTCTGTAATTCGATTGTTTTGCCCTTACAAGCTCCAGCCGGCGACGAACCGTGATCAGGGATACAACCTCCTCTCGATCTACGGAGTGATCTTGCACATCAGTAATCACACCATTGGCAAAGGGAGTCAAATGAGTTTCCATAGCTCTGAGAAATTTCCCTTTAACTCTTAGTTTACAAGAATAACTTCAGTAATGATTTCCCATAAACATCTACTTTTGAAATCTACTAAGGACGCACAACGTATGTAAACTAATGCAAGTTTCACGAAATTGAAAAGAGATAACGTCATAGTCACAGCTCTCTTGTTGGAATTAAGTGAAGGGAGAGTATTCTGCGATTCTACATTGAAACAACCACACAAAACGCACAAGGAAAACAAAAGCACGAAAAAGGCGCCGTTTTTGCAAGGTTACTAACTTCAAATTTACAATGAGAACTTCGGATTGACAACTGGGGAAAATGGCCGGGGCAAGGACCACTTTATAAAATGTACATGCTGCCTCACGTATCTAGAGTAGTACAGTTTAAGGAGATTTATTTACTATGCTGCGTCGCACACTCCGGTGGGAAGTCACGAGCACCGCAATTTACTGCTCTATTTCTCACTATTAAAACTAAAGATTGAAATGCTCTATATAGGGGTGGAGCAAACGTTGAGTTAAAAAACGAAAAACTACTTGGATGTAGCCTGTATTAATGTATACGAAGCCAGTGGATAGTGTTTTTCGAGCGCTCTGATTGGCTGTTCAAACGCTGGATAGTTAACAATTATTTACGAAAGTGGAGGTGAATAGTGGTGAATATTTGCCAAGCAGCGAAGCGGTGAGGGAAACATCTACTACTCTTTACTCCTTTCTGAGGGAAAACGTGCGCACGAAATCCAGAAAAATGCCGGGGGGTGAATAGCAGATACTAGCCAATCAGAGCGCGCAAAAAACACTATGCACTGGTTTGGTAGATACTAATATCTGATATTCACCTCCCCGCCCCTTTCCTTTTGTTTCATAAAAAAGCAACTATTTGGTGCTGGCTAACCACTGGTTTGGTATATACTGAAACAATTATTCACCTCAGTAAATAGTGGTAGCGCCATTATTCACCTCTACGTCGGTGAATACTTGTTAATTATCCATTACACACACAGCAGTTAGGAACATAATTAATATCATACAAAACGTCATCGCTTCGGACCTAAATCGCCACAACATTCTTCTGATTCGGGATTCGTTGCTGACATCACAAGAGGTACCCCGACTTTGCCCCAAGAGCGTGAACAAAACTACGCTCTTGGCAGATAAAGGCTCAAGATGTATGGGTAGGGTTTTCTCCAAATTATTTAACCATACCAACGGCAAGACCACTTGTTTTATATTTGTCATAAACACAACGGAAAAGCGATATTGTATCCAATATTTCTGCATGCATTATACGTTAAAACGCTTTTTTCAATGGAAATTGTATTTTTGTCTCATAAAACCCAGTTACTTTATACTCTGTTTAAGCATAGTTGATCCTGGTCAAGGAGTGCTTCGCATAGGTTAAAGGACAATAACAAACGATTACCCAGAGTGCAAAGGTGTCTGGGTGGACACCCACTTAATGAAAAGAGGAAGTGTACCAAGACGTTTGCCACAATTTTATGTGGGTGTGTTTCCTAATTGCCCTTTTTTCAATGCCAAAGTGCAAAGGGTCACCAGGCTACCTGAATAGAAAAACAAACTCCCTGGAAGGGTCGCCCGGTTCTAATGCCTTCTTGTTTATTTATCCTTAATGCTTGCCCAAATCACCTTTTAAAAACTGCCTGGAGAGGTAACCTGGTTGTCATGTTTTCTTGTTCAATTACCCTTTATGCTTGCCCCAATCACCTTTTAGGCCCTTCCCCTCTCGCATTGTATCACCAGCTAGAAAGGCTTCGTATTGGAGTTTTATCTTTCCGTCTTGAAATCATTTGTTTGAAAATAGATCTTATTTTGAGGTTTATTTGTTTAATTACCATTCTTTTTATAGTACTGTTAGTTCGTTCTCGGATTGGAACACTAAAAATGCACGGTAAAACAGTTTATCATTTATTGTTTTGGTTGTAAAGAAAACAGCGGGAGGGGAGCTTAAAAGAGAGGGGGGCAATCAATTTCATGTTCCTAAAGGCTTGTTGAAAGAAGAGGCTTAATAGAGGATTTACGGTACGCCTGTCAAATTGTTGTTGAGTAGGACAATGAAATAAATTCGGTTATGTCTAGATCACAAATGGCTAGATTGGCTGCTATGTTTTAGCCCTTACTGGCACGTTTTATGTCGAGCAGGGGACAAACCCTGTTTCAGATATAAGGGTGAGTACTTGTGAATAAAAGTTGTTTTGAAATTTTGTCCAAAATTAAAAGTAAAATAATTGTAACTCTCAGTGATCAGGGAGGTGACAAACAGTGATGAAAAGCAGGAATAAACAATCACAAATAATTTAGTCTCTGACACAGCTGTCGTTGTGATCAAAATGCAATATTTGTGCCTTTTTGATTACCTCTGTTTGTCAGCCTTAATGATGGTCAGGGTGCAAATTTTCAACATTTCACCACTATTTAGGACTGTTTGTCGTTACTATATAGAACAAAAGTCACAAGTGTTTTTGTGGAATCTAATCAGCCAGTCAGCCTGGAAATATTCACCTTCAAGTGAACCTGCAGCCAAGCTTTACCCATTAATCACAACACAAATTAACTTTTGGGACCTTGCAAATCACATGTTTGGTACATACTAAAACACACTATCCACCTCAGCGTTGGAGAAGAGTTGTGTGGATAATATAATAAACAGTTAACTATTTGTGAGTATTCACTTACAGCCCATTGCTATTCCAGTTTTTCAGACAACCATGTTACCTTGTCAAAGCACAGGCTTACCATCCTCTGTTTGTGTGTTGGGCTGTGCATTTATAATGGCTGCATCGGTTTATCAAACCAGCAAAACCAAAGCTGACATTAAGGCCTACTAAAACTGAAGAAAACGAAAGAAAACTCATAAAATTACTGCCATTGTATTTTCATTTGTGTTTCTGTGACCACTATTTTGAAAACATTGCTTTTGCAAGCCTTACATTGACAAAATAAACAGAAACACAAATCAAACTACCAAACAGCAATTTTATGAGTTATTACTTTTATTTTCATCAGTTTTTAAAGGCCTTAATTTCAGCTTTAGTTTTGCAAGTTTGCTAAAGCATTACAGTCATAAAATGCACAGCCCACCACACAAACAAAGGGCGGTATGCCTGTGGTTAAAGCAGGGGGTGTTTAAGAAATACGCTTCACTGTACAAAAGGAGTAAGGGGTATAGTCCCCAATCCTCCTGGACTTCTTACATTCAGATTCATTCAGGGATTGGGAGGACTTGACTGGCATTTTCCAAGTTTGGACATACCATAATTAAAATTGCTTTATTTTCAACTTTTAAATATTTGTGATCCGACCAGCGGTCGGAAATTCTCACAGAATTTTGAGTGAAAGTGCCGTTTAAACTACCTGGAAGTATTCCATATCTGTTCTGAATTACCCAGTGATTCAAAAACTAGTTTGGATTAGAAGATGACAATTTTTCAGAGTTTGAGCACGCGATAATGCATCAGTCAGTTGAAATTCCAACCCCCAGTCCCATGGGACATACAGTGGATTTACACAGCCAATGTGGGAATTTAGCCCTGGGGACAGGGAAATTAAAAAAATATCTTTTTAACTGAGGCCACAGAGTGGTGATTTAACAGCATACATTGTGTAGTTCCAGAAAATGTCCGTACCCACCCCATGGAACTCCTACGGGGAGGGGGTCTTAAAAGCCAAATTTGAAGAAGCAAACTCTGAAGCTAAACTGGAATTTCATGGGGGGAGGAGGGTGCAAAACAAAACACCTTCTGTGGGGGGAGTATGGATATTTTCTGGAACTACACATTCGTCCCTGGGTGCAGGCATAACAGCAGAGATTTAACTTAGTGTAGTGCACATTTGTACCTGATTTTACATTGAAATAGTTCCAAGAGTTTCCATTACTGGACATGGGAATTTTAATTTAAATAAATATATAATTGAATTGACTTAGTTTCATGAGACATAAGTCTAAGGGTATATGCACTAGGATTGAATAAATGAAAAAAATGTCAAAAAACAAAAAGAGACAATGCACATGATGACATAGAGTGAGCTGGCCGGCTTATCCATGCCTATCCAAAATTCCAATCACATTCCGGAGACTTAACACTAAAAGTTATGCCTGCCACAAGTCAATTTTTACCACTTGACAAATCAAAATTGAGTTGTGTTTTACTTGGTTCTGTAGCAGCCTGCAGGCTTCACAGGGCTTTTAACACACTACTTGACCCCAGGGGTGGGGAAATAAGCGATTTTGAAACATTGGGTAAGTGTTAAATTCCCTGTTATGTCCAAGGAGTCAAGGGATAGGGATTTTTATTGACTGATGCAAGAATCACTAAGTTGACTGCTCACTTGCCTTAGATGTAACACCGCCATGCATATTGTGAATTGTCGCTAACGCTGTGAAGTGGTTACCCTGCAGAAAAATTTGCTACAAAACCACAGTAGATTCAACCGTAAAAAAATGTTAGAACTCTGAAAATTAGCCTTTGATTCTACCTTAAACCAGGACAATGAGTCAGAAGACAAATTTTGTAATTGTCAGGAACACAGCAATTTTGTGGTACGCTCAAACTCAGCAATTCAATAGCAGCAACACAAAACCAAAACATTTTTTTTTTTTGGAAACATTATATCTTGTGTGGTTATCTTGCCTTTTAATGCTAGTGGTGGAAGTAACTTTTAATTAATTTCAAAATATGGCAGACACAGGCAGAGAGGAAGAGTATAGTATATAATGAAGATTGTACACTTCTTGTGGTTCTTCTGATTAACCAATGGTTATCTGCAGATCCTTGATAATTAAATTTCAAAGGGGTAGGAAATTCGCCACCCTGTTTATTTGCATCGCACTTGCGGTAAGCATCAATACACCTAGAGGCCATGCGATTTTATCAATGACGTATCGATTTATCGCATATTTCACTGAAAAAACATTTGCATTTCACCAGCACAGAAAAAAGCAAACCTTTTACAAGTATTTGAGCAGACATTTCTATCCTTTGGGATAAGTAATCAGAGGAGACAGCATCAAAATAGCCAACAAAGTGCAAGTTCATGCTAGAAATCTTAACAACACTCCACTGATTGATCTCACTGTCCTAAACAAGGTATATAATTTTCATGTGTCTGTCCTAGACAGGCTGTGTATTTTGTCATTTGTCTTAAAACAGGAACCTACAATGGAGGGTGTCGTCCTACACAGGGTAGGTATTTTAACAAAGTGCGAGTTCATGCTAGAAATTTTAACAACATGCCACTGATTGATCACACACCTCATACAGGCCTAGGGAAGTACTCCCTTATATGGTTTATATGGGAAAGTGCCGCTGGACAGGGCATGGTTTTGGCCTCATTGTCCTAAACAAGGTATATAATTTTGTGTCTGTCCTAAACAGGGTGTGTATTTTGTAATTTGTCGTAAAACAGGAAACTACAATGGAGGGTGTTGTCCTCCACAGGGTAGGTATTTTAGGGCTTTTTTTTGTCAACAGGGTCAGGGTTTCAACCCTCAGCGCCACCCCTTTACCCAAGCATGGGTCAAGTCCCCCCCTGGTACACGCCTAACCCAAATGTGATGCAAACAAACAGATTCTCGCATTTTTTGCCATAACCGTATGCTGGAAACAAATCCACCACCTAGAAACACCGGATAAGATAACGAAAAAGTTCCATTTGCTACTTTTCTTACTATTAAACGTATAAAGCTACTGAGCTATTTCAGCTGACTGTATGTTTAGTACCAGGAACACCTCTTTACGCTCGTTAGGGCATTAGAAAGGAGCCGGTACATTAGGCGAAATGCTCTTAAATAGCATGGTAACACGTTAAGTGATAACAAATACCCAAAACACTTACCTAACAACCAGATGAAGCAAACAGTCTTCTCGATCGAAAGATACCGACGATGTGTATCACGTGACAGATTTTTGTTTGCCCTATTTGGATTGAAGGGTATCGCGTGACAGCTGCTTTGCCCTATTTGGACAAACCGATTGTCACGTAATCCCAACTAATTCTCAAGCCACAAGGGTAACTGCGGAGAAAGCTAGCATAAACTTGTAAAGAATACCGGGTTACAGATTCATTAACCTATGAGAACAAACAGTCACAACTACTGAGGGCTGGCGTTCCGGTACACACGAGGGCACTAGTCGCAGGGACTTGTTGCAGCGACTAGTCCGCTGTAGTGTTTACAATGGGGACTTAATGCGAGAGTAATCCTAATTTACCTCATTTACATACAAGTTCTTCTGTCAATGCAGTTGTAGTTCCTGGATGAGATTATGATTTCTTGACCTATCATATACCGGAAGACGTTGCAAGGGGGGGGGGGGGGGGTGTTCGGGGCTGATACACGTACAAGCGCGAGCTGGGACCAGGTGATAGGCTAAAGAGGGTGAAAAAATATCAAATTTCACCTATAAATAGCACTTACGAACACTGCTCAAAAACAATCTATGGTCTCAGCGTTTTTCTCCATCAAAGAGTGTATGGTGGTGTATTTTGTCCTTCTGTGAAGTTTTTTCGCCGTTAGAGAGGTTTGTGGTAGTCCACCGTGACAGTCCATAAGAGTAAGAGAAAGGCGTATAGAATCGCCAGTTCATCGATCGAACCTGTCACGAAAACGGCTCCAATTTTCACTCGAAAAAAGCAGGCACTTCATACATGCTCTTTCTCTTAGACACTGTTAGGTTGAAAGACCAAAAACCTCTCCAATGGCGCTAACCCTCCACAGAAAGACAGAGCACAACCAGATAACATTCCATCTTCTTTAGTCAACAGCTTTACTCTAAAAAGCTTATTTATTTATTAATAGGAATTCTCAGTTCGATTTTCCATACAAACTCTTATATTACGTTTGGACTACCTCTAGTGTGAAAACAGAAAACAACGAGGATTAACAAACCCTATAACTTATATGTAGGGCACAAAGACATATCCTGGAATCTTTCACAGCAACTTTCAGTATGCGTGAAAGGTTAAGGTTTTGTTTCGTTCCTTTGGGTCCGAGATAGGTGAAGATAGTTCCATGCACTTAATCAGCTCAGAATAGGGTTAATGTTTTGTTTACAGTTCTAGAAAGGTTTATACTGTTTTGGCATGTAAAAGTAAAAAACTTGGGGATTGATTATAGCAATGGAACTGAATAGAGTCCGATCCGGTTCTGGGCCTGTAACAACAATACATTTAAAGTGATAATTAAAAGAACATGGGACAACCTCTTGGATTTGCTGGAACTCGCATACGACTACAGAAAAAACGATACAACACGACTAAAGTTCTGTTACTAACTATGATACTATACAGCAAACTTCAAGTAAAGAAAGATACACTTTTTGATGGAGGAAAACGCCAAGACAATAGATTGTTTTCGAGCGGTATTTGTAAGTACGGGTAGTTTGTTTTTGCGACTTTTCAAAGCACAGTTCCAACACAGGCAGACCAAGCGTAGAAAGAGACCAGCGCATACAGCTCTTCAATTAACATTGTCGGATTTCAAAGCCTCGAGCTTACGCGATAGGACCGAAAGGTAGTATGGGTAGCTGTAATTCTTTTGTGATTCTGCTGTAATTTCACGGTTGTCACTGCCAGGGGATTGGTGAAAGTACCATAAACACTTGTTTGTGTTTTATTTTCCTGTGAGCCATAGCTGTGTTTGGTAAACTTTTTAATAAATTACCCATATCACCTTGCGGTCTTATCGGGTCGGCACTCTGACAACGTTAACTGAAATAGCTGTATACTAAACGTATATATTGTAGTCATCTTATGCATAAATTTAGCCTATTTCACGTGGCCATGGCGCACATGTCATCACAATTCACACTTACAATGTAAAAAATATAAGACCCCCAGAAAAAAAAGATTGACCTTGTTTAATGTTGCATTGTTCTTATTCTTATTTACTCTCATTTGAGAACTGATTTAAGGTTAGAAAGTATTTGAAACTGCCCCCCCCCCCCCCCCCTTGAAGCTACATAAATTCTATTTAAGGGCTGAAATCGCTCAAAACAAAAGGCCACCAGTGTAGGCGTCTCAATGGGGTTAACTGTTAGCCGTAAAACGGCCAAGAATTTAGTCGTTGGACGTAATTATTAAAAAAGTTTAACCCCTAGTCGTAAAAAAGTTAACCATAACAATTTTTCTAGCTACAAATTGTCATTTCAAAGTGTGGAGATACACCTAAATTGCAATAATGTTGTCATACAAAAATGGAAAAAAGAATAAAGAAAAAAGCCAACTAGGAATTAACAAGCCATGCAAATTACATTCTTAGATTTTAAATATTCTCAAAGCAATTATGGACTACGGTGAATTACTTCAATTTGATATTAAATGAGTTGATACAAGGTAAATTGGCCACCGTAAAGACCTTTTGAGCCTTAGCCCTTCGTCAGAGCATTTCCCTGAATGTAGCTAGCGTGCCTAATTTATTCGTATTTGGTATTTTTTCTTTTCCCTTTTCTCATTTTTATATGACAACATTATTACAATTAGGTGTATCTTGTTTAGACTGCAATTTGTCTTCACGTTGTCTCGTGGGTAATGCGGCTATGACGGCTACATGTTCTTCCGCTGGTACCGAAGAGAAAAGCATTTGGCCCAGGCCCCTTTGGAGATCTGAAAGTCTCGTTTTAGCGTAGCCTGCGCGCCAGCGCGCCAGCAGAGCACCATTGCTAAGGAAATTTGGTACTCTATCGATCCGAGGAATTTTGGTTGTGACGTCAGCGTCCGTCCGTCCGTCCGCCCGTACAGACTCTCGGGTAGTGGGAGAGGAGTCGCAAGACAACCCGACGGGGGGTGGAGAATGCCATCTTTTCTTGGCGCGAAATCGCGCGGTGCTTTTGGGCAACCGGCTTTTTTCTTGGCGGGAAATCGCATGAGCACCGTCAATTTTGAAAAAGAGGTTTTTTAAAAGCTTAGCTTGTTTAGCAAAACGATTCAGTTCTACAGAAGTGAAGTTTAGAACTTGAGAAAAACTATCAAATAACTATAAATGGAAAGAAAGAGTTCAACAGAGTACTCAGTTGTCTTTTTAGGAAAGCAAAAAGTTCAAGTTACTTTTAAAGACATATTTGTTGTCGGTTCCGTGCTACGAACGGGGTCTGCACAACGCTTGAGTTTGCAGTATTTCGCAGCGGTCCTGATCTCAAATATAGCAGAGCTGGTGCCTTCTGGTTTTTTCTGTCCACAACCATGGTTTTTGCGGCGGTCCGAACACATTTTCTCAAGAAAAACACCCGTGTTCGTAACTCGCGTAATATCGAATCGAGTCGAAGTACATTGCTTGAACTTGCAGCATTTGGCAATGGTTCGAACATCAAACATTTTGCATAGCTAGTGCCTTCCCGCATTTTTCGTCTACAACCGTGCTTTTTGCAGCGGACCGAACAGATTTCCCTAAGAAAACCACCCGTGTTTTTGTCAATCCAGCTGCGATCAATAAAGCACTGTTTAAGTATTAAAATAACTTCATGACAACTTATCACAAGTGGTGTAGTGGTTAGCAACGTCCCTTTTCATTCCGGCGGATTTGGAGGCTCGTCGGTTCGTCTCTCAGGGGGAGCAGATTGATTTTCTTCTTTTTTTTTTTGCTATTAAATTACTTAAAAAGTGAATAACTTCAAGCAATTAAAAAAAAGTGGGGCTCCGCTTTTAGGCTTGGCTAAATCTATATATTATACAATAATTTCAGAAAGATATGCTGTATTTCTATAAGAGTAGTAATATTAGACATAGGATACTTTAGTAGCATGCTATATTTAATATTTCAATTTTTATAATAAGCACGTAGTTTTTTTAAACGTGAATGGTCTAAGACCTATGGGAATTAAATTGAACTTTTTAACAAAATGCAGATTGCTATTTAACATTTCTGTTAACTGTAACCTGAAGGAAAGAAATTAACCATTAGCCCTAAAAAAGCCAAATTATTAAACGTAAACTGTAAAATCCACAACCCCACCCCATTGAGAACCCTCAAGCACGGGCGCCCAGTTTTTCTAACAGGGTGGTCGTGCCAAAATAATGAATTCTGGGATACATTGATGGAAGTATGAACACTTGGAAACGGAAGTGTGAAACTCGAAGTAATATGACAGTTACTGAATAACTTAGATAGTTTGAAGAGATCAAGGTTTTGATAATTGGAAGGACTGTTTTTGAGTGGATGCGAGTTTCACACTTTATTTTTTGTTTGTTTTCATGAGGGTGGGGAGGTTTATTTAAGGGGGGGGGTGTAAGGAGGGTGTTATTTTGAAAAAGAAAAAACCTTGGACCCACTTGCTCAGTGGTTTAGAGTCTTGGCAGCCTAACCGCTGACCAAAGTATTCTTGGAAAGCTTCGCGGTTCTTTTTTTTATTCCTGAAAATGCCGGTATAGGCTATCTTGTTGTCGTGTGAGTATGATACTTCGTTTGCCTGCTTCTCTCCACGATTACACCATTAAAAAAACTTTAAAATGTTAATACTCAATTCTGAAACTGGCTCAGCTTCGACAAGTTTAATGTTTTGTTTGTTTGCTCGGTATTTTGGTTTGATTTCCGAGATATTCACAAATCAACGATGGGAGATCAACAACATACAGGTTGTATTTAGGTCCCCTTAGCTGTGGAGTCTAACCTAACTCCAGCTTCCCTTTTCGTTTAGGAATAAACAAACAAGAGAAACCACTCTAGACTTAATTGCCCCAAGTCGAGCTCAGAGTTATAACCACGCACGCGTGAGCGTGCGCGATAGCAGTCTGCCATCGCCCGTCGCGTTTCTTACCTTTAGTAACACGCTTTCCCCTCCCCCTCCCCTAAAGACGTCCTGACAACATGGGGTTGATTACATGATACCGGTTTGGCTCTCATTCCACTACGAAGTCATTCCGGGTCCCTCTTGTGACTCTGTATTAGTTTACATGACGCCGGTTCAAAAACTGATGTCGAAACGAGTCACACCGATGCAACTTCACAACGGAACCAAAACTCCTACTGGTATCACGAAGCAACCTCGTGCACAGGGTGTCTCCTCTTCCCGTCTCCTGAAACGAGAGACGAGAAGAGAGAGAGGGCACTGGAAGATCACTGCTAAGTGTTCCTTGCTCATTCTTTTAATTTCAACCATTTCTTTCCAAAATCAAACTCACTGCACCTTAAAAAGGTTTTTATGTAAAGGCATTATTATGTTTTCATCTCGTACCGGGAATAATGTCGCACCGGTTACGCGTTCTCACGCGCCAGCTCGCGTGTTCTAATCGCTCTAGCTATCCCTAAGCGAACAAAGCAAAGATGATCCGTGAAAAAAAATTGAATTTCTAAATTCCGTATAATGCTGGTAGCCATTGACCATAGAGGACTCACCTCGATCTAGATTATTTCGACGACGTTACGGATGGTCAGAACGTAAGGAGCAATTGCGACTTTTCGGGGAAGCGGCACAAGGAATACATTCGATTACAGATGGTAGGATCTCGCTGGCTCTAACGTCGCGTATTCACCTTCCACGCACGTTACTGTGATCTTGTTCAATCTCTTACGTTGTAGCTTATAACATTGTTTCGTTGACGCCATGTTTCGATATATGAACAACAATAACACAAGCAACCAAAGCCGAAAACAAATTCGAGATCTGGCTTCCATGCATCGTACGGAGCGTACTGGTAACAAGCTAAATACTGAGTTCTTTGTCGTATCTCTCCAATTCCTGACACCTTGAGATAGGGTTGTACAGTTCAAACCGATTGATTCAGCGAAAAAACAGACAAGGGATTTTTTTCTTAAAATACGGGACTTAAGAGGAAAAAAGCGTTTGCCTTTGCGGTCCAAAACTTCGATGTTAACCCCTGACTTAACGTTGTTGTAAGTTGGAAATTTCCGTCGACTTGTGACTCCGTTTGGCTCGGACTTTTGAAGGCTGTGATGCCTTACGCTCACATTTGTGAAGTTCAAACTGACTCGCGACTTGGGTCTATTTGCACAAACCTCAAATGTTATAGTTTAAATACCGAATGAACAAAGCAACACCAGCCTCAGACCCAGACGTCTCCCTTGTTGGCGGGCATATGTGCTTACAAAGAAAGGTGGGAACGGGAAAGAACGACTTTCTTCGCTTTTCTCAACCATGACGACTCGCTGTTTGCTCGTTTCCAGTCGCTCTCGCTTCTGCATGAGTCCCTGCGAAAGGCCGTGCAGGAGAGAGAAGCGACATCAGCAGAAATTTCAGGATAAATGAGTTAAACGTTAGCGCACGCTCAAATCAAGGAACCCGCCATCAAGCTTATTTTTCACGATTTCAAATCCGCGCTCAAAGGCTTTCAATTTGTTCTAATATTAGCCTTTATTTGCGTGTTTTAGTAATTTTTCCTTGCCTTGGCAGGTGTTTTTAATAGACTCCAAAAAGAAGTGAGATTAAGGAATTGTGTATGAAATACCACAACCTTTGTTAAAAAGAACTTCCTTTACCCAGTTGACTTGGTTCAGAAAGAAAACAAACTAGTGAAACGGTAAACTGAATGCTTCGCATAGAGTTTAGACGGTAGATCAGTCAACAAAGACCAGAGACAGATGCCACTCTTCCCCAGCAATCTTCTGCCTCAACCCACAAAGATACTACAATATACTGCCTTCTCAAACATCCACGAAAACACAATGCGCAAATTTTAACTTCTTCGTGGGATATTTGATGAACAAGAAAAAAAACATATCAGTTACAAATGATACAATTATCATCTAAATGTAAGGACCTTTTTCATAAAAATAACTCTCATAAATAAATATCTAATTATACATAAAGTAACAAAGCAAATTTGTGTATAAAACACTACAGAGTTAACGGTAAGTAAGGATAAAAATCTTTGTTATAAAAGGCAGTAAAACCTGTAAAAGATAAATCTGAACAAAATCCAACAATGTTGACGTCAACGGAAACACCTCATATCACAATGTATAGAAAACGTAACTCAAATATATAGTGTACTTTTTTACGATATAATTAGCGGAAAATATTTGAAGAAGTTTTCTTACGTATGGTCATATTGCCATTGGCCCAAGCTAAGTATCACAATTTTGTAGACATGTTTTCGAAACCGCAGTGGGCGAACTTTAGGAAAACACTTTTCACAGCTCATAAAACATTACCCGTCACTCAAGTACCATATGATTATCGTAGTGTTCCAGAAGTAGCTCCCGACTGCTTAGTTCCTCTTGACAAATCCAACAGGTGAATGTGGTCTTCAGGTGGGTTTGTTTATGTTCCTTTAATTTTCCTAACTGGTAAAAAGACTTTCCACAAAGCTTGCATTTGTGAAGTTTCTCTCGTGTATGTTTTTGTTCATGTACTTTGCAATGCGACGATTGGCTAAACCACTTACCGCAATACTTGCACTTATAAGGTTTCTCTCCTGTGTGAGTTCGTTCATGCCTCTTGCAATTTGACGACCGGCTAAACCACTTATCACAATACTTGCACTTATGAGGTTTCTCTCCTTTGTGAAGTCGTCCATGTCTCTTGCAATCTGATGGACTACTAAAGCACTTATCACAATACTTGCACTTATGAGGCTTCTCTCCTGTGTGGATTTTTTCATGTTGCTTGCAATTTGACGATAGGCTAAAGGACTTATCACAATACTTGCACTTATGAGGTTTCTCTCCTGTATGAGTTCGTTCATGCACTTTGCAAATTGACGATCGGCTAAAGCACTTATCACAATACTTGCACTTGTGAGGTTTCTCTCCTGTGTGAATTTTTTCATGTCGCTTGCAATTTGACGATCGGCTAAAGCACTTATCACAATACTTGCACTTGTGAGGTTTCTCTCCTGTGTGAATTTTTTCATGTCGCTTGCAATTTGACGATAGGCTAAAGCACTTATCACAATACTTGCACTTATGAGGTTTCTCTCCTGTATGAGTTCGTTCATGCACTTTGCAATTTGACGATCGGCTAAAGCACTTCTCACAATACTTGCACTTATGAGGTTTCTTTCCTGTGTGAGTTCGTTCATGTGTCTTGCAATCTGATGGACTACTTAAGCACGTATCACAATATTTGCACCTATAAGGTTTCTCTCCTGTGAGAGTTCGTTCATGTCTCTTGCAGACTGATGATTGGCTAAAGCACTTGTCACAATACTTGCACTTATGAGGTTTCTCTCCTGTGTGAGTTCGTTCATGTGTCTTGCAATCTGACGGACTACTGAAGCACTTGCACCTATAAGGATTCTCTCCTGTGTGAGTTCGTTCGTGTCTCTTGCAATTTGACGATTTGCTAAAGCACTTATCACAATAGTTGCACTCATGGAGTTTCTCTCCTGTGTGAGTTCGTTCGTGGCTTTTGCAAGTTGATGAAAAACTAAACCGCTTATCGCAGTGCTTGCACTTATGAGATTTTCCTCCATTGTGAGTTTTTCCACGAATGTTACGATGTGACGGCCGGCTAAACGACTTGTTGCAGTGCTTGGATTTAAGAGGGCTCTCTCCTGCGTGTATCTGTTCATTTTCAGGTTTGCAGTTGTGAGACTTTTTCTCACAATGTACTAGCGTACGTCTTGTCATATTTTCTGACTGTGTGGATGGCTTCTTATTCCTGCAAAGAAAAGCGTAAATATGGTCAAATAATCAAAGTAAAATTTGAACACCAAATGGCTTTCTGGGAATCACACGAATGTTTTAGAGGCTTACATTAGGGAATTATTACCCTGGACGTGTGATAAATGAACATAATAATCTCATAAAAGAAATTCTTATGGAAATTATCCGAGTTCCTTTGTCACTGATATGATTACTAATGCGCACCCTCGTTTTGGTGACAAGCCTGCAAGATCGAGATCAAGATCGAGGAGGTGGTTTGCCCTGGTCACGGTTCACGGCCGACGGGTACTGGAAGATGTAGATGGCATCGTGGATTTGCGTTACAGTAGGTGATCCTCCCGGTCAATGACCTTTATGCTGTTCCAATCAGTGGAATACCCTGTGCTCTTCACTTGCACCGAAATTGCTGACTTGAAATTGGATGCCTGCACCGTCTTACTGTGTTCAGTAAGCATGGTGCCTAGTCTCCTCGCGGTTTCACCGATATATTCTGCATCAAAATCTTGGCATTTCATGTTGTTGTCCTCATCTGTAGTTCGATCTTTTGCCCTCACAAGCTCCAGCCGCGATAAACCGTGACTAGGGCTACAACCTCCCCTTAACACACCGAGCGATCTTGCACATCAGTAATCACATCATTGGTAAAAGGAGTCGGATGAGTTGCGAAAGCTCTGAGAACTTTCCCTTTAATTGTTAGTTTTCAAGAACTATTTCTCTGATGATTTCCTAACAAAGGAATCTTCATGCCTATAAACATCTACGTATGAAATCTAATATTAAAGGACCCAGAAGGTGTATAGACTAATGCAAGTTTGCCGAATTTAAAAAGTGATGACGTCATAGACATAGCTTTTTTTTGGCATGAACTGAAGGAAGAGTATTGTGTGGTTACATCTGAAGGTACTAGGATGGCAACGAGCTAGAAAAGGTTACGCCATGTAACAGAAGCTGAGAGCTTGCACGAAACATAAGGTGCCACATCAATCCGTGTTTTAACACTTTCGCCAAAACGCCACGTTATTCAATTGTAAACTTTGCTTTCAAATTTTTTAAATTTATGTGTTCTGTAATCCTTGCTATGACGAGTTTGAGTAGCCAATAAGAGCGCGCAAAAACCACTCTACCCTGCTAGCAGAGGTTTTTTATCTTGCCACTTCTTTTTCATAGTCTTTTTACCGCTGTCTTTACTGTTGTTGTTTTCTTCCACTGCGAGAAAAACCTCTGCGACGATATGATTCCTTTCCCTGTTGAGCATGCTCTGTCATTACTATAGAAACGACTATATTAAAACACGTGTCTTGTCTGTGATTGGCCAACCTTTCCCGCGTTGTGTATTTGTCTGACAGGTGGGTTATCATTTGGACAACCACAGACAAGACAGGTGTTTTAATTTAGTCGTTTCTATAGTTACGACAGAGCATGCTTAACAAGAAAAGGAATCGTATGGTGGCAGAGGTTTTTCTCACGGTGGAAGAAAACAACAACGGTTAAGACAGCCTTAAAAAGACTACGAAAAAGAAGCGGCAAGATGAAAAACTTCTGCTAGCAGGGTAAAACCAATACTCACTGGTTTGGTGTATACATGTACTACTATCTGCTATTCACCTACCCGTATTTTTCTGAATTTCTCACGCAAGGTTTCCCTATTTTTTTTCCAGAATAAAAGGAACGAACCACTAATTATTGGTTTGGTACATACTAAAACAATTATTCACCTCAGTTTCACGTTAAGAGTGGAGGCGCCACTATTCGCCTCTGCGTTGGTGAAGACTTGTTAATTATCCATTACATGCAAACAGCACCTAGGAACATAACTAAAGACTTATTACTATAACGTTCTTAATTGGAATTTTGTGCCATCGCAAATTGGTACAAAATGGTAACTTGTACAAAACGTCATCGCTTCGGAACTAAATCACCACAACATTCTTCTGATTAGGGATTGGTTCAAATCCCAAAAACATCTGTCACAATGGTGACATCAGAAGAGGTACCCCGACTTTGCCCCTAGACCGTGGACAAAACTGTGCTCTTGGCAGATAAAGGCTGAAGATGTATGGGTAGGGTGTTTTCCAAATTATTTAACCATATCGACGGCAATGCCATTTGTTTTATAGCGGAGCCTGCGGGCAAAGCCCGCCAGCGGAGCTCCATTGCTAAGGAAATTTGGTAAACTATCAATCCAAGAAATTTTGGTTCTGACGTAATAGTCACGTGACCGTCCGTCCGTACGTCCGTCCGTCCGCACAGACTCTGTGGGAGGGGGAGGGAAGTCCCAAGACAACCCGACGGGGGTAGAGAATGCCATCTTTTCTTGGCGGGAAATCGCGTGGTGCTTTTGGGCAACCAGCGTTTTTCTTGGCGGGAAATCGCATGTCCATCGTCGCTTTTGAAAAAGAGGTTTCTTTAAAAGCTTCAGCTTCCTTAGCATTTAACGATTGCTCGAGAGTTCTGAAGTTTTATACTTGACAGAAAAAACATGTAATATCTATAAATGGAAAGAAAAAGTTCAAAAGAATACTGGTAGAAGGCGAAAAGTTCAAGTTACGAAAGCTGCATTCAAAGGACTTCATCGCTTTGTTTTCTTCACGGCGGAGAGTTTGCCCTGTTCTGAAACACAACTGAGTAAGTGCAGTTTTTAAAGGGTCTAAGGTACATGATTTCGAGTATTACGATGAAAGAAATTACGTTTTGAAATGGTCATTTACTTTTGGCTTTAAAAAGTATTAGAAAACGCGCTCAGATTTGTGACAGATTCTTGAATATTTTGCCATGCTTAGCCGATTTCACTCGCGTGGACCGACCTACGATTTTGGAAGTGTAACGCGAATTGCATTTAAGTATAAACTTACAGGTTTTCGAATAAACTTTTTTCAAAAATGATTTCTCTGTCCATTATTTTGTGTTTGTTTATTCATAACAGCAGGTCTAAGCACAGCCGCAAGACAACTGCACAAGCTTTGCTTTCAATTTTGACTGTCCGGTCCATCTCTTTGTGCAACTGTCGATTTTCTTGTCCTAGACGTTTTCAATAGGAATAATCTTTTAAGCGAAGCAGTTGTCAGGTTACAGCTATTTTATCCCAAAAGCTTCCGAAAACAGTTTTGTGCGTTCCTCAAAGCGCCTAACTTTATATAGGCTTACTTCGCATCCGCAAAACTTATGCCGGCATTATTTAATTAAAGCGTGTTTGGCGTTTCTTTGTTTTGAATCTTGATGGTCTCTAGTTAGAGAACGAAATATAACAGCTATTTGAAAAACTATAAGCGAAGCAGTTGTCGGTTTAAACCTATTATATCCGAAAAGCTTCCAAAAACAGTTCTGTGCATTTTTAAAAGCGCTCGAATTTCAGACAATTTGCAGCCGCAAAACTTATGTCACAGAGTTAAGAGTGTTTGGACGGTGTTTGTTTGTTTGTTTTCAATCTCGATGGTCTCAAGTTAAAGAACGAAATATAAGGGTTACTTAAGTAACTATAAGCGGAGCAGTTTTGAGTTTAAAGCTATTTTATCCGGTAAGTAATGTGTGTTCCTCAAAGTGCTTGAATTTTTTCGCGGCTGCTAAAACCTACGCGACATTTCTTCAATAAGTTTATTACAAGTGCTTCGAAGCTCCCCAGATCCTTTCTTTCGGGTAGTCCCAGTAAAATGCCGGTGAAATGTCAATATAAATTTTTGACCAGACTAATATTTTTATTTAGTAGCAGTTCATGTTATTTGTTAACATCCGAACGCGATGAAGATAACCCATTTAAATACTCGAATAATTTTTATTTTGTTTTTGTAAATGAGCGCCGTTTCAAGTTCATTCAAGCGAAAAGCCAATAATCCAAGGAGATTTGACAAGCCTTGACAGTGAGTGACAGGATATAGAAACATTGCAAACACCAAGCAAGACGGCTCGTGAGTAAAATAATCAAGCTGTGCTCAGCCTCTAGAATGACCTTTCGAGCTTGGTTTTACAGAACAGATCCCCAAAATATTGGAGGACAATTCGGAACACTTTCAGGCTTTTTGAGAAACACTTTTCGAAAGCGAACGAGACAAAAAAAGCCCCGAAATATATTTCAGACCGAAAAGTTACAGGACTATTTTTGAGAAACGAACACCAGTTTATTCCTTCGCGGCTCCGCTTTTAGGCTTGGCTAAATCTATATATTATTTGTCATAAACACAACGGAAAAGGGTTATTGCGCCCAATATTTCTACATGAATTCTACGTCAAAACGCTTTTTTCAATGGAAATTTTATTTGTTCTCTCATAAAACGCAGTTACTTTATACTCTGATTAAGCACAGTTGATCTTGGTCAAGGAGTGCTTCCATAGACTTAAGAGACAATAACAAACTTTAACCCAAAGTGCAAGGGTGTCTGGGTGGACAACCACTTAATGAAAAGAAGAGGTTTACCACAAATTTCGCGACAATTTAATGTGGGTGTCTCCTGATTGCTCTTTTTTCGATGCCAAAGTGCGAATAGTCAACACACTACCTGACAAAAAAAAAAACAAAAAAAAAAACGAAAACTGCCTGGAAGGGTTGCACGGTTTGAATGTTTTCTTGTTCATTTACGCTCTATGTTTGCCCAAATCACCTTTTTAAAACTGCCTGGAAGGGTAACCTGGTTCTCATGTTTTCTTGTTCATTTACCCTTTATGCGTGTCCTAATCACCTTTTAGGCCCTTCCCCTCTTGCAGTTTATCACCAGCTAGAAAGGCCTCATATTGGAGTTTTATCTTTTCATCTTGAAATGATTTCTTAAAAAGGAAACCTTATTCTGAGGTTTGTTAGTTAATTCTCTTTGTGATTAATGCACTTAACAACCGAAACATTTTAGTTCAGTGGCTAGCGAACATTGAAAAAGTGGCAAACAAATATACCATAAATCCTCTATTAAGTATTATCAGGCTTAATAGAGTGGGGCTTATTTAATTTAGCGAAATGCCAGTAGGTTATCTACACAAGGAACTACAGTGAAACCTGCATTAAGAGGACAGCCTTGGGACACTCGCTAGTTTCCGCCTAATACAGGGTGTCCTCTAAATAGATGTTCTGATAAATTGCAAAACAACAGTTAATATAATTATTAACCTTTTATATCTCCACCTTTATTTCCCCGCAAAATTGACATGTTTCGTCGCAAACCTTTGGTTAGTGGGCGAACATAACCAAATGAAATTACCTGAAAAACACGCCCTTTGAAGTAGATAGCAGTGCCATAATGTTATAAAAATGTCTTCTGGAAACACTTGAAGTGTGCGCTTAATATAGGTTTCTCGCGACAAAGTAACTTAATTTTAGGTGTCCGCATCCGCTTATTAAACAGAGGTGTCCGCGGAATATAGGTTCGTTTCAAAGTAAACATGGGAAGAAAATTTAGGGACTTAAACTTGTGTCTGTCTAATAAAAAGTATCCACTTAATACAGGATTTACGGTAGAATGCTAAGTGCAAAAGTTCAAGGACATGACGTTAGAGGTGATGCAACCAAACATCAAGAACAATTTACTTTTTTGAAACATGATACGAACCTCCATCACGTGAATAAACCATGCCGTACATGTAATTTGATCGTGATTAATTACGATTCTTTTTATAGTTAACTGTTATAATTAGTTCGTGCTCGGATTGGAACGCTAAAAATGGGCGGTAAAACAGTTTCCCATTTATTGCTTTGGTTGTAAAGAAAAAAAAGCGAGAGGGACCTTAAAAGAGATGGGAGGGGTTGATAAATTTCATGTTCCTAAAAGCGGGGGTTATTTGACAGGGGGGCTTAATAGAGGAAGTCCAGTTGTTGTTGACTTGGATAATCAAATAAATTATGGTTGTCTAGATCACAAACGGCTGGATTGGCTGCTATGTTTTAGCCCTTAATGGCAAGTATCATGTCTAGCAGGGGTGGGGGACCCTGTTTCAGATATTAAGTGATTTGTGATTTGTAAGGGTGAGTAGTTGTTAATAAAAGATGTCATAAAAATTGAAAGTTTAAAGAATAAAAAAAAGTAAAATATTTTGTATATGCCTCTCAGTGACCTCTCAGTTGCAAATCAGATGTTTGGTACATACTAAAACACATTATCCACCTCAGTGTTGGAGAAAACTTGTGTGAATAATATAATAAACAGTTAACTATTTGTGACTATTCACTTATGGCCCATTGCTATTCCAGTTTTCCAGATGACCATGTTACCCTGTCATAGCACAGGCTTACCATCCTCTGTTTGTGTGTTGGGCTGTGCATTTATAACGGCTGTGTCGGTTAATCAATCCAGCAAAACCAAAGCCAACATTTAGGCCTGAAAAAACTGAAGAACATGAAATAAAATCTCATAAAATTGCTGCCATGGTGTTTTGATTTGTGTTTCTGTGAGCGTTATTTTGAAAACATTAATTTAAAGATTCTTAAATTGCCAAAATAAACATAGAAACACAAATCAAAACACCACAACAGCAATTTTATGAGTTATTTTTATTTTCATCAGTTTTAAAAGGTCTAAATTTCAGCTCTAGTTTTGCAAGTTTGCTAAACCAATACAGTCATTATAAATGCATAGCCCACCACACAAACAGAGGGTGGTAAGCCTGTGGTTAAAGCACAGGGCTGTTAAAGATTACACTTTACTGTCTGAAAGGAGTAAGGAACATAGTCCCCACTCCTCCTGGACTTCTCACATTCAGATTCATTCAGGGATTGGGAGGATTTGACTGGAATTTTCCAAGATCGAGCATACCATAAAACTGCGTTATTCTCAACATTTAAATATTTGTGATCTGACTTATGGTTAGCGATTCTCACAGAATTTTGAGGTAAAGTCTTGTTCAAACTGCCTGGGAGTATTCAATATGTGTTCTGAATTACCCAGTGATTCAAAAAGTAGTTTGAATTACTAGATGACAATTTTTCTGAGCTTGAGCAACCCATAATGCATCGGCCAGTTGAAATTCCAATCCCCAGTCCCATGGGACGCATACAGGTGGTTTAACATGGGCAATGCGGGGATGTAGCCCTGGGGCAGGGAAATTACAAAATGTCAAAAAGGCCACAGAGTGGTGATTTAGCAGTACACCTTGTGCAGTTCCAGGAAATGTCCATACCCACCTCATAAGGTCATTGGAAACTCCTAGGGGGAGGGGGTCTTAAAACCTAAAATTTTTGAAGCAAAGTATGAAGCTAAACTGGAATTTCTTAGGGGAAGGGGGTGCAAAACAAAACAGCTTGTGTGGGGGAGTATCGATATTTTCTGGAACTACACATTTGTCTCTGGGTGCAAGCATATATAACAGCAGAGATTTAACTTAGTGTAGTGCACATTTTTACCTGATTTTATGTTAAAACAGTTCCAGCAAGGTTTTAATTTAAATAAATAAACAATTTAATTGACTTGGTTTCACAAGACATAAGGGATAAGGGTATACGCACTAGGATTTTTGGTTAGTAACGGTTTTTAATAAACAAGTTCTGATATTATAGACACAAAACATAGTGTAACATAGTTTTCATAGTTCAATAAAGCTAAAACATTTTGACATGTTACAAGCATGACAGGACATGTTATTCAATGTGTGGTCGTGCTTTAACTCAAACATAATACAGTAGAATCTTTTAAAACAACTCAAACCCTGGTGTCTTGAGCTTTTCGCTAACTCAAATCAAAAGTATTTTCCCTTATTTTCACTTTTATTTAAACTTCCAATAATTCAATATTTCGAAACGTATTACATAAATGTTCACCTAACAGTTTGAGTTATCAGGATTCTACTGTAGTAGCTTAAAATGTATATTTTGGATCTTACAAAATTGTTTGAAATCTAGTATCAGCAAGAAAAAGTTTCAATGGCCAATCTTGAGAAGTCAAATTTTGTGTGACTAGGACATTTCTAGTATATTTCTTGTGTGACTAGTTCATGATCATGCATGACACATGTTCATAGAATGTCAGCATGCTCTCCCAGAAAACGTCATCAGTTCTGCATGCATTGGATGCCTACGATTTAATTACGTCATGGAACCAGTGTCAAAAAATAAATAAAGAAAGAAATTTTAAAAATAATAAAACTAAAGCTGGAGACGCACACAATGACAAAGGGGCGAGCCATGCATTTTGGAGACTACACTGAACATAATGCCTGCCACAATGTGTTGTTCCTGAAAATATCCATTCTCCTCCCACAGAGTATTTTTTGGTTTGAACCCCCCACCCCTCTGGAAATTCCAGTTTAGGCTCATAAATTCCTTTAAAAATTTTGGCCTATAAGACCCCTCCTCCTCAGAATTTTCAATGACCCTCTGTGGTGGGGCTATGGATATTTTCTGGAACAATAATAATAATAATTTATTATTTCTAGAGACCTGTTTACAAAAATAGATCAATAGGGCTTTACAAATTAAAATAGTACAAATGTCGATTTTCACCACTTGACAAATCAAAATTGACTTATGTTTTTCTTGGTTCGATCCATAGCAACTTGCAGGTTTCACAGGGCTTTTAACACACTACTTGACCCCGGGGGTGGGGAAATAAGCGATTTTGTAACATTGGGTAAGTGTTAATTCCCTGCTATGTCCCAGAAGTTGGGGGGCAACGATTTTTTGACTGATGCACGAATCACTATGTTGATTGCTCACATACCTTAGATGTGACAACGCCATGCGTATTGAGAATTGTTATGAATGCTTAGTAGTGTTTACCCTGCAGAAAAATTTGCTACAAAAACCACAGTAGTCTTAACCATAATAATTCAGCATTGATTTTATCTCAAACCAGGACACTGAGTCAGAAGACAAATTTTGCAATTGTCAGGAGCATAGTGATTTCATGGTGTGCTCAAACTCAGAAATTTTGTCAATCACAAAACCAAAACAGTTTTTTTGGAAACATTTAATATCTTGTGTGGTTATCTTGCCTTTTAATGCTAGTGGTGGAAGTAACTTTTAATTATTTCAGAATATGGCAGGCACAGGCAGAGAGGAAGAATATAGTATATAAAGAACAAGATTGTGTACTTCTTGCGGTTCTTCTGATTAACCAATCATTATCTGCAAATCCTAGATAATTAAATCTCAAAGGGGTAGGAAATTTGCCAGCCAGTTTATTTGCATTGCATTTGCAGGAAGCGTCAATACACCAATAGGCAATGCGATTTTATCAATGTATCGATTTATCGCATTCCCTGAAGACTAATTTGCATTTCACCAGCACACAAAAAAGCAAACCTTTTACAAGTATTTGAGTAGACATTTCTATCCTTTGGGATAAGTAATCAGAGGAGACAGCATCAAAATAGCCAACGAAGTGCGAGGTCATGCTAGAAATTTTAACAACACTCCACTGATTTATCACACACCTCATACAGGCCCGGCATGACCATTATATGGATAACACGGGGACATGCCACTGGACTGGGTATGGGGTCTTGGCCTCATTGTCCTAAACAAGGTATATAATTTTATGTGTCTGTCCTCGACAGGGTGTGTATTTTGTCATTTGTCTTAAAACAGGAACCTACAATGGAGGGTGTTGTCCTTTATTTTTGTCCCAAACAGAGTCGGGGTTTCAACCCTCAGCGGCACCTCTTTACCCAAACATGGGTCAAGTCTCCCCCGGGTACACGCCTAACCCAAATGGAATGCAAACAAACAGATTCTCGCATTTTTTGCCATACCCGTATGCTGGAAAAACACCGGATAAGATAACGAAAAAGTTCCATTTGCCACTTTTCTTACTATTAAACGTATAAAGCTACTGAGCTATTTCAGCTGACTGTATGTTTAGTACCAGGAACACCTCTTTACGCTCGTTAGGGCATTTGAAAGGAGCCGTTACATTAGGCGAAATACTCTTAAATAGCATGGTAACACGTTGAGTGATAACAAATGTCCAAAACACTTACCTAACAACCAGATGAAGCAAAAAGAAGAGAACCGCATCAAAGTCTTCTCGATCGAAAGATACCAACGACGTGTATCACGTGACAGATTTTCTTTGCCCTATTTGGATTGAAGGGTATCGCGTGGCAGCTGGTTTGCCATATTTGGACAAACCGATTGTCACGTAATCCCAACTAATTCTCAACTTCTTTCCCAAGCCACAAGGGTAACTGCGAAGAAAGCTAGCATAAACTTGTGAAGAATATCACGTTACAGATTCATTAACCTATGAGAACAGTCGCAACTGCTGAGGGCTGGCGTTCCGGTACACACGAAAGGACTGGTTGCAGGGACTTGTTGCAGCGACTAGTCCGGTAGTGTTTACAATGGGACTTAATCCGGGACTTAATGCGAGAGCAATCTTAATATTTACCTCATTTACAAACAAGTTCTTCTGTCAATGCAGTTGTAGTTCCTGGATGAGATTATGATTTCTTGACCTGTCATATACCGGAAGATGTTGCGGGGGGGGGGGGGGGGGTGTTCGGGGCTTATACACGTACAAGCGCGAGCTGGGACCAGGCGATAGGCTAAAGAGGGCGAAAAGAAATTAAAATGTCACCTATAAACAGCACAGGTAGCTCGTACTTACGAACACTGCTCAAAAACAAACTATGGTCTTAGCGTTTTTCTCCATCAAAGAGTGTATGGTGGTGTATTTTGTCCTTCTGTGAAGTTTTTTCGCCGTTAGAGAGGTTTGTGGTCGTCCACCGTGACAGTCCATAAGAGAAAGAGAAAGTCGCATAGAATCGCCAGTTCATCCATCGAACCTGTCACGAAAACGGCTCCAATTTTCACTCGAAAAAAGCAGGCACTTCATACATGCTCTCTCTCTTATACACTGTTAGGTTGAAAGACCAAAAACCTCTCCAATGGCGCTAAACCTCCACACAAAGACAGAACACAACCAGATAACATTCCATCTTCTTTAGTCAAGAGCTTTACTCTAAAAAGCTTATTTATTTATTAATAGGAATTCTCAGTTCGATTTTTTATACAAACTCTTATATTACGTTTGGACTACCCCTAGTCTGAAAACAGAAAACAACGAGGATTAACAAACCCTATAACTTATATGTAGGGCACAAAGACATATCCTGGGATCTTTCACAGCATCTTTCAGTACCCAATAAGGACAATAAGCTACTGGAATAGAGGGTCCACAATAGGGTTCTCAGATCCCGCCATCCCGCCTATTTTGTCCTGTTAATCCCGCCATCCTGCCCTTCTTTGCGTCGAAATCCCGATCCCGCTTAAATTTTTAAATAGTTTTCTACTTTCATGATGAAAACCTCACATACCTTTATACAATTGGTAGAAGACAAGTAAAGACGTTTTTATGGTCGATTGTCTCGACACCATCTAAAAATATCGCCACTTTAAATGACGTAACAAGTGTTTCGTTTGTGTTATTCTGTTTTAGACCTGTTTTACCTTTTCTTGTCCAGGAATAAGTGAAAAATAAAAATTGATAAAGATTGTTTGCTACGATATTCTGCCTACTCTCGGTCCTTTCTTTTTTAGAAGACAACCTACTGAGTATGTAAGCGCGTCTAATAGAATCATGGGGAGGGGGGGTGGGCTTGAACCAAATTTAAGGGGGTGGGCTTGAACCACCCACCCACCACGGGAAAGGATGGTAGTTCAAGTTGTGGGATGGCAAGCACGACTTGGTTTTGATCTGAAGGTCAGCGTTTCCTTAGACACAAACGTTTTTTCCACATTGTTTCTCTACATCCAGCTGTATATAAATGGTTTGTGTCCTTAGACAAGGCTAGGGGCACAAAAGTCATGCAAGATCGGCCCAGAATTGTAGCAAAAGATTTATAAAAGTGGACTCACCTAACGTACCGTTTATTTCAAAGCCTTCAGCGTCTTTTATATACTACTCGCTTTCAGTAAATTTCTTCTCGGAATTTTTTTTTTTTTTTGAAGAAAGACATTCCTGGTCGCACTCTTTTCGTAATATATCAGAGGAACAAAATTTATGATGCCAAATACCTCGTTTTTGACGATCGCCGTTACATTGCCGTCCGCCGGCATTGCCATACTGGCTAGAATACCGTAAATGATCGATTAAGCGCCGCGTCGCTTATTTAATTTTGCCTGTTAAACGTTAAACGTGCGGTGCTTATTCGAGAGCGGCGCTTATTCAAAAGCGGTGCTTATTTCAACTACGGGTAAAACGCTGAGGGGAATATAGAGAGAATTCAGTGAGGCGCGTACTAGGTGTGCACAATACAATATAAAATGCAAGAAAAAGGACAAATATGTAGACCTCGAACTGTTATATGAACCCGGTTTCAAGAGTTTCCCTACATTAAAACTTTAGAACCCACGAGTTGGTCGTGGTCTTATTTCTCAAGCGATATGGTTTTGATATCTCTTTATATAGAGCGCCGTAACAAAGGTGGGGCGTTTATTTGTAAATACCCAAATTAGCGCCGCGGCGCGTATTCGAGAGCGGCGCTTATTAAATTATTTTCGGTAAAGGTGCGGCGCTTATTCGAGAGCGGCGCTTATCCGAGTAGCGGCGCTTAATCGATCATTTACAGTAACCATAGCTGAAAAAATGGCTGATCATAGCTGCTCCAACAAACGCTCAATGGAAAGGGTCGGAAAAGTTAACAACGCAAACAAGGCCAAGAAATGCAACACGACATGTGACTTGATACCTCTTTCCGAAAACAACACACAACATCACAAAAGGACTCATAATAGCTTGACATGCAGGCTACTCTTCCTTGATCAATTCATTAATTACTAGAAGGCCGACACACTTCATTCACAAATGATCCATTTCTATCGGCCTGCGCTGGTCAAATCATGCAGTCTCGTAAAAATTAAAATATCGTATCCCGCTACTTTCCCCTTGCGATTCTCGCATCCCGACGCCGTAAAAACACAAAATCCCGCTCCCGCTCTCAATTGAAATTCCCGCTTCCCGCTCCTGTTTTCAGCTCCCATCCCGAATATCGCCACAAAAATTAGCCAAAATCCCGCATCCCGACAAACCTATTGTGCACCCTCGGAATACACCTGTGCGTGAAAGGCTAAGGTTTTGTTTCGTTCCTTTTGGTCCGAGATAGGTGAAGATAGTTCCATGCACTTAATCAGCTTAGAAAAGGGTATGTTTTGTTTACAGTTCTAGAAAGGTTTATACTGTTTTGGCATGTAAAAGTAAAAAACTTGGGGATTGATTATAGCAATGGAACTGAATAGAGTCCGATCCGGTTCTGGGCCTGTAACAACAATACATTTAAAGCGATAAAGAAAATGGGACAACCTCGTGGATTTGCTGGAACTCGCATACGACTACAGAACAAACGATACAACACGACTGAAGTTCTGTTACTAACTATGATACTATACAGCAAACTTCAAGTAAAGAAAGATACACTTTTTGATGGAGGAAAAGGCCAAGACAATAGATTGTTTTCGAGCGGCATTTGTGAGTACGGGTAGTTTGTTTTTGCGACTTTTCAAAGCACAGTTCCAACACAGGCAGACCAAGCGTAGAAAGAGACCAATTAACATTGTCGGATTTCAAAGCCTCGAGCTTACGCGATAGGACCGAAAGGTAGTATGGGCAGCTGTAATTCTTTTGTGATTCAGCTGTAATTTCACGGTTGTCACTGCCAGGGGATGGGTGAAATTACCATAAACACTTATTTGTGTTTTATTTCCTGTGAGCCATAGCTGTGTTTGGTAAACTTTTTAATAAATCACCCATATCACCTTGCGGTCTTATCGGGTTGGCACTCTGACAACGTTAACTGAAATAGCTGTATGCTAAACGCATATACTGTAGTCATCTTATGCATAAATTAGCCTATTTCACGTGGCCATGGCGCACATGTCATCGCAATTCATACTTACAGTGTAAAAAATGAGAAAGACCCCCAGAAAAAAAAAAGATTGACCTTGTTTAATGTTGCATTGTTCTTATTCTTATTAAGAAAAATTTGAAGCGTTTTGAAGCGATTTTTGCGACGTTTTTTCTTTTTTTAATTTACTCTCATTTGAGAATTGATTTAAGGTTAGAAAGTATTTGAAACTGGCCCCCCCTTGAAGCTACATAAATTCTATTTAGGCGCTGAAATCGCTCAAAACAAAAGGCCACCAATGTAGGCGTCTTCTTGGTTTACTTCTCGTACAAGATAAACACCAGGGTCTGTTAGCCGTATAAAACGGCCAAGATTTTAGTCGCTGGACGTAAATATTAAGAAAGTTTAACCCCTAGTCGTAAAAAAGTTAACCATAACAATTTTTCTAGCTACGAATTGTCATTTCAAAGTACGGAGATACACCTAAATTGCAATAATGTTGTCATACAAAAATGGAAAAAAGAATAAAGAAAAAATTAAAGCCAAATAGGAGTTAACAAGCCATGCAAATTACATTCTTAGATTTTAAAAATTCTCAAAGCACTTATGGACTACGGTGAAATACTTCAATTTGATATTAAATGAGTTGATACAAGGTAAATTGGCCACCGTAAAGACCTTTTGAGCCTTAGCCCTTCGTCAGAGCAATACCCTGAATGTAGCTAGCGTGCCTAATTTATTCGTATTTGGTTTTTTTCTTTTCCTTTTTCTCATTACCCCGCCGTCAGGACGGGGTCTAGTAATACCCGTTTTTTTTATTATTACCCCGCCGTCAGGACGGGGTCTAGTAATACCCATTTTTTTCCGTGGTTTTTTTTTTTTTTTTTGGTGGTCACTTGCCCCAGACCTCCGGTTTTCGCTCGGCCGAACAAATACGTCTTGCAGACGTTCGGTCAACAGAAGTACTATCTTCAGTCGGTTAGCGTCGATTCGCCAAAATCTTCATGAAAAACGGTGTAGAAAATTACTAGCGATGCAATGGCATAACACTCTCTTCGACGAGAGCGAGGAAGAAGATGCTAGCAAGCTTTGAAGGTCAGAGATTCGATGTTATTTATATTTTCGTTGGTTACTCGACGCGAGTCAAATTCAACAGTGAAATGCAAGCATTTTTGACAGGTTTGCTTTGCTTCGCCAAAATCTTTGTTTACAACGTTACCAGGAATTTAATGGAGTTAACTTCTCTTCAACGAAAGCACGGACGAAGGTGCTAGCGAGCTTTGAAAGCCAACGATTCAAGCTGACATGAATTGGCCTTTTGATGCGGGAATAACAAGTCTTGGCACGTAAACATCACGTCATTCAAGACAGAAGCCGATTCGTGGAATTTCCTTGCTTCCGCTAAAGCATTCATAGAATCATGGCCTAAAAGTAGACTTTTACGTTTCCTTTTCAGTAGATAACCGTACCCTTTAGATTTTAGGATAATCTTTTCTTTATCAATCTATTTAAATTTCCGTGCCCTTCTTGTTTAGAATTACGCTGAGATGTCAGTGCTTTAAAAAAAAACGTGGTGTAAGTGGGTCACGTTATGGCCAAAACTATTTCGTCACGTTCTTCTTCGCTAGTGCCAGAACAGGTGAATGACCAAGGAATGAGGGATGGGATAGGTGTTCATACTATTTGGGATTCATGTTACCACAAGGGGAAGGGTGCAGTGCAGACGAGGGTGGTGGGGGGGGGGGGGTGGCAGCGAACACGTCAAAGGTAAGATAAATCACCAACTTGAAAAATTTACACCACTTGGGCTCATATCTTGAGTGACCGTGCAGTATTTTGCACCCCGAGCAGAGAGGGAAAAACGGCGGCGTCCAATGCCCCTAGGGCGTTTCTTGTTTTCCATTTTTTTGGTGGTCACTTGCCCCAGACCTCCGGTTTTTGCTCGGCCAAACATACTTATCGCGTCTTTCGCTACACAGGCTAGAGCTTGTATCTTGAGTGCCCATAATATCTCTTACACCCCGAGGGGAAGGGGGAACGGCGGGGTAATGCCCCTGGGGCTTTTCTTGTTTTTTTTTTGTCGTCGTCACTTGCCCCAGCCCTGCGCTCGGTCAAAACAATACTTGCCGGTAATGTGCGTTCGTTTAGCGTTTATTCGCCAGAAGTTTCATGAAAGTTGGTGTAGAAAACTACTGGCGATTTAATGGCATAAAAACCGCTTCGCTGAAAGCAAGAACGAAGGTGCTAGCGGGCTTTGAAGCTGGCATGAATTCTAATAACTTGCCCTGGCACGTAAACATTACATCACTGAAACACAGAAGCCGATTCGGGGAAGTCCCTTGCTTTCGCCAAGTTGAATAATTCAACAGTGAAATGCAAGCAGTTTCTGGGCAGTTTTGCTTTGCTTCGCCAAAATCTTTAGGGAAAGTTGTGTAGAAAAGTACAAGAAATTCAATGGAGTTGACTTCTCTTCGATGAGAGCAAGGACGAAGGCGCTAGCGAGCCTTGAAAGCCAATGATTCATGCTACGTGCCGTAGCACATAAACATTACGTCATTGAAAGACAGCAGCCGATTCGGAGAAGTAACTTGCTTGCACCAAATCACTCATCGAATCACGGCCTAAAATAGACTTTTACGTTTTTTTTTCCCCATAGCTACCAGTTTCCTTTAGATTTTAGAATAAGTTTCTTTATCAAGAAATCTATTTAAATTTCCGTGCCCTTGCTATTTAGAATTACGCTGGCATGTCAGTTCGTTTATTTAAAAAACGTGACGTAACTGAGTCACGCTACAGTCAAAATATTTCGTCACGTTCTTCTTCGCGAAAGCTAGGACAAAGGGATCACCAAGGAATGAGAGATGGGGTTCATACTATCAGGGATTCATGTTATCACAGGGAGAAGGGTGCGGAGAAGACGTAAGGGGGAATGGCAGCAAACACGTCAAAGGTACGATAAATCACCAACTTTAAAATTTAAACGCCTTGGGCTCGTATGTTGAGTGACCGTAACATATTTTGCCCCCTGGGAGGAGGAGAAAAACGGCGGGGTCCAATGCCCCTGGGGCGTTTCTTGTTACCCCGCCGTCAGGACGGGGTCTAGTAATACCCGTTTTTTTACCCCGCCGTCAGGACGGGGTCTAGTAATACCCGTTTTTTTTTTTTTTTGTCGTCGTGGTCACTTGCCCCAGACCTCCGCTCGGTCAAAACAATACTTGCCGGTAATGTGCGTTCGTTTAGCGGTTATTCGCCAGAATTTTCATGAAAGTTGGTGTAGAAAACTACTGGCGATTTAATGGCATAAAAACCGCTTCGCTGAAAGCAAGAACGAAGGTGCTAGCGGGCTTTGAAGCTGGCATGAATTCTAATAACTTGCCCTGGCACGTAAACATTACATCACTGAAACACAGAAGCCGACTCGGGGAAGTCCCTTGCTTTCGCCAAGTTGAATAATTCAACAGTCAAATGCAAGTAGTTTCTGGGCAGTTTTGCTTTGCTTCGCCAAAATCTTTAGGGAAAGTTGTGTAGAAAAGTACAAGAAATTCAATGGAGTTGACTTCTCTTCGATGAGAGCAAGGACGAAGGTGCTAGCGCACCTTGAAAGCCAATGATTCAAGCTACGTACCGTAGCACAAAAACATTACGTCATTGAAAGACAGAAGCCGATTCGGAGAAGTAACTTGCTTGCACCAAATCACTCATCAAATCACGGCCTAAAATAGACTTTTACGTTTTTTTTCCCATAGCTACCAGTTTCCTTAAGATTTTAGAATAAGTTTCTTTATCAAGAAATCTATTTAAATTTCCGTGCCCTTGCTATTTAGAATTACGCTGGCATGTCAGTTCGTTTATTTAAAAAACGTGACGTAACTGAGTCACGCTACGGTCAAAATATTTCGTCACGTTCTTCTTCGCGAAAGCTAGGACAAAGGGATGACCAAGGAATGAGGGATGGGGTTCATACTATCAGGGATTCATGTTATCACAGGGAGAAGGGTGCGGAGAAGACGTAAGGGGGAATGGCAGCAAACACGTCAAAGGTACGATAAATCACAAACTTTAAAATTTACAGGCCTTGGGCTCGTATGTTGAGTGACCGTAACATATTTTGCCCCCTGGGAGGAGGAGAAAAACAGCGGGGTCCAATGCCCCTGGGGCGTTTCTCGTTTTTTTTTGTCGTCGTGGTCACTTGCCCCAGACCTCCGCTCGGTCAAAACAAAACTTGCCGGTAATGTGCGTTCGTTTAGCGTTTATTCGCCAGAATTTTCATGAAAGTTGGTTTAGAAAACTACTGGCGATTTAATGGCATAAAAAACCGCTTCGCTGAAAGCAAGAACGAAGGTGCTAGCGAGCTTTGAAGCTGGCATGAATTCTAATAACTTGCCCTGGCACGTAAACATTACATCACTGAAACACAGAAGCCGATTCGGGGAAGTCCCTTGCTTTCGCCAAGTTGAATAATTCAACAGTGAAATGCAAGCAGTTTCTGGGCAGTTTTGCTTTGCTTCGCCAAAATCTTTAGGGAAAGTTGTGTAGAAAAGTACAAGAAATTCAATGGAGTTGACTTCTCTTCGATGAGAGCAAGGACGAAGGTGCTAGCGAGCCTTGAAAGCCAATGATTCAAGCTACGTGCCGTAGCACATAAACATTACGTCATTGAAAGACAGAGGCCGATTCGGAGAAGTAACTTGCTTGCACCAAAACACTCATCAAATCACGGCCTAAAATAGACTTTTACGTTTTTTTCCCATAGCTACCAGTTTCCTTTAGATTTTAGAATAAGTTTCTTTATCAAGAAATCTATTTAAATTTCCGTGCCCTTGCTATTTAGAATTACGCTGGCATGTCAGTTCGTTTATTTAAAAAACGCGACGTAACTGAGTCACGCTACGGTCAAAATATTTCGTCACGTTCTTCTTCGCGAAAGCTAGGACAAAGGGATGACCAAGGAATGAGGGATGGGGTTCATACTATCAGGGATTCATGTTATCACAGGGAGAAGGGTGCGGAGAAGACGTAAGAGGGAATGGCAGCAAACACGTCAAAGGTACGATAAATCACAAACTTTAAAATTTACAGGCCTTGGGCTCGTATGTTGAGTGACCGTAACATATTTTGCCCCCTGGGAGGAGGAGAAAAACAGCGGGGTCCAATGCCCCTGGGGCGTTTCTTGTTACCCCGCCGTCAGGACGGGGTCTAGTAACACCCGTTTTTTTTTTGTTTTTTTTTTGTCGTGGTCAGTTGCCCCAGACCTGCGCTCGGTCAAAACAATACTTGCCGGTAAACTTTGTTCGTTCAGCGTTTATTCGCCAGAATTTTCATGAAAGTTGGTGTAGAAAATTACCGGCGATTTAATGGCATGAAAATTCCTTCGATGAAAGCAAGAACGAAGGTGCTAGCGAGCTTTGAAGCTGGCATGAATTTGCCAAACCTGCCCTGGCACGTAAACATTACATCACTGAAACACAAAAGGTGATCGGGGAAGTCCCTTGCTTTCGCCAAGTTGAAAAATTCAACAGTGAAATGCAAGCATATTTTTGGCAGTTTTGCTTTGCTTCGCCAAAATCTTTAGGGAAAGTTGTGTAGAAAAGTACAGGGAATTCAATGGAGTTAACATTTCTTCGACGAGAGCAAGGACGAATGTACTAGGGAGCTTAAGTTTGAAAGCTGGCATCAACTCGCGATCGCTATGAACTTAGTAATTATGATGTAACGTATGTATGTACGAGTGCCAAGAAGTGAGTAATACTGCCTTCCATAATTTCCCCCCGACCACAGGCCTTAAAAGTAAGAAATTAGAAATGAGAACCAAGATAAAAGAAAAATCTTTGACCCCGGCGGGATTCGAACCCACGACCTCCGGATTAGAACACCGTCGCTCAACCAACTGAGCTACGAGGCCAGGGTGAGTCACGCTATGATCAAAATAATAATTTCATCACGCTCTTCGTCACGCACACTAAAACAGGGTGATTAGGCAGGTTGTGTCTTGATTTATATTATCATCGCAAGCACGTAAAAGATACGATAAATCAACAACTTTTACCTGGCCGTAATATATTTTGGACCCCAAGGGCAGAGAGAACAACGGCGGGGTTAACGCCCCCTGGGGCTTTTCTTGCTTTTTTTTTTTTTTTGTCGTGGTCAGTTGCCCCAGACCTGCGCTCGGTCAAAACAATACTTGCCGGTAAACTTTGTTCGTTCAGCGTTTATTCGCCAGAATTTTCATGAAAGTTGGTGTAGAAAATTACCGGCGATTTAATGGCATGAAAATTCCTTCGATGAAAGCAAGAACGAAGGTGCTAGCGAGCTTTGAAGCTGGCATGAATTTGCCAAACCTGCCCTGGCATGTAAACATTACATCACTGAAACACAAAAGGTGATCCGGGGAAGTCCCTTGCTTTCGCCAAGTTGAAAAATTCAACAGTGAAATGCAAGCATATTTTTGGCAGTTTTGCTTTGCTTCGCCAAAATCTTTAGGGAAAGTTGTGTAGAAAAGTACAAAAAATTCAATGGAGTTGACTTCTCTTCAATGAGAGCAAGGACGAAGGTGCTAGCGAGCTTTGAAAGCCAATGATTCATGCTACGTGCAGTAGCACAGAAACATTACGTCTGAAACACAGAAGCCGATTCGGAGAAGTAAACTTGCTTGCGCCAAATCACTCATCGAATCACGGCCTAAAATAGACTTTTACGGTTTTTCATAGCTACCAGTTTCCTTTAGATTTTAGAATGAGTTTTTTTTATCAAGAAATCTATTTAAATTTCCGTGCCCTTGCTATTTAGAATTACGCTGACATGTCAGTTCGTTTATTTAAAAAAACGTGACTTAATTGAGTCACGCTATGGTCAAAATATTTCGTCACGTTCTTCTTCGCGAAAGTTAGGACAAGTGGATGACCAAGGAATGAGGGATGGGGTTCATACTATCAGGGATTCATGTTACCACAGGGAGAAGGGTGCAGAGCAGACGCATAAGGGGAAATGGCAGCAAACACAGGTACGATAAATCATCAACTTTAAAATTTACAATACTTGAGCTCGTATCTTGAGTGACCGTAATATATTTTGCTCCCTGGGAGGAGGAGAAAAACGGCGGGGTCCGATGAAAGTAGGAAAGAAGGTGCTAGCGAGCTTTGAAGCTGGAATAAATTCGCCTAACTTGCCGTGGCACGTAAACATTACATCACTGAAACACAGAAGCCGATTCGGGGAAGTCCCTTGCTTTCGCCAAGTTGAATAATTCAACAGTCAAATGCAAGCATTTTTTTGGCAGTTTTGCTTTGCTTCGCCAAAATCTTTAGGGAAAGTTGTGTAGAAAAGTACAAGGAATTCAATGGAGTTAACATTTCTTCGACGAGAGCAAGGACGAATGTACTAGGGAGCTTAAGTTTGAAAGCTGGCATGAACTGGCGATCGCTATGAACTTAGTAATTATGATGTAAAGTATGTAAGTATGTATGAGCGCCAAGAAGTGAGTAATACTGCCCTCCATAATTTCCCCCCGACCACAGGCCTTAAAAGTAAGAAATTAGAAATGAGAACCAAGATAAAAGAAAAATCTTTGACCCCGGCGGGATTCGAACCAAGGACCTCCGGATAAGAACACCGTCGCTCAACCAACTGAGCTACGAGGCCAGGCTGAGTCACGCTGTGATCAAAATAATAATTTCATCACGCTCTTCGTCACGCACACTAAAACAGAGTGATTAGGCAAGTCCTGTCTTGATTTATATTATCATCGCAAGCACGTAAAAGATACGATAAATCACCAACTTTTACCTGGCCGTAATATATTTTGGACCCCAAGGGCAGAGAGAACAACGGCGGGGTTAATGCCCCCTGGGGCTTTTCTTGTTTTCCATTTTTTTGGTGGTCACTTGCCCCAGACCTCCGGTTTTTGCTCGGCCAAACATACTCGTTGCGTCTTTTGCTACACAAGCTAGAGCGTGTATCTTGAGTGACCATAATATCTTTTACACTCCGAGGGGAGTGGGAACGGCGGGGTAATGCCCCCTGGGGCTTTTCTTGTTTTTATATGTCAACATTATTGCAATTAGGTGTATATTGTTTAGACTGCAATTTGTCTTCACGTTGTTTCGTGGGTAATGCGGCTAAGACGGCTACATGTTCTTCCGCTGGTACCGAAGAGAAAAGCATTTGGCCCAGGCCCCTTTGGAGATCCGAAAGTCTCGTTTTAGCGTAGCCTGCGCGCCAGCGCGCCAGCAGAGCACCATTTCTAAGGAAATTTGGTACTCTATCGATCCGAGGAATTTTGGTTCTGACGTCAGCGTCCGTCCGTCCGTCCGCCCGTACAGACTCTGGGGTAGTGGGAGAGGATTCGCAAGACAACCCGACGGGGGCTGGAGAATGCCATCTTTTCTTGGCGCGAAATCGCGCGGTGCTTTTGGGCAACCGGCTTTTTTCTTGGCGGGAAATCGCATGAGCACCGTCAATTTTGAAAAAGAGGTTTTTTAAAAGCTTAGCTTGTTTAGCAAAACGATTCAGTTCTACAGAAGTGAAGTTTAGAACTTGAGAAAAACTATCAAATAACTATAAATGGAAAGAAAGAGTTCAACAGAGTACTCAGTTGTCTTTTTAGGAAAGCAAAAAGTTCAAGTTACTTTTAAAGACATATTTGTTGTCGGTTCCGTGCTACGAACGGGGTCTGCACAACGCTTGAGTTTGCAGTATTTCGCAGCGGTCCGAATCTCAAATATAGCAGAGCTGGTGCCTTCTGGTTTTTTCTGTCCACAACCATGGTTTTTGCGGTGGTCCGAACACATTTTCCCAAGAAAAACACCCGTGTTCGTAACTCGCGTAATATCGAATCGAGTCGAAGTACATTGCTTGAACTTGCAGCATTTGGCAATGGTTCGGACATCAAACATGGCATAGCTAGTGCCTTCCGGCATTTTTTGTCTACAACCGTGCTTTTTGCAGCGGACCGAACAGATTTCCCTAAGAAAACCACCCGTGTTTTTGTCAATCCAGCTGCGATCAATAAAGCACTGTTTAAGTATTAAAATAACTTCATGACAACTTATCACAAGTGGTGTAGTGGTTAGCAACGTCCCTTTTCATTCCAGCGGATTTGAAGGCTCGTCGGTTCGTCTCTCAGGGGGAGCAGATTGATTTTCTTCTTTTTTTTTTTTTTGCTATTAAATTACTTAAAAAGTGAATAACTTCAAGCAATTAAAAAAAAGTGGGGCTCCCGTTTTAGGCTTGGCTAAATCTATATATTATACAATAATTTCAGAAAGATATGCTGTATTTCTATAAGAGTAGTAATATTAGACATAGGATACTTTAGTAGCATGCTATATTTAATATTTCAATTTTTATAATAAGCACGTAGTTTTTTTTAAACGTGAATGGTCTAAGACCTATGGGAATTAAATTGAACTTTTTAACAAAATGCAAATTGCTATTTAACATTTCTGTCAACTGTAACCTGAAGGAAAGAAATTACCCATTAGCCCTAAAAAAGCCAAATTATTAAACGTAAACTGTAAAATCCACAACCCCACCCCATTGAGAACCCTCAAGCACGGGCGCCCAGTTTTTCTAACAGGGTGGTCGTGCCAAAATAATGAATTCTGGGATACATTGATGGAAGTATGAACACTTGGAAACGGAAGTGTGAAACTCGAAGTAATATGACAGTTACTGAATAACTTAGATAGTTTGAAGAGATCAAGGTTTTGATAATTGGAAGGACTGTTTTTGAGTGGATGCGAGTTTCACACTTTATTTTTTGTTTGTTTTCATGAGGGTGGGGAGGTTTATTTAAGGGGGGGGTGTAAGGAGGGTGTTATTTTGAAAAAGAAAAAACCTTGGACCCACTTGCTCAGTGGTTTAGAGTCTTGGCAGCCTAACCGCTGACCAAAGTATTCTTGGAAAGCTTCGCGGTTCTTTTTTTTATTCCTGAAAATGCCGGTATAGGCTATCTTGTTGTCGTGTGAGTATGATACTTCGTTTGCCTGCTTCTCTCCACGATTACACCATTAAAAAAACTTTAAAATGTTAATACTCAATTCTAAAACTGGCTCAGTCAGTTTTTTCCTCCGTTCGACGGAAACTGTCTACCTCAAGCTTCGACAAGTTTAATGTTTTGTTTGTTTGCTCGGTATTTTGGTTTGATTTCCGAGATATTCACAAATCAACGATGGGAGATCAACAACATACAGGTTGTATTTAGGTCCCCTTAGCTGTGGAGTCTAAACTAACTCCAGCTTCCCTTTTCGTTTAGGAATAAACAAGCAAGAGGAACCACGCTAGACTTGCCCCAAGTCGAGCTCAGAGTTAGAACCACGCACGCGTGAGCGTGTGTGATAGCAGTCTTCAATCGCCCGTCGCGTTTCTTCTTACCTTTAGTAGCATGCTTTCCCCTCCCTCTCCCCTAAGGAAGTCCTGACAACATGGGGTTGATTACATGATACCGGTTTGGCTCTCATTCCAGTACGAAGTCATTCCGGGTCCCTCTTGTGACTCTGTATTAGTTTACATGACGCCGGTTCAAAAACTGATGTCAAAACGAGTCACACCGGTGCGACTTCACAACGGAACCAAAACTCATACTGGTATCACGAAGAAACCTCGTGCACAGGGTGTCTCCTCTTCCCGTCTCCTGAAACGAGAGACGAGAAGAGGGAGAGGGCACTGGAAGATCACTGCTAACTGTTCCCTGCTCATTCTTTTAATTACAACCATTTCTTTCCAAAATCAAACTCACTGCACCTTAAAAAGGTTTTTATGTAAAGGCATTATTAAGTTTTCATCTCGTACCGGGAATAATGTCGCACCGGTTACGCGTTCTCACGCGCCAGCTCGCGTGTTCTAATCGCTCTAGCTATCCCTAAGCGAACAAAACAAAGATGATCCGTGAAAAAAAATTGAATTTCTAAATTCCGTATAATGCCGGTAGCCATTGAACATAGAGGGCTCACCTCGATCTAGATTATTTCGACGACGTTACGGATGGTCAGAACGTAAGGAGCAATCGCGACTTTTCGGGGAAGCGGCACAAGGAATACATTCGATTACAGATGGTAGGATCTCGCTGGCTCTAACCTCGCGTATTCACCTTCCACGCACGTTACTGTGATCTTGTTCAATCTCCTACGTTGTGGCTTACAACATTTTTTCGTTGACGCCAAGTTTCGATATATGAACAACAATAACACAAGCAACCAAAGCCGAAAACAAATTCGAGATCTGGCTTCAATGCATCGTACGGAGCGTACTGGTAACAAGCTAAATACTGAGTTCTTTGTCGTATCTCTCCAATTCCTGACACTTTGAGATAGGGTTGTACAGTTCAAACCGATTGATTCAGCGAAAAAACAGACAAGGGATTTTTTTCTTAAAAGACGGGACTTTAGAGGAAAAAAGCGTTTGCCTTTGTGGTCCAAAACTTCGATGTTAACCCCTGACTTAACGTTGTTGTAAGTTGGAAATTTCCGTCGACTTGTGACTCCGTTTGGCTCGGACTTTTGAAGGCTGTGATGCCTTACGCTCACATTTGTGAAGTTCAAACTCACTCGCGACTTGGGTCTATTTGCACAAACCTCAAATGTTATAGTTTAAATACCGAATGAACAAAGCAACACCAGCCTCAAACCCAGACGTCTCCCTTGTTGGCGGGCATATGTGCTTACAAAGAAAGATGGGAACGGGAAAGGACGACTTTCTTCGCTTTTCTCAACCATGATGACTCGCTGTTTGCTCGTTTGCAGTCGCTCTCGCTTCTGCATGAGTCCCTGCGAAAGGCCGTGCAGGAGGGAGAAGCGACATGACCAGAAATTTTAGGATAAATGAGTTAAACGTTAGCGCACGCTCAAATCAAGGAACCCGCCATCAAGCTTATTTTTCACGATTTCAAATCCGCGCTCAAAGGCTTTCAATTTGTTCTAATATTAGCCTTTATTTGCGTGTTTTAGTAATTCTTCCTTGCCTTGGCAGGTGTTTTTAATAGACTCCAAAAAGAAGTGAGATTAAGGAATTGTGTATGAAATACCACAACCTTTGTTAAAAAGAACTTCCTTTACCCAGTTGGCTTGGCTCAGAAAGAAAACAAACTAATGAAACGGTAAACTGAATGCTTAGCATAGAGTTTAGACGGTACATCAGTCAACAACGACCAGAGACAGATGCCACTCTTCCCCAGCAATCTTCTGCCTCAACCCACAAAGACACCACAATCCACTGCCTTCTCAATCATCCATGAAACACATAGCGCAAATTTTAACTTCTTCGTGGGATATGTGAAAAACATATCAATTACAAATGATACAATTGTCATCTAAATGTAAGGACCTTTTTCATAAAAATAACTATCATAAATTAATATCTAATTACCCGGCCGTGATACCAGGGTCAAGTAATACCTGTTTTTTCTTTTTTTTGGTGGTCACTTTGCCCCAGACCTCTGCTTGGTCAAAACAATACTTGCCGGTAATCTTCGTTCGGTTTAGCGTTTATTAGCCAGAATTTTCATGAAAGTTGGTGTAGAAAATTACTGGTGATTTAATGGCATAAAAAAACCCCTTCAATGAAAGTAAGAACGAAGGTGCTAGCGAGCTTTGAAGCTGGCATGAATTCGCCTAACTTGCCCTGGCACGTAAACATTACATCACTGAAACACAGAAGCCGATTCGGGGAAGTCCCTTGCTTTCGCCAAGTTGAATAATTCAACAATGAAATGGAAGCATTTTTTGGCAGTTTTGCTTTGCTTCGCCAAACTCTTTAGGGAAAGTTGTGTAGAAAAGTACAAGGAATTCAATAGAGTTAACTTTTCTTCGACGAGAGCAAGGACGAATGTACTAGCGAGCTTTGATTTGAAAGCTGGCATGAACTCGCGATCGCTATGAACTTAGTAATATTATGATGTAAAGTGTATGTAAGAGTGCCAAGAAGTTAGCAATACTGCCCTCCATAATCCTCCCCCCCGGCCACAGGCCTTCAAAGAAGAAATTAGAAATGAGAACCAAGGTAAAAGAAAAATCTTTGACCCCGGCGGGATTTGAACTCACGACCTCTGGATTAGAACACCGTCGCTCTACCAACTGAGCTACCAGGCCAGGCTGAGTCACGCTATGATCTAAATATTTCATCACGCTCTTCGTCACGCACGCTAAAACAGGGTGATTAGGCAGGTCATGTCTTGATTTATATTATCATTGCAAACCCGTAAAAGATACGATAAATCACCAACTTTTGAAATTTACACCATTTCGGCTTGTATCTTACGTGACCGTAATAGATTTTGGACCCCAAGGGCAGAGAGAACAACGGCGGGGTTAATGCCCCTGGGGCTTTTCTTGTTATATAATTTATAAAGTAACAAAGTAAATTGCTAATTGTGTATAAAACACTAGAGAGTTAACGGTAAGTAAGGATAAAAATCTTTGTTATAAAAGGCAGTAAAACCTGTAAAAGATAAATCTGAACAAAATCCAACAATGTTGACTTCAATGGAAACACCTCATATCACAATGTATAGAAAACGTAACTCAAATATCTAGTGTACGTTTTTACGATAGAATTAGCGAAAAATATTTGAAGCAGGTTTCTTATGTATAATATAACATCTATTAGACACTGGCACCCCAAGTCCTACTTTTTGCCTTCCAAGAATAAAACATGCATCCAGAAAAACGTCTCAGGAACTACAAAACATCGCAACAATTTGCTGGCCACAAAATGACCAAAATGATCGTTTTTCTCACGTAACAAAATTTGGACGAAATTACTTTCACACACAAAGATCAAGCGGCAAATGTAGTGCACACTGTCCATCGAGAGTTCTGTGCAATGCCGTTAACTTACCAAAATCAATTTCAAGTCATATTGCCATGGGTCCAAGCTAAGTATCACAATTTTCTAGACATGTTTTCGAAACCACAGTGGCCGAACTTTAGGAAAATACTTTTCACAGCTCATAAAACATTACCCGTCACTCAAGTAGCATATGATTATCATAGTGTTCCAGAAGTAGCTCCCGACTGCTTAGTTCCTCTTGACAAATCCAACAGGTGAATGTGGTCTTCAGGTGGGTTTGTCTATGTTCCTTTAAGTTTCCTAACTGGTAAAAAGACTTTCCACAAAGCTTGCGTTTGTGAAGTTTCTCTGGTGTATGTTTTTGTTCACGTGCTTTGCAATTTGACGATTGGCTAAACCACTTACAGCAATATTTGCACTTATGCCGTTTCTCTCCTGTGTGAGTTCGTTCATGATTCTTTCTTGCTGACGACTGTCTAAAGCACCGATCGCAGTACTTACACTTATAAGGTTTCTCTCCTGTGTGAGTTCGTTCATGTGTCTTGCAATCTGACGGACTACTACAGCACTTATCACAAAACTTGCACCTATAAGGATTTTCTCCTGTGTGAGTCCGTTCATGTCTCTTGCAGTCTGACGGACTACTACAGCACTTATCACAATACTTGCACCTATAAGGATTCTCTCCTGTGTGAGTCCGTTCATGTCTCTTGCAGTGTGACGATTGGCTAAAGCACTTATCACAATACTTGCACTTATGAGGTTTCTCTCCTGTGTGAGTTCGTTCATGTGTCTTGCAATCTGACGGACTACTACAGCACTTATCACAATACTTGCACCTATAAGGATTCTCTCCTGTGTGAGTCCGTTCATGTCTCTTGCAATTTGATGATTGGCTGAAGCACTTATCACAATACTTGCACTTATGAGGTTTCTCTCCTGTGTGAGTTCTTTCATGTGTCTTGCAATCTGACGGACTACTACAGCACTTATCACAATACTTGCACCTATAAGGATTCTCTCCTGTGTGAAGTCGTTCATGTTTCTTGCAATCTGACGGACTACTAAAGCACTTATCACAACACTTGCACCTATAAGGTTTCTCTCCTGTGTGAGTTCTTTCATGTACTTTGCAATTTGATGACTGGCTGAAGCACTTATCACAATACTTGCACTTATGAGGTTTCTCTCCTGTGTGAGTTCGTTCATGTGTCTTGCATTCTGACGGAGTACTACAGCACTTATCACAATACTTGCACCTATAAGGATTCTCTCCTGTGTGAGTCCGTTCATGTCTCTTGCAGTGTGACGATTGGCTAAAGCACTTATCACAATACTTGCACTTATGAGGTTTCTCTCCTGTGTGAGTTCGTTCATGTGTCTTGCAATCTGACGGACTACTACAGCACTTATCACAATACTTGCACCTATAAGGATTCTCTCCTGCGCGAGTCCGTTCATGTCTCTTGCAATTTGACGATTGGCTAAAGCACTTATCATAATACTTGCAGTTATGGGGTTTCTCTCCCATGTGAGTGCGTTCATGGTTTTTGCAAGTTGATGAAGAGCTAAACCGCTTATCGCAGTGCTTGCACCTGTGAGGTTTTCCTCCATTGTGAGTTTTTCCACGAATGCTACGATGTGACGGCCGGCTAAACGACTTGTTGCAGTGCTTGGATTTAAGAGGGCTCTCTCCTCCGTTTATCTGTTCATTTTCAGGTTTGCAGTTGTGAGACTTTTTCTCACAATGTATTAGCGTACGTCTTGCCATATTTCCTGATTGTGTGGATAGTTTCTTATACAATGGTTGGACTGATAGAATTCCTCACACGTACGTGTTTCTTTGTGTGTCCTTAGGTGTCCTAATTTTGTTAAAGACTTGGTCACATTGGTTGTACGTGTACCGTCTCATTTCAACATGCGTTCGCTTTCCTTTCTTGCGCCTTCCTTCGCCTTCTGCTTGTGGATGTCTCAAAGGCAGGTTAAAACTAGAACAAGTGACACACTGTGATTCTCAGGTAACTGCAATATCAAGTTGTATTCCTGCAAAGAAAGGGGTAAATCTGGTCAAATAATCAAAGTAAAATTTGAACACCAAATGGCTTTCTGGGAATCACACGAATGTTTTAGAGGCTTACCATAAGGGAATTATTATCCTGGACGTGCGATAAATGAACATAATAATCTCATCAAAGAAATTCTTATGGAAATTATCCGAGTTCCTTTGTCAATGATGTGATTACTATTGGGCACCCTCGTTTTGGTGGCAAGCCTGCAAGATCGCTTTGTACGTCAAGAGGAGGTGGGTTGCCCTGGTCACGGTTCATGGCAGGCAGGTGCTGAAGATGTAGATGGCATCGTGGATTTGCGTTACAGTAGGTGATCCTCCTGGTCAGTGACCTTTATACCGTCCCAATCAGTGGAATACCCTGCGCTCTTCCCTTGCACCGAAATTGCTGACTTGAAATTGGATGCCTGCACCGTCTTACTGTGTTCAGTAAGCATGGTGCCTAGTCTCCTCGCGGTATCACCGATATATTCTGCATCAAAACCTTGGCATTTCATGTTATTGTCCTCATCTGTAGTTCGATCTTCTGCCCTTACAAGCTCCAGCCGGCGATGAACCATGACTAGGGCTACAACCTCCCCTCAATATACCGAGTGATCTTGCACATCAGTAATCACATCATTGGTAAAGGGAGTCGGATAAGTTGCAAAAGCTATGAGAACTTTCCCTTTAATTGTTAGTTTTCAAGAACTATTTCTCTGATGATTTCCTAACAAAGGAATCTTCATGCCCATAAACATCTACGTATGAAATCTAATATTAAAGGACGCAGAAGGTGTATAAACTAATGCAAGTTTGCCGAAATTGAAAAGTGATGACGTCATAGACATAGCTTTTTTGTTGGCATGAACTGAAGGGAGAGTATTGTGCGGATACATCTGAAGAGTAATAGGATGGCATTGAGCTAGAAAAGGTTACGTCATCTAACAGAAGCTGAGAGCTTGCACGAAACATAAGGTGCCACATCAGTCCGTGTTTTAACACTTTCGCCAAAACGCCACGTAATTCAACTGTTTCAAATTTCCCAAATTTGTGTACTATAATCCTTGCTTTTTTCAGCTGACGTTTCGAAGCAATCCACACAAGAAAAACAAGTGCACGAATAAGGCGCCGTTTTTGCAAGGTTACTAATTTCAAATTTAGAATGAGAACTTCGGAATGACAGCTGGGGAATATGGCGTGGGCAGGGACCACTGTATAAAATTTACACGCTGCCTCAAATATCTAGAGTACTAGAGTTGATTGTACGGAAATTTATTTACTTAGCTGCGTTGCGTACTTCGGTGGGAAGGCACAAGCACCGCAATTTACTACTCCATTTCCCACTATTAAAACCAAAGTTTGAAAATGTTCTTTATATGGCTGGAGCGAACGTTGAGCTGAAAAGCGGCAAACTACTTGGGGGTAGCCTGTATTAGTGTATACCAGTGGCTAGTGTATTTTTTTGAGCGTTCTGATTGGCTGCTCAAATTCTGGAAAGTGGAGGTGAATAGAGGTGGATATTTGCCAAGCAGCGAAGCGGCGGGGTAAATATCTACCACTCTTTACTGACAGTAGGGAGAATAATTGTTTTAGTATATACTAATCCAGTGGATACCAAGCACCAAATAGTTTTCTTTTCCAAGAAATGAGGGAAAAATTGCGCGAGAAATCCAGAAATGAGCCGGGGAGTGAATAGCAGAGACTATCACGAGTTTGAGTAGCCAATAAGAGCGCGCGAAAACCACTATACCCTGCTAGCAGAGGTTTTTTCTCTTGCCGTTTCTTTTTCGTAGTCTTTTTACCGCTGTCTTTACTGTTGTTGCTTTCTTACACTGCGAGAAAAACCTCTGTCATGATACGATTCCTTTCCCTGTTGAGCATGCTCTGTCATTACTATAGAAACGACTACATTTAAAACACGTGTCTTGTCTGTGATTTGCCAAGCTTTGCCGCGCTGTGTAGTTTGTCTGGCAGGTGGGTTATTATTTGGCCACTCACAGACAAGACAGCCGTTTCGATAGTAACGACAGAGCATGCTCAACAGGGAAAGGAATCGTATCGTGGCAGATGTTTTCTCACGGTGGAAGAAAACAACAACGGCAAAGACAGCCTTAAAAAGACTACGAAAAAGAAGCGGCGAGATAAAAAACTTCTGCTAGCAGGGTAAAACCAATACGCACTGGTTTGGTATATACATGTACTAATATCTGCTATTAAAAATGTTCGGTGTGTAGCCAGGTATGTTAAAAATTTGATTAAAAAAAAGGAATTGAAAAGTTGACGCTGGCTAAAAATATGGTTATGGACGTTTCGGCCACTACTGTTGCCTTCGTCAGCAAAGAAAAAAATGCAAATGTCTAATGGCGTCCTGCTTAGAATATGTAACCGATGTGTGATAAAACTTGAATTTCTCACCGGGAACCGGGAACAGGAGTCTGGGAACGAGCGGTCAGCAGTATTTTACCTAAAAATTCAAAATGGCGGACGGGAAAACTCTCCGGTTGAAAAAAGAACCACACAAGTAGCAAAATCTACCGCAAATCTCAGCTAATATGCTTCAAACGGAGCTTGGAATCGTAACTTGGGATTTATTTGTCTAAACTACCTTATGGCAGAAGCAGCGTATTACCGTTTGAAAAGTGGAACTGGCCAGGTGAATCGGGACAAATATAGATCAATCAATCTCAACACAAGAAGAAGAGACACCAAACTGTGACACTGTAGCCGGGCGTAGGCATTGACATTTCAGGATTGCTTCTACAAAGGATAACTTAATAGCAAATAAATAAAGGATAACAAAAATAGCAAATCCAGATGGCAACGTGATAAACTAACAATAAGCTTGCATTTGTTTAAGCTAATGGATGTGTCTGTGCAGAGACATGCATCACTTAATTTTTCATTGCATTTACCAAGTAGCAACAACAACAACAGCAACAGCAAGTTAAATTAATCATTACAACTAAGATATCTTGACGTTAATTGATTGTAACATAGTGGGGAAAAAATGTTTTAGGTCGCTTATATTTTTTTTAGTAACAGATTCATTGACTTGGACTAATGTGGCTTAATATCTTATTGTTCAATTAAAACACTTTAGAAGAAATACCAACGCTAGAACATGACGTTTCGGCGTCATCCTTTCGCCATTATCAAATGCAAATGATGAAGTTATGAGTTTAGAATATATAGCAGTTTAAGTGTGAAAAAGAAAACGAATAATGTCAGTTAATTAAAACCATGTAAGCTAAATATGCACGAACAATTTAACATCCTAAAATAATGCAGAGAAAAAAAATGCAGAGGCAAGTTGGAATGTCTGATTTATGAAATGCTATTGATCAAGGAAAGGAGACCAACTCTAAACATGCGAGCAGACTCCATCCATGCGAAACTGTTTAATTAGCTGACATTGTTTTAATTGACTGACATTGTTCGTTTTCTTTTTCACACTTAAACTGCCATATATTCTAAACTCATAACTTCATCATTTGCATTTAATAATGACAAGACGACGCCGAAACGTCATGTTCTAGCGTTATTTCTTCTAAAATGTTTTTTGATTTCTTCTTTAATCAATTAAAACACGCAAACATTTATAAACCAACTTGATACAACATGAAACGAGTCTTGCATCGTAAATGCTACTTGTTTCCAAATCTATTTTGAACATTTCAAGAGATAGACACAAGCTAATGGATGTGTCTGTGCAGAGACATGCATCACTTAATTTTTCATCGCATTTACCAAGTAGCAACAACAACAGCAACAACACTAAATTCATGTAGCAGGGACTAGTCATAGGGACATGTAGTAGCAACCGATTCCACTGCATTTAGAACTCATAATCTAGTTCTGCAAGGTTTCTGTTTAATAAAGCAATATTGACTAGAAACAATGTGGCTTACTAATTGACAACTTTATTGTTAATTTATCACGTTGCCATCTGGATTTGCTATTTTTTGTTACCTTTTATCCTTTGTAGAAGCGATCTTTCTATGCCTACGCCCGGCTACAGTGTCACAGTTTGGTATCTCTTCTGCTTGTGTTGAGATTGATTGATCTATATTTGTCCCTATTCACCTGGCCAGTTGCACTTTACAAACTCTAATACGCTGCTTTTGCCATAAGGTATTTTTGACAAATAAAGCCCAAGTTAAGATTCTAAGCTCCTTTGAATCATATTAGCTTAGATTTGCGGTAGATTTTGCTACTTGCGTGGTTCGTTTTTCCTCCGGGGAGTTTTCTCGTCCGCCATTTTGAATTTTTATGTGGAATAGTGCTGACCGCTCGTTCCCAGACTCCTGTTCCCCGTTACCGGTTCCCCGTTCCCCGTTCCCCGTTCCCCGTTCCCCCTTCTTGGTTTTAGTAACATCCAGTTAAAACGACAGCGCCAGAAGCTGTAGCTTCGTTATGATTAAAAGAGATGGCAACAGTCTCAGAATAATTAATTTGGATCTGACATCCGTGATAAAGAAAGTTACATGTCTTGCAGATAACCGCAATTATTATTCAACAAATTGTCACTATGCCCATATATGGCAAGGAAGCCCTCAATATCTGTCATCCTACATGACAGATATCCTGCGATATACGTAAATGACCATATTTGGAAGTGCACTGCAGATTTTCTTTCATTGCTTGTTTGGCGGCCATTTTGAAAAGCGAAGCAGTTTTAGCAGTGTTCTCCGTACATTTTAACTCTCTGGAAGAAACTTTCCACGATTAAATGCTCTCAAAATGTCAACAAGTATGTGCTTCAGCTCACAAAGATATCCAGCGGTTGACTTGGAATTTTCATAGTGAGAACTCAACCAAGAAAATGCTATTGCGAAAGAAGCAGCACACTTGCTCACGGAAAGTTGTAAAGACTAAAGTTGAAAAGATTTTAATTCACAGGAAGAGGACTTATTCTCGGTAAGGTAGCAATATTTTTTCCTTTGTCTTGTCATTTCCAAACATGAGTTTGTAAATAAGTCTTTTTAAGTGAACGGTAGTAAACTTCGATTTCTTGAAGTTCTGTTTTGATTTTTATTAAGCTTTATGTGTTGCTAGCTTTTAGCGTTTTTATCATAGAGCCGTAGTTTTTCTCGTTCTGAAAATGGTAGTCGATGGGAATTTGTTGAATAATAAAACAATTATCCTGCTCAATCTTGCGGAATATCCCCTGATTTAGCCAACTCGGCCTACGGCCTCGTCGGCTAAGTATCAGGTGATATTCCGCGCGATTTCGCAGGATAATTGTTAAGTAAACATCAATTTACGCATTAAGAAACTCGTGGATCCTTTCCTAAATTAAACGTCACTCTTTTAAGCGGCTTTTAGGAATCTTGCAATTAAACTGAACACAAAAACCTAACTAGTTGCCAAAGAACTAGCACACACAGAGGCACAAGGATTTCAAACGGCCCTAAGAACATCAAACACTCCAAACAGTATCACAGCTTGAGGTTTCTCCCGGATCAATAGGTCAACCACACAATTTCGCTTTGTCGCTTTCAAATCATCTTGATCAAAGGGACAAAGCTGTTACGATTGTACGTGGGCCAGTTCTATTTTGAAGGCTGGAATAACTTCAACAACTAGCGACAGTCGTACTTGGCCTGCATGACATTTCATATACTATCGACAACAAGTTATAACAATTTACCGCCGTATCCCGCCAGGGTTGTGAACGCGCTTCTAATTGGTTTAAATAGACAATAATACATGGGAGCGCGGAGATATGGTTTTCTTCGAGTGTTCAATGCGATATCTCAGATAACGAATTGAACACGAGAAGAAAAATTCCATATCTCCAAGCAACCATGTATTATTGTGTTTATTATATAAACACAAAAGCCCACAATATTACTGAAACAATTTTTATTTAAAGGCAACAGCAGTAAGCGTAGAGGCAAAAGATAAAAGTGATTCCGGTTCAACTCATTCAAACAAACAATTTTCAAATGCATTCATTAACACAATAGAAAACTTTTCACTATTATTTTCTTACTATTATTTTCTTTTCATGCTATTATTACTACTCTTTACTGCTTTATTTGTCCGTATTCATCAGTAGACAATCTAAAGTCACCGTACCTTCTTGCTCCAGATTAAACTTGCGACGTAAATAACTGGAATAGCACTTATCGATTACCCCGAATATGGTCATCCTCAAAATTCGGCAAAGTCGCAACCCACCGTTAGTTGTCGAAGCCTACACACAAACTGATCCGCAGCCTCGTGTCAAAATTGAGAAATTCGTTTAAACAAGTGCCTCTCGAACAATTCAACTGTCAAACGTTGTCCTTCGATAACAGACTCGCTGTATAGCGTAGGTTTCTAAGATAACGCTCCACAGAAGCGATAATTCCTCTGAGTGTTGTTGGCTCATATTCATTACCAGCCTTTTCTCACAGACAATAGAAATCTGCTGAGGTAAGCGTCTAATTCTGGCGGCGGTATGTCTTAGAGTTGTCTTGTTTCGTTTTCATTTGGCAAAACCGACTTCATCAATGCTACGTCGCTGTGCATTTCTTTGAGTTTTTGTTGGCTTCAGCTTCGACAAATCTTTCAACATCTACGTCAGTGAGGGACACGAAACTTTCACTTGCCGAATTTTTGGTTGTTTTTTCTGGTGTACTGCTCGAGGCCATTGTAACCTGTTAGTAGTTATTTCTTTTTTGAACAAGCCAAGCAAAAGTAGCGAAAGAAGACGCGTGAGGTCACGAAAGCTGATTGGCCGTATTTTCACATGTCATATATAGATTTAGCCAAGCCTAAAAGCGGAGCCCCCCTTTTTGTTTTGTTTGTTTGTTTATTGCTTGCAGTTATTAATTTGTGAAAATACTCTCATTCAAGTCGTTAAATTAAAAAAAAAAAGAAAAAATTCCTACCCTCGCTGAGAGTCAAACCCGGGTCGGCGTATGAAGTCGGATATTAGTCCACTTGGCCATGAGCGTTCTTTGACATTTTCCAAGTTAATTTTAATACTTATTTCTTTCTTGGTGACAAGCTGCCTACCAGCATGAAAATGCCGGTGTTTTTCCTGGCAAAATGTGTTGGGAACGCCGTAAAAACCATGGTTGTGGACAGAAAAAACCAAAAAGCACTGCTATATTTGGCGTCGAAACCGCTGCGAAAAGCTGCGAACTCAAGCGGTGTGCCGACCGAGTTCGAACAGAGCCGACAAGGCAAATTTGAAGTTTTCGCCTGACTCTGTTTATCGCCTAATCTTTTTCGCCTAAATTGAACTTTTCCCCTTCCACCAAGAAGACAACTACGTATTCTTTTGAACTTTTTTTTTTTTGCATTAACAAATTTGTTTTTGACTTTTGTTGTCTCTGCTTGTTTTGCTACAACGCGGGTCCACATGCGATTTCGCGCCAAAAACACATGGGATTCAGCACAGGGTTATATCCAGTGTATGAAGTGTATTGGTAACCCTGTGGTGCGGACGGACGGATGGACGGACGTACGTACGTACGGACGGTCACGTGACTATTATGTCACTACCAAAATTTCTTGGCTTGATAGGTTACCAAATTTCCTTAGCAATGGAGCTCCGCCGATGCGCTAGCGCGCTGGCTCCGCTAAAATTATTGTAATTTTACGTGTACCATTTACGATTTTTCTCAGTGGTGGAAATCTCTATAAAACACTCCAGTTTATATAATAAGAACAATTATCTTGACAGCTGCTCAAGTCATCGCTCGCACATGTGCTGAACCGTGAAACTCTGCCTTTAACATGGAGACAAAAGAATAATGTATTTTCTGCCATTTTGGAATAAGATGTATTGAATCTTAGTATTGACGTTTTACCGTTCCATCTTATCAGTAATCATTTTTTTAAAAAGAAATCTTATTCTGAGGTTTGTTAGTTAATTTACTTTGTGATTAATGCACTTAACAACCGAAACATTTTAGTTCAGTGGCTAGCTAACATTGAAAAAGTGGCAAACAAATATACCATAAATCCTCTATTAAGCATTATTAGGCTTAATAGAGAGTCAACAGCAGCCAAGCTTTACCCATTATTAAAAAAAGAAATTAACTTTCAGGATCTTGCAAATAACATGTTTGGTACATACTAAAACACGTTATTCACCTCAGTGTTGGAGAAAAGTTGTGTGAATAATATAATAAACAGTTAACTATTTGTGACTATTCACTTATGGCCCATTGCTATTCCAGTTTTTCAGATAACCATGTTACCTTGTCATTAAGCACAAGCTTATCATCCTCTGTTTGTGTGTTAGGCTGTGCATTTATAATGTCTGTATCGGTTTATCAAGCCAGCAAAACCAAAGCCGACATTAAGGCCTGTTAATACTGAGGAAAATAAAAAAAAATCTTATAAAATTACTGCCACGGTGTTTTGATTTGTGTTTCTGTGACCGTTATTTTGAAAACACTGCTTTCCCAAGCTTAAAATTACCAAAATAAACACAGAAACACAAAACAAAACACCACAACAGTAATTTTATGAGTTAATATTTTCAGTTTCATAGTTTTAAAAGGCCTACATTTCAGTTTTAGTTTTGGAAGTTTGGTAAACCAATACAGTCATTACAAATGCACAGCCCACCACACAAACAGAGGGTGGTAAGCCTGTGGTTGAATACTTCATAGTGTGAAAGAAGTAGGATTTACGATATGCCTGTCAAGTTGTTGTTGACTAGGACAATGAAATAAATTATGGCTATGTCTAGATCACAAATGGCTAGATTGGCTGCTATGTTTAAGGCCTTAATGGCGAGTATCATTTCTAGCAGGGGGACAACCCTGTTTCAGATATGAAGTACTTTGTAAAGGTGTGTAGTTGTAAATAAAACTTGTTTTCAAATTTTGTGTTAAAAATTAAAAGTTAAGAAGAGTAAAAAAGTAAAGTAATAATTGTACCTCTCAGTGATCAGGGAAATGACAAACAGTGATGAATGGCAGGAACAAACAATCACAAATAATTTAGTTTTTGACACAGCTGTCATTGTGATTAACATGCATTGTTTGTGCCTTTCCGATTACCCCCGTTTGACAGCCTTAATGACAGTCGGGGTGAAAATCTTTAACATAATTTTCACCATTATTTAGGACTGTTTGTCATAAGTATATACAACAAAAGTCAATAGTGCTTTTGTTAAATCCAATCAACCTGACTCAGCTGGAAATATTCACCTCCGAGTGAACCAGGAGCCATTAAGCTTTACCCATACATCACAAAACAAATTAACTTTTGAGACCTTGCAAATCATATGTTTGGAATACACTAAAACACATTATTCACCTTGGTGTTGAAGAACAGTTCAGTGTGAATAATATAAGTCTTCCAGAGAACCACGTTACCCTGTCAAAGCACATGCTTACCATCCTCTGTTTGTGTGTTGGGCTGTGCATTTATAATAGCTGTATCAGTTCATCAAACCATCAAAACCAAAGCTGACATTTTTAAAAGCCTGTTAAAACTGAGGAAAATGAAATAAAAACTCATAAAATTGCTGCCATGGTGTTTTGATTTGCATTTCTGTGACCATTATTTTGAAAACATTGCTTTTGCAAGCCTTAAATTGCCAAAATAAACACAAAAACACAAATCAAAACACCACAACAGCAATTTTTTTAGTTATTATTTTTATTTTTATCAGAATTAAAAAGCCTAAATTTCAGCTTTAGTTTTGCAAGTTTGCTAAACCAATACAGTTATTATAAATGCACAGCCCCCCACACAGGCAGAGGTTGGTAAGCCTGTGGATAAAGCAGGGGATGTTAAAGAATACACTTCACCATGCGAAAGGAGTAAGGAACATAGTCCCAACTCCTCCTGGACTTCGTACATTCAGATTCATTCAGGGATTGGGTGGATTTGACTGGAATTTTCCAAGATTGAGCATACGGTAAAACTGCTTTATTCTCAACTTTTAAATATTTGTGATCTGATTCATGGTCAGAGATTCTCAGAGAATTTTGAGGGAAAGTCTTATTCAAACTGCTTGGGAGTATTCAATATCTGTTCTGAATTACTCAATGATTCAAAAACTAGTTTGGATAAGTAGATGACAATTTTTCTGAGCATACCATAATGCATCAGTCAGTTGAAATTCCAACCCCCAGTCCCATGGGAAATACAGGGGATTTAACACGGCCAATGTGGGGATTTAGCCCTGGGGGCAGGGACATTAACAAAATGCCTTTTTAACAGAGGCCACATAGTGGTGATTTAACACAACACATAGTGTAGTTCCAGAAAATGTCCATACCCACCCCACGGAAGGTGATTGGAAACTCCTAGGAGGAGGGGGTCTTAAAAGCCAAAATTTTAGAAGCAAAGTATGAAGCTAAACTGGAATTTCTCGAGGTCAGGGGGTGCAAAACAAAACACCTGCTGTGGGGGGAGTATGGATATTTTCTAGAACTACGCATTTGTCCCTGGGTGTAGGCATAACAGCCGAGATTTGACTTAGCGCAGCGCACATTTGTACCTGATTTTACATTAAAACAGTTTTCATTACTGAACATGCAAGTTTTTATTGAAATAAATATTAGAATTCAATTGACTTGGTTTCAGGAGATGTAAGAGATAGGGTACATGCACTAGGATTGAATAAATAAACAAATGACAAAAAATAAAGAGAGAAGTGAATTTTAAAAATAACAAAATTAAGGCCAGAGACAACGCACATGATGACATAGGGTAAGCTGTGCTAATGCATGCTTATACAAAACTTGTGTCACATTCTGGAGACTTAAAGTGCCTATGAACTAAAAATTTTTTTTGCACATTTTGGTAGTTCATTATGTGTTAATTCCGAAATGGCAAGAGAAATTGGATGGCAAGAAACAAAAATCCGTTTTTTGGCCGCTGAAAGTACCCAAAATGACCAAAATCGTGTCTCCGAAGACTGGGAACGAGTTGGCCGAGGAAGCGGGCCGTATGACGTCACAAATCGCGCAGAATGTTTGTCTCTTTGGTTTTTGTGAAGTGTTTGAGCGAGGAAACTTACATTTTCCTTGCTAATATTGATATACAATGAAAGCTACCGACGACTGAGGAAGACGCTAAGATTCAGCTCGAAGCGATTTCGAAGATGTGCAGTTTTTGGGTTTGTCGTCCGTGGATAAAGCCTAAACAACGACAACAACAATCTTGCGTGAAGCAAGATGGCGAATTGAATTGTTGGGATTGACTAACTTTCAGCTCTACTGGCTTGACTGGCCTAGAAGGAGAAGCTTCTAGAATTGAATGGTCAGTACTTTTATGTGTTAATAACGAGAGATTGACGCAGCCTTGACTTTACTTCTTTTGTTAAGAGTGTCGTTGTATGTACTTCAATTATTTTACTCAAACCGATACCAGACAAGATCAAGTTTACGGTGTACTTGTTTGTAACTTAATTTGTTCATCTTTTCATAGGTTTTCGCGCCAAGAGAAAGATAGACTCAGTTGTTCGGCTCTTTCGAATGAGGACTTTTGCAGAGAGAACACTGATATAAACTTATTAGTTGGCAGGAAGTATTTTATACATTGAAGATAAGCATACCCAAAATTTGCTTGAAATATTACATGCCTAATGGCTGAGACATCAGTAGTAATTTCTAAAGAGCGTGTTTTATTTATTATAATCAGCAGCTGCAAATGATTTTCAAATGGAAGTGCAGTGCTTGTATTGTAAATTTCAAGCCATTTATGAAGGAGCATCTCAAAGCAAATAAATAAGAATTTTTGAGTATGGTGCTCATTTGTGGTCTTTTACTCCACCTGGAGGTGCTATGAGGATGATGACTGTGATAAATAAAGATGGACATTGTATGATACGCGTGCAAACTCAGACTAGTGTGACTTCAGCTTTGTCCTTGTAATAATCCATCGCTTCTGACTACATGAACTGGTTTAAGTAATTGCCTACACAATATTAGACCAGCTGAGATTTTTGTCCTTCTGTTCAGCAATTTGCTTGAGGATTTTGGTTCATACCAATTTTATGGAAACATGCTATGGCAGGTGAGAGCTAGTATGCTGAGTTCTCACAGGCTTTATGTGATCACTTATACTTTCATGATGCTGGTCTCATGTAAATAAACTTAACCATACCTTTCCAGTTATACTGGCCCCAGTTGTTCAAAAGTTGGATAGCACTATCGACCGGATAAATCTCTATCCAGTGGATAATGCAATTGGTTTCCCTAACACTTATCCACCCTTTGAACAACTGGGGCCTGGTCTGAACTCCCTTTGTATACTGGTCTCATATGGCAATATCTCCCTTGGGTAAATCTCAACACTAAGATGAATATGTAATTTGCTTCAGAAGTACATTTTGAAGTGCCATTTTCATTGAAACATACACCCATTCCAATTCCATGAAGTATGGCAGGAATCAATGCCAAGTAGAAATTGCCCTCTTTGTGTGTGTAGTTTCATATTTTTTGTGTTATTTTTGTTTAAGGAGGGGGGGGGGGATGGGGAGAGGTTAAGACAGCTCCCTTGGATCCATAAACCCTTTAAATAACAGTACCCTCCCAGTACACTGTACACATTATGCGTGTATTAGCCTTTTTTGTTGTTAACAGATATGCTCTTCAGTTACAAATGTCTAAGAGTCTGTGTTCGATCAAGCTCGCATAATCCTTTGAATTCTCCCAACACTCTTGTGTTTGCATCAGGCTTCCTCTACGTAACCATTCATGCCACTATTAATGTTTGAAGATATGTATTTTACTATCTTGGGCTCTTATTTAGTAACAGAACCCCCCTTTGTTACCAGTGTTTTTACACTGATGGGGCTATCCTGTGTATACATCATTATTTTTATTAAAGCAGTACAAGAAGTTTATATTCTTCTCCCTAAATAGCATGCATAGGGCGGGAACGTAGCCTATGCACCTAATTTTTGGAAAAATTATTATTATCATTATTATTGTTATTATTGTTATTATTACAAATTAAAGGTGGAGAACGAGATCGAAAAGGCCCATTTTGAAACCTCATTATTGATTTTCTGTTGGCTAATTAGGTGGCTTGTGTGGTAGCTTTCTTGGGTACAGGGAATGAGTCAAGAAGAGACTGAGACAATTCAGTGTGTGAGGAATTTCCAATACAAAGCCTGCCACAAAATTAAATAATGGGAAATGAAGGTCAAATTTTCATTGCCCTTCAGTAATAAAAATGATTAAATAACTTATGCCATAAGAAATTTCATATTACATGGTACTCTTGAGATAACAGGAGGAGGGTCAACAAGAAGAGAGGCACAAATCTGTTTGAAATGTGTGGTGTTTAAAGAGGACCACATAAATCAAATGCAGTGGAAGCAGAGTGACTTGCAATAAAAATTATCAATGCTGAGCTGAACTGCTTCCTTTTATTTGACGAAACATCACGAGGGATTTATAAATATTCCTATAGCTATCTCTGATTAACTAAAACGTCTTGTCTCGTCGTCGGTCAAGACAGTTCCGTTCATTGTTATCCCTTCAAACTCTATGGTGAACATCCAGTTTGCGAAAAGTATTGTACGTGGTTTCCCCCAAAAAAACGGAAATGTAAACAAAACTTTGTCCCTCAGTTATGCGTTGTAGATCTTGGATGCTTTTAGGTAATAGTGGACAGATATATAGCAATAGTTTTGTGGCCAAATATTGAAAGCCTTCTTTATCCCGATTCTTTATCTTAAATTGCGATAATTGCTACTAGTAGAACTAATCCAACAGTGGCAGAAGTTACATATATTAAAGCGACATTCAAATGTTGTGGCTTTTCCGAGAAGCAGCTCTGTGATGCGGGTCGAATCGAATTCTTACCGAGTCGAACACGGTTCAAATGAGTCCGCTTCTCTCCCTTATTAGTTTCCTTTTGAGAAACGACACACACATGCTCTCATTGTGCGAATCCTGCCCTTGTAGCTTACAATCCTGGGCCCACGAGTCACTCCAAAGTAATTTCTCTTCTGGAAACCCTCTTGTCAGCCATAACACTCTTGTCTTCTGCGCGATTTGTGACGTCACAGCCTTGCAATGCGATCGTTTTGGCCGCGCGCAAAATGGAGACACATTTCGGGTGCCAAATTTGAACTTTGCGGCTGGAAAAATATCCCATGCAAAGGGTTCTACTCAGCAAAACTTACATATTTAGACTGAGGGAGTCATAAACTTTCATATTTAGGAGAAAAAATTTTTAGTTCATAGGCACTTTAACACTAAAAGTTATGCCTGCCACAATGTCAATTTTTACTACCTGACAAATCAAAATTGAGTTGTGTTTTATTTGGTTCTGTAGCAGTCTGGAGGCTTCACAGGGCTTGTAACAGACTACTTGACCCAAGGGTGGGGAAATAAGCGATTTTGTAACATTTGGTAAGTGTTAAATTCCCTGTTACCGGTATGTCCAGGGAGACAGGTGATAAGGATTTTTATTGACTGATGCATGAATCACTATGTTGACTGCTCACTTGCCTTCGATGTAACACTGCCATGCATATTGAGAATTGTCACTAACGCTGTGAAGTGGTTACCCTGCAAAAAAGTTGCTTCAAAAACCGCAGTAGATTCAACCATCAAAACATTTTAGAACTCTTTATAAATATTAGCATTGATTCTATCTTAAACCAGGACAGTGAGCCAGATGACAAATTTTGTAATTGTCAGGAACACGTTGATTTCGTGGTATGCTCAAACTCAGAAAATTTGTGAAACGCAAAACCAAAACAAAAAATTATATCTTGTGTGGTTATCATGGTGCTAGTGGTGGAAGTAACTTTAATTGTGTGCAGAAGAGGTATGTAGTGAAGAAGATTGTGTACTTCTTGTGGATCTTCTGATTAACCAATGATTACCTGTGGTTCCAGAAAGTATCCATACTCCCCCCATGGAAGGTCATTGGAACTTCTAGGGGGAGGGGACTTAAAAGCCAACAATTTAGAAGCAAAGTATGAAGCTAAACTGGAATTTCTTAGGGTGAGGAGGGTGCAAAATAAAATGCCTTCCTGGGGGGGGGGGGGGGGGCAAGCATGGATATTTTCGGGAACTACACACTCATCTCTGGGTGCAGGCATAACAGCAGAGATTTAACTTAGTGTAGTGCACATTTTTGCCTGATTTTACATTAAAACAGTTCCAAGGGTTTTCATTACTGAACATGCAAGTTTTAATTTAAATAGAATATCATATAATTACATTAGTTTCATGAGACATAAGAGATAAGGGTACATGCAATATGATTGAATAGGAATTTAGTCATTCAGGATGGATTATCTGGCATCCTTAAAAGTGGGTGGCTGGTAACAGTTTTTATTTGATTTTTCAGGTACAAAATAGGGTGACTGCTATTACAAAGTTAGAAAATATGACTCCTTAACATGGTTTTCACAGGTCATTAACGCTGTGTTACGAGCATGGCAGGACGTGTTGATCAATGTGTGGTCGTGCTTACTCAAACATATAATGCTGTAGAATCTTAACAACTCAAACCCTAGTACCTCGAACTTTTCGCAAACTCAAATCAAAAGTATTTTCCCTTATTTTTATTTTTATTAACGATTTCATTTAGATTTTATATTTTCAAGCTTTTCAAACCCAGTTTGGACTAATTTTTCATACCACCTAATAGTTTCCTGCCTGAAAACCATCCCTTCACAGTGGCACATACCTATATAGGTTATAATGGGAGTACCCCCCCCCCCCCTGGGGAGCTGTGCTTATGTACACTTAAATCCAAAAATCGTATGAATGAATGTTATGCCTGTTTACCACTTGACAAATCAAGATTAAGTTGTGTTTTATTTGGTTCTGTAGCAGCCTGCAAGCTTCACAGGGTACAGGGTTTTACAACTTGACTCCAGGGGTGGGGAAATACATGTAAGAGATTTTGTAACATTGGGTAAGTGATAAATTTCCTGCTCTGTCCCAGGGCTCAAAGGATTGGGATTTCAATCGACTGATGCTTAAATCAATCACTATGTCGATCGCCCACTAACACTAGATGTTACAGCGCCATATTGATAATTGTCATGAATGCTGAGTAGTGGTTACCCTGCAGAAAAAATTGCTGCAAAAACCACAGTAGCTTTAACCACAAATAAGATTTTAGAAATCTTAATATTAGCATTGATTCTATCTCAAACCACGACAGTGAGTCGAATTATAGCTTGTGTGGTTATCTTGCCTTTTAATGCTAGCGGTGGAAGTAACTTTTAATTAATTTCAGAATATGGCAGGCACCGGCAGAGGGGTTTAAGATGAGACAATTGTATGTGGTAAAGAAGATTGTGTACTTCTTGTGGTACTTCTGATTAACCAATGGTTACCTGCAAATCCTAGATAATTAAATTTCAAAGGGGTGTAAAATTCACCATCCTGTTTATTTGCATTGCACTCGTGGTAAGCATTAATACACCTATAGGCCATGCGATTTTATCAATGATGTATTGATTTATCACATTCACTGAAGGCAAAATTGTATTACACTAGCACATAAGAAGGGAAACGTTTTACAACTGTTTGAGCAGATATTTCTATCCTTTGGGATAAGTAATCAGAGGTGACGTTGTCAAAATAGCCAATGAAATGCGTGTTCATGCTAGAAATCTTAACAACACACCACTGTTTTATCACACACCTCATACAGGCCCTGGGGAGTGCTTCCTTATATGGCTTATACAGGGACGTTCCACTGGGCAGGTTATGGTTTTGGCCCCATTGTCCTAAACAAGGTATATAATTTTTTTGTGTCTGTCCAAAACAGGGTGTGTATTTTGTCATTTGTCTTTGACAGGAACCTACAATGGAGGGTGTTGTCCTACACAGGGTAGGTATTTTAAGGATTTATTTTTGTCCTAAACAGGGTCAGGGTATCAAACCCTCAGCGGCACCCCTATACTCAAACATGGGCCAAGTGCCCCCACCATCTTCACCCCCGGGCATACGCGTAACCTAAATGCGATGCAACCACACACGTTCGCTGCAAATAAATTCCCCGCCCCTAGAAACAGCGGAAAAGATAACGTAAAAAAATTGCATTTGTCTTTTTTCTCACTAACATATAAAGCTTAGTGAGTTATTTCAGTTGACTTAACATTTAGTACCGGGAACACCTCTTTATGCTCGTTAAGACATTTGAAAGCAGCCGTCACATTAGGCGAAAAGCTTTTAAACAGCACGGTAACACATTACATGATAAGGAATGTCCAAAAACACTTACCTAAACAACCAGATGAAGCAAACAGAAAAGAAAATACCTCACCACGTCACTGCTACAAACAACTTCACTCCTCGATCGAAAAATACCACGAAGTGTATCACGTGACAGGTCTTTTTGCCCTATTTGGATTGAAGGTATCGCGTGACAGTTGCTTTACCCTGTTTGGATAGAGTGTAACAGAGCACTTTCGCGTAATCCTAACTAATTTCACCTTTTATCCCAAGCCACTGACAAGGCTGGAAAAAGATACTTGCAGAAGAAAGTTAGCATAAACTTATGAAGTGTATAACGTGCCAGATTCATTGATCTGTGAGAACAAACAGTCACAACTGCTGCGGGGTGGCGTGGGAACTAGTCGCAGGGACTTGTTGCAGCGACTAGTCCCATGTAGTGTTTACGATGGGACCTAAATACGAGAGCAATCGTAATTTACATACAAGTTCTTGTATGAATGCAGATGTCAGGGGTGGATTTAGGGGTGGGCCGAGGGGGCCGCGGCCCCCCCTTTTGTCCGGGAATTTTTTTCTTTTGTAAACAACGTTTGTCGGAGGGTACTTCGTGCTTTGTTACTTAATATCTATTTTCTGCGGCCCCTGATGATCGCCCTTGTCTGTCTCTGATTGCAACTGTGGAAAATAGCGTCTCTTCACTGCGCCTTGTAAAGAGTGCTAGAAGCACCACGAGAGAAGACCGCCTCAACACACTGTTGTTGCTCTTTATTCATAAGGGCATAGCTCTGGATTATGATGCAATTATTGACGACTATGCCAAGCGCAACCAGAGAAGGATGACATTTGTCAATCCCCTGCAATAGATGTTCTTATGATTGTTCTTAAACCCCTGCAATAACTGTTCTTATGATTCTTCTTAAAAGTCATGTCCTTGGGATACATTTCTTTTGTTCAAATTTTTTGATAAATCCTTTTAGAATCTGTGTCCGAAGCCTACATTTTTAGTCGCAAATGACCAATGCTCCCAGAATGCATGCAGTAAATATCGGTCTCAAAGAAACTGCAACGTAGATTTGTCAATTTTTTAGGGAGAAAATGTTCACGCCTTTATCGGGAGGTTGTGCTCTCGCCGCAATTGCTACGGCCTGTAAAATGCCGAGTAGAGTACAGTGCCCAGAAGAGTACGACGCATAAATTATGACTCATTATTGTGTAATATCTGTGTCAGCAGGAAGTAATTTAGTCTCACATTGTCATCCAACGCACGCTTTCTACACTTTTAAAATGAGCCGGCTTAAAAGCCTTTTTCTCCCCAGTATCGGGCAAACCCACCCATCAAAAGAAAAGAGATGAAAAGTTAAGGCGGCAATCAACCACACAACTACAAAATCAAACGCGTTGGCAGTTTCTATTATGTATTCCCGCATTCACCCTGACTGTGTGTACAATTGTGACTCGATCTTAAAAACCATGTCACGCACACCCTTGACATGACGCCAGCGACAAAGCGTTTTAAAATATCTGCAAAAGTAAGAGTTTCGCATCTCGGATGAGCAAGTGTAAGCAAAAGTTGACAACTGTACAGTTCGCATGGAACCTCCTCCGGGAACTTGAAAGCGAGAACGTGTACTCCAGGCTTAAAAGACTCGCTTGTTACAAAGTTTCACACGTTAATAGTCAGATCTAAAGGAAATAAAAGTGTACTGCTTCGTGCAGAATAGAGAAGGATGCCTGTCTACCCTAACGGGTAACAGGTAGATCCCAAAGCGTACCGAATAGCATACGAGAATGATGCTTGTCTAACCAAGTGTTTAATAGGCAGATCTTATTGCGTGCCGAATAGAGTACGTGAATGATGTTTGTATACCCTAATAGACAATAGGTAGATCTAAAATTAAAAAAAAAAAACAATAAAAAATGGTGTTCTCGTGATGAATAGAGTACGAGAATGGTGGTTGTCTAACCAAGTGATTAATAGGCAAATCACTGAACAGAAAAAAGTTAAAACAAATAGGGATTGTAGTGCGTGCCGAATAAAGTACGAGAATAATGCTTGTCTAAGCAATTGATTAATAGGCATATCTACGGGAAAAAAAGTAATAAAAACAAATAGGGATTGTAGTGCGTGCCAGATAGAGTACGAGAATCATGTTTGTCTAACCACGTGATTAATAGGCATATCCAAGGGGAAAAAAGTAAAACAAATAGGGATTGTAGTGCGTGCCGAATAAAGTACGAGAATGATGCTTGTCTAACCAAGTGATTAATAGGCATATCTACGGAGAAAAGCAGCATATATGTCGGGATAAAAAGTGACCTACCTTTACCGTTCATAATCGTATAACAAATATACCGTGCAGGTCAGTATTCTGAACATCCGTCCCGAATGCAGTACGAATTGCGGAATGACATAACTCAGAACCTCTAGAGTTAGTCGGTATTTGGTTCATTCTTTGATTGTTAATGAAAGGCCATTGTTTCAATATTGCAGGGTGCGAGGATTGTGGTACCTTCGTGGGACCAATGTGTTCAGCGTGCTGGTCGACACTTTTCAATGTTTTTTTAATATTTGCCCTTCTTGCGAGATAGAAAGGCAGTAAAGTCGGACTCTCTTAGTGAGGCAGGGTTGCAAGTGCTGCGTGCTTTCTTTTTGAAACACAGAGATAGGTTATTTTGGAAGGGGAAAACAACCAAACCGAGGTACAGGTTATCAAGTGGACTGGACGAAGAGCAAAGCATTTTATATTTGCAGCACACTCGGGATGGTCTCTCGGCAGACGACGGAACGGTGTATTTTGTCTCCAAGGAAGAAGCGATCGAACGACTGAGAGAGATTCATTCCTCCCCATCGGGAGTTTGTACTGTTGTAGGTATTAATAGATTAGTAAGGCAGTTCTGTCTTCGCTTCTACTGCAACGGTGTCAAGCAGTTGGCCAAGGAATTTTTGAAATCGTGCCGGGCATGCCAACTACATACTTCGTTCCCTGCTATCTCCCCTCCGCCCCGCCCTGTCCGTTCTTACGCGCCTCTGGAGAGGATACAGGCGGACATTATTGACATGGCCCCTGGCAAGAAGCGGTCCTTTATGACCAAAAACAGAGGACAATACCCGTATATTTTGGTCATCAAAGACTGCTTCTTGAAGTTTTGCTGGTTGATACCGGCAAAAACAAAATCGGCGAGCGAGGTGCACTCCATTCTACATAATTTCTTCTTTTATGATGAGGAAGTGGGTTATTATTAAAATGTCACACCACTGCAGACTCGCGAAACGGCGTTGCTGCTATTTGTGAGCGTTAGAGCGTAATAAGATCAGTCAGACTGAATCGATGTTTGATATGAAATTTATTTGACTAGCAGAAAAGAAATAAGAGGCTTTGAGCCTTTTTAGGTCTGCCTATTAAACACTTGGTTACTGGCAAGCACCATTCTCGTACTCTGTTCGGCACGCACTAGAACACCCTTTTCTTGTGTGTGTGTTTAGGTACGCAAGCATTATTCTCGTACTTTATTCGGCACGCACTACAATCCCTATTTGTTTTACTGTTTTTTCCGTAGATATGCCTATTAATCACTTGGTTAGAAAAGCATTATTCTCGTACTTTATTCGGCACGCACTACAATCCTATTTGTTTTACTTTCTTTCCCTTGGATATGCCTATTAATCACGTGGTTAGACAAGCATTATTCTCGTACTCTATTCGGCACGCACTACAATCCTATTTGTTTTACTTTCTTTCCCTTGGATATGCCTATTAATCACGTGGTTAGACAAGCATTATTCTCGTACTCTATTCGGCACGCACTACAATCCTATTTGTTTTACTTTCTTTCCCTTGGATATGCCTATTAATCACGTGGTTAGACAAGCATTATTCTCGTACTCTATTCGGCACGCACTACAAGCCCTATTTGTGTTACTTTTTTCCCCGTAGATATGCCTATTAATCACGTGGTTAGACAAGCATTATTCTTGTACTTTATTCGGCACGCACTACAATCCCTATTTGTTTTACCTTTTTCCCGTTAGATTTGCCTATTAATCACTTGGCTAGACAAGCACCACTTTTATTTCCTTTAGATCTGACTATTAACCTGTGAAAATTTGTAACAAGCGATTCTTTTAAGCCTGGAGTACACGTTCTCGCTTTCAAGTTCCCGGAGGAGGTTCCATGCGAACTCTACAGTTGTCAACCTTTGCTTACACCATGTTACACTTGCTCATCCGAGATGCGAAACTCTTGCTTTTGTAGATATTTTAAAACTCTTTGTCACTGGCGTGAACAATATTAAACAGATCGGGTTTATTTTGGTTGCACTGTTCAAGCGTATCAAGGGTATGCGTGACATGGTTTTTAAGATCGAGTCACAATTGTACACACAGTCAGGGTGAATGCGGGAATACATAATAGAAACTGCCAACGCGTTTGATTTTTTAGTTTTGTGGTTGATTGCCGCCTTAACTTTTCATCTCTTTTCTTTTGATGGTGAATTTGCCCGATAGTGGGGAGAAAAAGGCTTTTAAGCCGGCTCATTTTAAAAATGTAGAAAGCGTGCGTTGGATGACAATGTGAGACTAAATTACTTCCTGCTGAGACAGATATTGCACAATGAGTCATAATTTATGCGTCGTACTCTTTTGCGCACTGTACTCTACTCGGCATTTTACACGGCCCCCTGCTAGCATCATAAAGTGTTAGTTACTCTTTGACCACAACCACACCTGTGTTTTGTTAAATATGTCAGCATAACGTGTTCAATTCGGAATTCTGGCATTTGCTAAATTTAAGTGTCCAGAATGCACCAAATTGCATCTCAGAGAACTTCAATTTCAGACATTTTTACGGGGGAGCATGCCCCCGGACCCCCCTAGAATGCCGCGCCGTTGGCACTCCAGATGGGTGCTACTGCACCCACATTGACACTATACTATATCTTTTGGTCTCCTCTATCAGAAAATCCTCCGTCCACCCCTGGATGTAGTTCCTGCATGAGATTATGATTTCTTGACCTGTTGGGGGTCGGGGCGCGGGGCAGGGGTTCGGGGCTGATACACGTACAAGCGCGAGATGGGGACCAACATCATGCACTTACATGCTCTTTCTCTTATACACTGTTAGGGTGAAAGACCAAAAACTTCGCCTTTGGCGCTGAATCCCCACAGAAAGACAGAAAACAAAACCAGATAACATTCCATCTTCTTTGTTAAAGAGCTTTACTTTGAAAAGCTCATTTATTTATTAATAGGAATTCTCAGTTCCATTTTCCATACAAACTTTTATATTACGTTTGGACTACCTATGAAAACAGAAAACAATGAGGATTAACAAAACCTATAACTTATATGTAGGGAGCCGCAAAACGGTCGAAAATTTGGCCGTAAGACGTAAATATTGAAAAATAAAACAGTTCGCCGTAACAAAATTGCTAGCTTCGAATTGTCATTTTGAAAATGTGAAGATCTCATTGCTTAGATTGCTTTGAGTCTTGATGTTGTCTCGTGGCTAATGCGCATGCGGTTATGACGGCTACGTGTTCTTCCGCTGGTCACGAGAAAAGCAGTTGGCCCAGGCCCCTTTTCACTGGTGACCCGAAAGGCTTGTTTTATACAGTAATTTCGAAAAGATATGCTATATTATTGTAAGAGTAGTAATATTAGACATAGGATGCATGCTATATCTAGGAGGCATGCTATAGTATATCTAATATATCTAATATTTCAATATTTATAATAAGCACGTCGTTTTTTTCAACGTGAATGATCTAAGACTTACGGAAATTAAATTTTAACCTTTGAACAAAATGGAAATTAATATTTAACATTTCCTTTAACTGTAAACTGACGGAAACAAATTAACCGTTAGCCCTAAAAACCCAAAATATTAACCGTCAACCGTAAAAGCCACCACCCCATTGAGAACCTCAAAAACGGGCGCCCAGTTTTTCTAACAGAGTGATCGTGCCAAAATAGTGAATTGTGGGATACACTGATGAAAGCATATGAACACTTACTGTAAAAATGGAAGCGTGAAACTCGAATAATATGACAGTTACCGAATAACTTTGACATTATGAAGGGATCAAAGGTTTGATATTTATAAGGACTGTTCTTCTATGGACGCGGTACGGACCTATGCGTCCGCATCTTTGTCAGCATGTTTCACACTTTGTTTGTTTGAGGTTGGTACGGGTTCGTGAGTAAAGAGTAAGTCAAGGAAGCGGTTTTCATAGGGGTGGGGTGGTTTATTCAAGGGGAAGGTGTAAGGAAGGGTGTTATTTTAAAAAACCTCGGACCGCTAGCTCAGTGGTTTAGAGTCTTGGCAACCAAACCGCTGACCAAAGTATTCTTGGAAAGCTGCGCGTTTCGGTTTTTCTTTGTTCCTGAAAATGTCGGTATAGGCTATCCTGTGGCCGTGTGGGTATGATGCTTCGTTTGACTGTTCCTCTCCACGATTACACGATTTAAAAAAAAACAAAATGTTAATACTCAATTCTAGAACTCGCTCATTTTTTTCCTCCATTCGACAGAAATTGTTTACCTCAAGCAAGTTGTTCGACAAGTTGTATGTTTGTTTGTATGTTTTGTTTGTTTGCTCAGTATTTTGGTTAGATTTCCAATATATTCGCAAATCAACGATGGGAGATCAACAACATACAGGTTGTGTTTAGCTGCGTTTAGCAGTGAAGTCTAAACTGAGAGCAGCCTGTTTATTCGTTTAGGAATAAACAAGCAAGGAAAACCATCCTAGAGTTGCCCACAAGTCGAGCTCGGAGTTAGAACCACGCGCGCGTGCGCGATAGTAGTCTGCCATCGTCCGTCGAGTTTAATAATGATAATTTGTTGCAATTAAGAGACTTTTTACTGACGAATTTTTACCGTGTATAAATAACGTTATCGTTACTTTTATCATTATCATTATCATTAGCACATTTCCCCTTCCCCTCCCACTAAGGAGTTCCTGACACTATTGGGTGGTTTACATGATACCGCTACGACTTTCGTTCTAGTACCAGGGGCGTAGCCAGGATTTTTCCAGAGGTACGCACAGTTTTCCAAATCCACTCTAACACCTCAGTACTCTCACATCGTTACAACATTCCCTGGTTGCATTTGCTTTTGTTATCAGTTTAGTGAGGTTATACATAAATGGATGAAATGGCACCTAGATCGTAAAGCTTTTTTGTATATTTTTTGATTAAACCGAACGCGTAAGCATGAGCATACTTGGACGGTCCAAGGGCATGCTCCTCCGGGAAAATTTGAAATTTTGGTCTTCTCAGATGGCTGGAAATGCATCTTAAATTAGTATTGTGGTAATACAGTAGTGTACATTTTTTGTTATTTTATGGATTATAGTTTATGAAAATCAGACAGTTGTTGCTGCTTGAATCATTTTGAAACTCTCTTTCAAATTGATAGTCCATGCTATTGTGTTCCTTCTTTATTTCGACACCACGCAAATCAGAATTTCATTTATAATTTTTCTTGGAATATTCGACTCTGTTTGCCACTTGGGAAAGTTAAAATTGGTCACTTTTTAAAGGCTTTGTTAAATGGATGTCATTGCCCCTGGCTTTCTTGGTCCTTCTCATAATATACAAGAGGATGAAAAAACTGCGTCCATGTGTTAAAAAAGGCCCCGAGACATTTTTCCGTCGACCCATTATGCCTCGTTGTCACAGTTTTGCCGCTTGAGTTTCAAACATGAGTTTAATTAAAGTGAAGACTGCGATACTCAGGGTATTATCCAAAAAAATAAATATATCAAAGGCTCCAATCTGCAACATAGTGCTGTTTTGGGAAAAATAATAATTGAGATTTTTGCCCTTTTTCCCTTGCTATAGCCAGCAGCCTCCTTGATCATATATGCTTCTTTGTCTTGTGAGAGCACAATTGAAATAATAGCTTTCATAAATCTCCCCTTCAAACATTATTATGGCAATATTAAACAGCGTTGATATAGAAGAGCTGTAATCTCCAGTCCATCATGGCTTTTCAGTAAGAAAATTTCTCTTTCGTTTCGTGCACAACAAAACCAATCATGCAGTGAAATAGTGATCCTAAGAACAGATGAATAATAGATGTTGAAAATCTATCTAATTTGGGTAGGCCTAAATTCGAATAAAGTTCAGCTGCTGAAAAGTTTCGCGTCTGAACCGAACCTTACCCATCCTCAGCCCCCTAATTTTCCGCTTTTCATACACTAGCATCAACATTGAGTTCCCAAATTACGTGGCTTTTCTGGAATGTGCGAAAAACGGTGTCTTATGTTTTAATAAATTAAAATTTCAAAGAAATAAGGGAAGTTATATGACATGCGGCGAGATTTCCTTTTTTCAACAATTGCTTATTTCCGGTCTGTTTTATATATCTGTTGTATTGTTTTGTTTTGTTTCGTTTCGTTTCTCTTTTTTAACCTTTGACATTTTTTCAGGTACGTACGTCGTACGTGCGTGCGTGCGTACAGGTAGCTACACCCCTGCGGTAAGAAGTCATTCCGGGTCCCTGTTCTGACGCTGTATTAGTTTACATGACGCCGCTTCAAAATCTGATATTGGAACGAGTCACATCAGTGCGACTTCACCCCGGCTGCTGTACTTGTACCGGTTTTGCTCCCATTCCGGTACGAAGTCATCCCGGGTCCCTCTTGTGGCTCTGTATTTGTCAACATGACGCCTCTTCAAAATCTGATATCGAAACGAGTCACACCGGTGCGACTTCACCCCGGTACCAAAACTTATACTGGTATCACGAAGCAACCTCGTGCACAGGGTGTGTCGTCTTCCCGTCTCCTGGAACGAGAGACGAGAAAAGGGGGAGGGACATTCCTTTTTAATTCTAACCATTCCTTTTCAAAATAAAATTCACACCACCTTAAAAACGGTTCTTTGTATTAGGTTATTATTTAGTTTCCATTTCGTACTGGGACTAATGTCGCACCGGTTACGCGTTCTCACGCGCCAACTCGCGTGTTCTTATCGCTCTGGCTATCCCTAAGCTAAAAAAGCGAGATGATTCGAAAAAATCAGAAAGTTGGACTTCTAACTTCCGTATAACACGTAATACCGGTAGCCATTGAACATAGAGAGCTCACGACGATCTAGAACATTTCTACGACGTTACGTTGGTTACGGAGCGATCGCGACTTTTCGGTGAAGCGGGACAAGGAATACATTCGATTACAGATAGTAGGATCACGCTTGCTCTAACCCTTACGTTGTGGCTTATAACAGTTTTTTGCTGATGCCAGTTTTCGATGTGTGTACAACAATAACACAAACAACCAAAGCCGAAAACAACTTTCGAGATATAGCTTCCATGCATCGCCCGGAGGGTACTATTAACAAATTATTTGGTTAGCTGTATAGCTAAATAGTGAGTTCTTTCTGGTCTCTCTCCAATCACTGACATTTTGAGGTAGAGTTGTACAGTTCAAACCGATTGATTCAGCGAAAAACAGCGTTTGCCTTTAACGTCGGTGTTAACTCGTGGCTTAACGTTGTTGGAAGCTGGAAACTTCCATCGACTTGTGACTCCGTTTGGCTCGGACTTTTGGTGAGCTGTGATGCCTTACGCTCACGTTTGTCAAGTTTAAACCCACACGCGACTTGGGTCTATTTGCACACACCTCAAATGTTATATTTTCAATACCGAATGAACAAAGCAACACCAGCCTCAATCCCAGAAGTCTCCCTTTTTTGGGGCCATATGTGCTTAAAAAGGAAGGCGGGAACGGAAAAGAAAGACGTTCTTCGCTTTTCTCAACCATGATGACTCGCGCTTTGCTCGTTTCCAGTCGCTCACGCTTCTGAATGAGTCCTTGCGAAAGGCCTGTGGAGGAGGCAGAAGCGACATCTCCAGGAATTTTAGGATAAATGAGTGAAACGTTGCCGCGTGCTCAAATCAAGGAACCAGTCAAGAGGCTTATTTTTCAGGATTTCAAATCTCAAAGGCTTTCAATTTGTTTTAATATCAATCTTTATTTGCATGTTTTAGTAATTCTTCCTTGCCTTGGCGGGAGTTTTAATAGGCTCCGAAAAGAACCTTTATCCAGTTGACTTGGGTCAAAAAGAAAACAAACTAAGGAAACCGTAAACTTGTATGCTAAACACAGAGAGCACAGAGAGCACAGAGAAGATTAGTCAACAGAGACCTGAGATAGATGCCACTTTTGCCAATCAATCTTCTGCCTTAACCCAAGAAGACACCACAATATACTGCTAACTTATGAAAACACAAAGCGCTAATTTTAATTCCTTCGTGTACAAGGAAAAACATATCAATTACAAATGATACAAGTATCATCTTAATGTAAGGGCCTTACATTAAGAATAAGACTCAACGCAAACAGTGCAGAGAGCACTAACACATTTAACGGTAAGGAGAAAAGTCTGTCTTATTGTAAAATGAAGTAAATCCTGCAAAAGATGAACAAGACCCAAGGGAAGTCAAGGGATTCAACTTATATCGCAACGTATAGAAAACGTAACTCAAGTATACTGTACTTTTTACGATAAAAGATAAAAACACCTACAAAATGAACGGAAAATATTTAAAAAGTTTCTTATCTACCATAACATCTATTAGACACACCCCAAGTCCGTCTTTTTGCCTACCAAGAGGAAAGCATGCATTCAGATAAGCTTCGACTCCAGAACTACAAAACAACGGAACAATTTGATGGCCGAATTGACCAAAGATAAAGAAAAAACAACGCCTAAAACAGAGGATAAAATAAATCCGATTTTCTTACGCAACTAAATTTGGACGAAATTAACTTCACACGTAAAGATCAAGTGGTAAATGCAATGCACACTGGGAGTTTTGTGCAATGCCGTTACCTTAAAAAATTCAATTTTACATCACATTGCCATTGCTCTAAGTTAAGTATCACAATTTGGTGGACATGTTTTCGAAACCACGGTGGCCAAGCTTAAGAAACATTCCTGCAAAACAAAGTTCCACTTGAGTTTACGTTTTACAGCTCATAAGAAATTACACTTCACTCACGTCCCATATGATTATCATAGTGTTCTATAAGAAGCTCCTGACTGCGTAATTCCTCTTGACAAATCCAACAACTGAAAGTGGTCAACAGGTGGGCTTGTTTATGTTCCTTTAATTTTCCTAGTTGGCAAAAAGACTTTCCACAAAGCTTGCATTTGTGAAGTTTCTCCCCTGTATGTCTTTGTTCATGAACTTTGCAATTTGACGATTGGCTAAACCACTTACCGCAATACTTGCACTTATAAGGTTTCTCTCCTGTGTGAGTTCGTTCATGTTTATTGCAATTCGACGTATCCCTAAAGGGCTTATCACAATACTTGCACTTATGAGGTTTCTCTCCTGTGTGAGTTCCTTCATGTCTCTTGAAATATGACGGATCGCTAAAAGACTTATCACAATACTTGCACTTGTGAGGTTTCTCTCCTGTGTGAGTTCGTTCATGTCTCTTGCAATATGGCGGATCGCTGAAGCACTTATCACAATACTTACACTTATGAGGTTTCTCTCCTGTGTGAGTTCGTTCATGTATCTTGCAATTTGACGCATTGCTGAAGCACTTATCACAATACTTGCATTTATGAGGTTTCTCTCCTGTGTGAGTTAGTTCATGCGCTTTGCAAGTTGACGATCGGGTAAAGCACTTATCACAATACTTGCACTTATGAGGTTTCTCTCCTGTATGAGTTCGTTCATGCGCTTTGCAAGTTGACGATCGGCTAAAGCACTTATCACAATACTTGCACTTATGAGGTTTCTCTCCTGTGTGAGTTCGTTCATGCACTTTGCAAGTTGACGATCGGCTAAAGCACTTATCACAATACTTGCACTTATGAGGTTTCTCTCCTGTGTGAATTTTTTCATGTTGCTTGCAATTTGACGATAGGCTAAAGGACTTATCACAATACTTGCACTTATGAGGTTTCTCTCCTTTGTGAAGTCGTTCATGTCTCTTGCAATGTGACGGACCACTAAAGCGCTTATCACAATACTTGCACCTATGAGGTTTCTCTCCTGTGTAAATTTTTTCATGTTGCTTGCAATTTGACGATAGGCTAAAGGACTTATCACAATACTTGCACTTATGAGGTTTCTCTCCTTTGTGAAGTCGTTCATGTCTCTTGCAATGTGACGGACCACTAAAGCGCTTATCACAATACTTGCACCTATGAGGTTTCTCTCCTGTGTGAGTTCGTTCATGTGTCTTGCAATTTATTGACTGGCTAAACCACTTATCACAATACTTGCACTTATGAGGTTTCTCTCCCGTGTGAGTTCGTTCATGTGTCTTGCAATCTGACGGATCGCTAAAGCACTTAGCACAATACTTGCACTTATGAGGTTTCTCTCCTGTATGAGTTCGTTCATGCACTTTGCAATTTGACGATCGGCTAAAGCACTTCTCACAATACTTGCACTTATGAGGTTTCTTTCCTGTGTGAGTTCGTTCATGTGTCTTGCAATCTGATGCACTACTAAAGCACGTATCACAATATTTGCACCTATAAGGTTTCTCTCCTGTGAGAGTTCGTTCATGTCTCTTGCAGACTGATGATTGGCTAAAGCACTTATCACAATACTTGCACTTATGAGGTTTCTCTCCTGTGTGAGTTCGTTCATGTGTCTTGCAATCTGACGGACTACTGAAGCACTGATTACTATACTTGCACCTATAAGGATTCTCTCCTGTGTGAGTTCGTTCGTGGCTTTTGCAAGTTGATGAAAAACTAAACCGCTTATCGCAGTGCTTGCACTTATGAGATTTTCCTCCATTGTGAGTTTTTCCACGAATGTTACGATGTGACGGCCGGCTAAACGACTTGTTGCAGTGCTTGGATTTAAGAGGGCTCTCTCCTGCGTGTATCTGTTCATTTTCAGGTTTGCAGTTGTGAAACTTTTTCTCACAACGTACTAGCGTACGTCTTGTCATATTTTCTGACTGTGTGGATGGCTTCTTATTCCTGCAAAGAAAAGCGTAAATATGGTCAAATAATCAAAGTAAAATTTGAACACCAAATGGCTTTCTGGGAATCACACGAATGTTTTAGAGGCTTACATAAGGGTATTATTATCCTGGACGTGTGATAAATGAACATAATAATCTCATAAAATAAATTCTTATGGAAATTATCCGAGTTCCTTTGTCACTGACATGATTACTAATGCGCACCCTCGTTTTGGTGACAAGCCTGCAAGATCGAGATCAAGATCGGGGAGGTGGGTTGCCCTGGTCACGGTTCATGGCCGACGGGTGCTGGAAGATGTAGATGGCATCGTGGATTTGCGTTACAGTAGGTGATCCTTCCGGTCAATGACCTTTATGCTGTTCCAATCAGTGGAATACCCTGTGCTCTTCACTTGCACCGAAATTGCTGACTTGAAATTGGATGCCTGCACCGTCTTACTGTGTTCAGTAAGCATGGTGCCTAGTCTCCTCGCGGTTTCACCGATACATTCTGCATCAAAATCTTGGCATTTCATGTTGTTGTCCTCATCTGTAGTTCGATCTTTTGCCCTCACAAGCTCCAGCCGCGATAAACCGTGACTAGGGCTACAACCTCCCCTTAACACACCGAGCGATCTTGCACATCAGTAATCACATCATTGGTAAAAGGAGTCGGATGAGTTGCGAAAGCTCTGAGAACTTTCCCTTTAATTGTTAGTTTTCAAGAACTATTTCTCTGATGATTTCCTAACAAAGGAATCTTCATGCCTATAAACATCTACGTATGAAATCTAATATTAAAGGACCCAGAAGGTGTATAGACTAATGCAAGTTTGCCGAATTTAAAAAGTGATGACGTCATAGACATAGCTTTTTTTGGCATGAACTGAAGGAAGAGTATTGTGTGGTTACATCTGAAGGTACTAGGATGGCAACGAGCTAGAAAAGGTTACGCCATCTAACAGAAGCTGAGAGCTTGCACGAAACATAAGGTGCCACATCAATCCGTGTTTTAACACTTTCGCCAAAACGCCACGTTATTCAATTGGAAACTTTGCTTTCAAATTTTTCAAATTTATGTGTTCTGTAATCCTTGCTATGACGAGTTTGAGTAGCCAATAAGAGCGCGCAAAAACCACTATACCCTGCTAGCAGAGGTTTTTTATCTTGCCACTTCTTTTTCATAGTCTTTTTACCGCTGTCTTTACTGTTGTTGTTTTCTTCCACTGCGAGAAAAACCTCTGCGACGATATGATTCCTTTCCCTGTTGAGCATGCTCTGTCATTACTATAGAAACGACTATATTAAAACACGTGTCTTGTCTGTGATTAGCCAACCTTTCCCGCGTTGTGTATTTGTCTGACAGGTGGGTATCATTTGGACAACCACAGACAAGACACGTGTTTTAATTTAGTCGTTCCTATAGTTACGACAGAGCATGCTTAACAAGAAAAGGAATCGTATGGTGGCAGAGGTTTTTCTCACGGTGGAAGAAAACAACAACGGTTAAGACAGCCTTAAAAAGACTACGAAAAAGAAGCGGCAAGATGAAAAGCTTCTGCTAGCAGGGTAAAACCAGTACGCACTGGTTTGGTGTATACATGTACTAATATCTGCTATTCACCTACCCGTATTTTTCTGAATTTCTCACGCAAGGTTTCCCTATTTTTTTTTTCCAGAAAAAAAGGAACTAACCACTAATTATTGGTTTGGTACATACTAAAACAATTATTCACCTCAGTTTCATGTTAAGAGTGGTGGCGCCACTATTCGCCTCTGCGTTGGTGAAGACTTGTTAATTATCCATTACATGCAAACAGCACCTAGGAACATAACTAAAGACTTATTACTATAACGTTCTTAATTGGAATTTTGTGCCATCGCAAATTGGTACAAAATGGTAACTTGTACAAAACGTCATCGCTTCGGAACTAAATCACCACAACATTCTTCTGATTAGGGATTGGTTCAAATCCCAAAAACATCTGTCACAATGGTGACATCACAAGAGGTACCCCGACTTTGCCCCTAGACCGTGGACAAAACTGTGCTCTTGGCAGATAAAGGCTCAAGGTGTATGGGTAGGGTGTTTTCCAAATTATTTAACCATATCGACGGCACTGCCATTTGTTTTATAGCGGAGCCTGCGGGCAAAGCCCGCCAGCGGAGCTCCATTGCTAAGGAAATTTGGTAAACTATCAATCCAAGAAATTTTGGTTCTGACGTAATAGTCACGTGACCGTCCGTCCGTACGTCCGTACGTCCGTCCGTCCGCACAGACTCTGTGGGAGGGGGAGGGAAGTCCCAAGACAACCCGACGGGGGTAGAGAATGCCATCTTTTCTTGGCGGGAAATCGCGGGGTGCTTTTGGGCAACCAGCGTTTTTCTTGGCGGGAAATCGCATGTCCATCGTCGCTTTTGAAAAAGAGGTTTCTTTAGAAGCTTCAGCTTCTTTAGCATTTAACGATTGCTCGAGAGTACTGAAGTCTTATACTTGACAAAAAAAAACATGTAATATCTATAAATGGAAAGAAAAAGTTCAAAAGAATACTGGTAGAAGGCGAAAAGTTCAAGTTACGAAAGCTGCATTCAAAGGACTTCATCGCTTTGTTTTCTTCACGGCGGAGAGTTTGCCCTGTTCTGAAACACAACTGAGTAAGTGAAGTTTTTAAAGGGCCTAAGGTACATGATTTCGAGTATTACGATGAAAGAAATTACGTTTTGAAATGGTCATTTACTTTTGACTTTAAAAAGTATTAGAAAACGAATTGCATTTAAGTATAAAGAATTTCAGACAATTTGCAGCCGCAAAACTTATGTCACAGAGTTAAGAGTGTTTGGACGGTGTTTGTTTGTTTGTTTTCAATCTCGATGGTCTCAAGTTAAAGAACGAAATATAAGGGTTACTTAAGTAACTATAAGCGGAGCAGTTTTGAGTTTAAAGCTATTTTATCCGGTAAGTAATGTGTGTTCCTCAAAGTGCTTGAATTTTTTCGCGGCTGCTAAAACCTACGCGACATTTCTTCAATAAGTTTATTACAAGTGCTTCGAAGCTCCCCAGATCCTTTCTTTCGGGTAGTCCCAGTAAAATGCCGGTGAAATGTCAATATAAATTTTTGACCAGACTAATATTTTTATTTAGTAGCAGTTCATGTTATTTGTTAACATCCGAACGCGATGAAGATAACCCATTTAAATACTCGAATAATTCTTATTTTGTTTTTGTAAATGAGCGCCGTTTCAAGTTCATTCAAGCGAACAGCCAATAATCCAAGGAGATTTGACAAGCCTTGACAGTGAGTGACAGGATATAGAAACATTGCAAACACCAAGCAAGACGGCTCGTGAGTAAAATAATCAAGCTGTGCTCAGCCTCTAGAATGACCTTTCGAGCTTGGTTTTACAGAACAGATCCCCAAAATATTGGAGGACAATTCGGAACACTTTCAGGCTTTTTGAGAAACACTTTTCCAAAGCGAACGAGACAAAAAAAGCCCCGAAATATATTTCAGACCGAAAAGTTTCAGGACTATTTTTGAGAAACGAACACCAGTAAATTCCTTCGCGGCTCCGCTTTTAGGCTTGGCTAAATCTATATATTATTTGTCATAAACACAACGGAAAAGGGTTATTGCGCCCAATATTTCTACATGAATTCTACGTCAACACGCTTTTTTCAATGGAAATTTTATTTGTTCTCTCATAAAACGCAGTTACTTTATACTCTGATTAAGCACAGTTGATCTTGGTCAAGGAGTGCTTCCATAGACTTAAGAGACAATAACAAACTTTTACCCAAAGTGCAAGGGTGTCTGGGTGGACAACCACTTAATGAAAAGAAGAGGTTTACCACAAATTTCGCCACAATTTAATGTGGGTGTCTCCTGATTGCTCTTTTTTCGATGCCAAAGTGCGAATAGTCAACAGACTACCTGACAAAAAAAAAAAAAAAAAAAAAAACCAAACTGCCTGGAAGGGTTGCACGGTTTGAATGTTTTCTTGTTCATTTACCCTCTATGTTTGCCCAAATCACCTTTTTAAAACTGTCTGGAAGGGTAACCTGGTTGTCATGTTTTCTTGTTCATTTACCCTTTATGCGTGTCCTAATCACCTTTTAGGTCCTTCCCCTCTTGCAGTTTATCACCAGCTAGAAAGGCCTCATATTGGAGTTTTATCTTTTCATCTTGAAATGATTTCTTAAAAAGGAAACCTTATTCTGAGGTTTGTTAGTTAATTCTCTTTGCGATTAATGCACTTAACAACCGAAACATTTTAGTTCAGTGGCTAGCGAACATTGAAAAAGTGGCAAACAAATATACCATAAATCCTCTATTAAGTATTATCAGGCTTAATAGAGTGGGGCTTATTTAAGTTAGCGAAATGCCAGTAGGTTATCTACACAAGGAACTACAGTGAAACCTGCATTAAGTGGACAGCCTTGGGACACTCGCTAGTTTCCGCCTAATACAGGGTGTCCTCTAAATAGCTGTTCTGATAAATTGCAAAACAACAGTTGTAAAATATAATTATTAACCTTTTATATCTCCACCTTTATTTCCCCGCAAAATTGACATGTTTCGTCGCAAACCTTTTGTAAGTGGGCGAACATAACCAAATGAAATTACCTGAAAAACACGCCCTTTGAAGTAGATAGCAGTGCCATAATGTTAAAAAAATGTCTTCTGGAAACACTTGAAGTGTGCACTTAAAATAGGTTTCTCGCAACAAAGTAACTTAATTTTAGGTGTCTGCGTCCGCTTATTAAACAGAGGTGTCCGCAGAATACAGGTTCGTTTTAAAGTAAACATGGGAAGAAAATTTAGGGACTTAAACTTGTGTCTGCTTAATAAAAAGTATCCGCTTAATACAGGATTTACGGTAGAATGCTAAGTGCAAAAGTTCAAGGACATGACGTTAGAGGTGATAAAGCCAAACATCAAGAACAATTTACTTCTTTGAAACATGACACGAACCTCCATCACGTGGATAAACCATGCTGTACATGTAATTTGATCGTGATTAATTATGATTCTTTTTATAGTTAAATGTTAGTTTGTGCTTGGATTGGAACGCTAAACTTGCCCGGTAAAACAGTTTCCCATTTATTGCTTTGGTTGTAAAGAAACAAAAAGCGAGAGGGTCCTTAGAAGAGAGGGGAGGGGTTGATAAATTTCATGTTCCTAAAAGCGGGGCTTAATAGAGGAAGTCCAGTTGTTGTTGACTTGGATAATCAAATAAATTATGGTTGTCTAGATCACAAACGGCTGGATTGGCTGCTATGTTTTAGCCCTTAATGGCAAGTATCATGTCTAGCAGGGGGGCGGGGGAACCCTGTTCCAGATATTAAGTGATTTGTGATTTGTAAGGGTGAGTAGTTGTTAATAAAAGATGTCTTAAAAATTGAAAAGTTAAAGAATAAAAAAAGTAAAATATTTTGTATGTGCCTCTCAGTGAACAGGAAGGTGACAAACAGTGATGAATAGCAGGAATAAACAATCACAAATAATTTAGTGTCTGACACAGCTGTCATTGTGATCAACATGCAATGTTTGTGCCTTTTCTATTACTACTGTTTGACAGCCTAATTACTGCCTTTATGATGGTCGGGGTTAAAATCCTAACATAATTTGCGCCACGTTTTAGGACTGTTTGTCTTAAGTGTATACGACGAAAGTGAACAGTGTTTTTGTGGAATCTAATCCGCCACTCAGCCCGGAAATATTCACCTCCGAGTGAACCAGCAGTCAAGCTTTACCCATTCATCACAACACAAATTAACTTTACGGATCTTGCAAATCAGATGTTTGGTATATAGTAAAACACATTATCTGATTCACCTCAGTGTTGGAGAACAGTTGTGTGAATAATATAATAAACAGTTAACTATTTGTGACTATTCACTTATGGCCCATTGCTATTCCAGTTTTCCAGATGACCATGTTACCCTGTCAAAGCACAGGCTTACCATCCTCTGTTTGTGTGTTGGGCTGTACATTTATAATAGCTGTGTCGGTTAATCAATCCAGCAAAACCAAAGCCGACATTTAGGCCTGAAAAAACTGAAGAACATGAAATGAAATCTCATAAAATTGCTGCCATGGTGTTTTGATTTGTGTTTCTGTAAGCATTATTTTGAAAACATTAATTTAAAGATTCTTAAATTGCCAAAATAAACATAGAAACACAAATCAAAACACCACAACAGCAATTTTATGAGTTATTTTTATTTTCATCAGTTTTAAAAGGCCTAAATTTCAGCTCTAGTTTTGCAAGTTTGCTAAACCAATACAGTCATTATAAATGCACAGCCCACCACACAAACAGAGGGTGGTAAGCCTGTGGTTAGGGCTGTCTGAAAGGAGTAAGGAACATAGTCCCCACTCCTCCTGGACTTCTCACATTCAGATTCATTCAGGGATTGGGAGGATTTGACTGGAATTTTCCAAGATCGAGCATACCATAAAATTGCATTATTCTCAACATTTAAATATTTGTGATCTGACTTATGGTTAACGATTCTCACAGAATTTTGAGGTAAAGTCTCGTTCAAACTGCCTGGGAGTATTCAATATCTGTTCTGAATTACCCAGTGATTCAAAAAGTAGTTTGAATTACTAGATGACAATTTTTCTGAGCTTCAGCAACCCATAATGCATCGGCCAGTTCCAATCCCCAGTCCCATGGGACATACAGGTGGTTTAACATGGGCAATCCGGGGATGTAGCCCTGGGGCAGGGAAATTACAAAATGTCAAAAAGGCCACAGAGTGGTGATTTAGCAGTACACCTTGTGCAGTTCCAGGAAATGTCCATACCCACCTCATGAAAGGTCATTGGAAACTCCTAGGGGGAGGGGGTCTTAAAACCCAAAATTTTTGAAGCAAAGTATGAAGCTAAACTGGAATTTCTTGGGGGAAAGGGGTGCAAAACAAAACAGCTTGTGTGGGGGAGTATTGATATTTTCTGGAACTACACATTTGTCTCTGGGTGCAAGCATATATAACAGCAGAGATTTAACATAGTGTAGTGCACATTTTTACCTGATTTTATGTTAAAACAGTTCCAGCAAGGTTTTAATTTAAATAAATAAATAATTTAATTGACTTGGTTTCACAAGACATAAGGGATAAGGGTACACGCACTAAGACTTTTGGTTAGTAACGGTTTTTAATAAACAAGTTCTGATATTATAGACACAAAACATAGTGTAACATAGTTTTCATAGTTCAATAAAGCTAAAACATTTTGACATGTTACAAGCATGAAAGGATGTGTTAGTCAATGTGTGGTCGTGCTTACTCAAACATAATACAGTAGAATCTTTTAAAACAACTCAGATCCTGGTGTCTTGAGCTTTTTGCTAACTCAAATCAAAAGTATTTTCCCTTATTTTTACTTTTGTTTAAACTTCCAATAATTCAATATGTCAAAACGTATTACATAAATGTTCACCTAACAGTTTGAGTTATCAGGATTCTACTGTAGTAGCTTAAAATATATATTTTGGATCTTAAAAAATTGTTTGAAATCTAGCTAGTATCAGCAAGAAAAAGCTTCAATGGCCAATCTTGAGAAGTCAAATTTTGTGTGACTAGGACATTTCTAGTATATTTCTTGTGTGACTAGTTCATGATCATGCATGACACATGTTCATGTCAGCATGCTCTCCCAGAAAACGTCATCAGTTCTGCATACATTGGATGCCTACGATTATTACATCATGGAACAAGTGTCAAAAAAATAAAGAGAGAAATAAATTTTAAAAATAATAAAATTAAAGCTGGAGACGCACACGATGACAAAGGGCGAGCCATGCATTTTGGAGACTACACTGAACATAATGCCTGCCACAATGTGTTGTTCCTGAAAATATCCATACTCCTCCTACAGAGTACTTTTTGGTTTGAACCCCCCACCCCTCTGGAAATTCAAGTTTAGGCTCATAAATTCCTTTAAAAATTTTGGCCTATAAGACCCCTCCTCCTCAGAATTTTCAATGACCCTCTGTGGTGGGGCTATGGATATTTTCTGGAACAATAACAATAATAATTTATTATTTCTAGAGACCTGTTTACAAAAATAGATCAATAGGGCTTTACAAATTAAAATAGCACACACGTCGATTTTCACCACTTGACAAATCAAAATTGACTTATGTTTTACTTGGTTCCATAGCAACTTGCAGGTTTCACAGGGCTTTTAACACACTACTTGACTCCGGGGGTGGGGAAATAAGCGATTTTGTAACATTGGGTAAGTGTTAAATTCCCTGCTATGTCCCAGAAGTTGGGGGATAACGATTTTTTGACTGATGCATGAATCACTATGTTGATTGCTCACGTACCTTACATGTAACAACGCCATGCATACTGAGAATTGTCATGAATGCTGTGTAGTGTTTACCCTGCAGAAAAATTTGCTACAAAAACCACAGTAGCCTTAACCATAATAATTTAGCATTGATTTTATCTCAAACCAGGACACTGAGTCAGAAGACAAATTTTGCAATTGTCAGGAGCATAGTGATTTCATGGTGTGCTCAAACTCAGAATTTTGTCAATCACAAAACCAAAACAATTTTTTTTGGAAACATTTAATATCTTGTGTGGTTATCTTGCCTTTTAATGCTAGTGGTGGAAGTAACTTTTAATTATTTCAGAATATGGCAGGCACAGGCAGAGAGGAAGAATATAGTATATAAAGAACAAGGTTGTGTACTTATTGCGGTTCTTCTGATTAACCAATGATTATCTGCAAATCCTAGATAATTAAATTTCAAAGGGGTAGGAAATTTGCCAGCCAGTTTATTTGCATTGCATTTGCAGGAAGTGTCAATACACCAATAGGCAATGCAATTTTATCAATGTATCGATTTATCGCATTCCCTGAAGACTAATTTGCATTTCACCTGAGCACACAAAAAAGCAAACCTTTTACGAGTATTTGAGGAGACATTTCTATCCTTTGGGATAAGTAATCAGAGGTGACAGCATCAAAATAGCCAACGAAGTGCGAGGTCATGCTAGAAATTTTAACAACACTCCACTGATTTATCACACACCTCATACAGGCCCGGCATCACCATTATATGGATAACACAGGGACGTGCCAATGGACTGGGTATGGTCTTGGCCTCATTGTCCTAAACAAGGTATATAATTTTATGTGTCTGTCCTAAACAGGCTGTGTATTTTGTCATTTGTGTTAAAACAGGAACCTACAATGGATGGTGTTGTCCTACACAGGGTAGGTTTGAGACCCTGACCCTTTACAGGATCAGGGTTTCAAACCCTCAACGGCACCCCTACACCTAAACATGGGCCGCGTGCCCCCCCCCCCCCCCCCCTCGCCCCTGGACACACGCGTAACCCAAACAAGAAAAGCCCCAGGGGGCATTAACCCCGCCGTTGTTCTCTCTGCCCTTGGGCTCCAAAATATATTACGGCCAGGTAGAAGTTGGTGATTTATCGTATCTTTTACGTGCTTGCGATGATAATATAAATCACCCTGTTTTAGCGTGCGTGACGAAGAGCGTGATCAAATTATTATTTTGATCACAGCGTGACTCAGCCTGGCCTCGTAGCTCAGTTGGTTGAGCGACGGTGTTCTAATCCGGAGGTCGTGGGTTCGAATCCCGCCGGGGTCAAAGATTTTTCTTTTATCTTGGTTCTCATTTCTAATTTCTTACTTTTAAGGCCTGTGGTCGGGGGGAAATTATGGAGGGCAGTATTACTCACTTCTTGGCACTCATACATACATACTTTACATCATAATTACTAAGTTCATAACGATCGCGAGTTCATGCCAGCTTTCAAACTTAAGCTCCCTAGTACATTCGTCCTTGCTCTCGTCGAAGAAATGTTAACTCCATTGAATTCCTTGTACTTTTCTACACAACTTTCCCTAAAGATTTTGGCGAAGCAAAGCAAAACTGCCAAAAAAATGCTTGCATTTGACTGTTGAATTATTCAAGTTGGCGAAAGCAAGGGACTTCCCCGAATCGGCTTCTGTGTTTCAGTGATGTAATGTTTACGTGCCACGGCAAGTTAGGCGAATTTATTCCAGCTTCAAAGCTCGCTAGCACCTTCGTTCCTACTTTCATCGGACCCCGCCGTTTTTCTCCTCCTCCCAGGGAGCAAAATATATTACGGTCACTCAAGATACGAGCTCAAGTGGTGTAAATTTTAAAGTTGATGATTTATCGTACCTGTGTTTGCTGCCATTTCCCCTTATGCGTCTGCTCTGCACCCTTCTCCCTGTGGTAACATGAATCCCTGATAGTATGAACCCCATCCCTCATTCCTTGGTCATCCACTTGTCCTAGCTTTCGCGAAGAAGAACGTGACGAAATATTTTGACCATAGCGTGACTCAGTTAAGTCACGTTTTTTTAAATAAACGAACTGACATGTCAGCGTAATTCTAAATAGCAAGGGCACGGAAATTTAAATAGATTTCTTGATAAAAAACTCATTCTAAAATCTAAAGGAAACTGGTAGCTATGAAAAACCGTAAAAGTCTATTTTAGGCCGTGATTCGATGAGTGATTTGGCGCAAGCAAGTTTACTTCTCCGAATCGGCTTCTGTGTTTCAGACGTAATGTTTAGGTGCTACGGCACGTAGCATGAATCATTGGCTTTCAAAGCTCGCTAGCACCTTCGTCCTTGCTCTCATTGAAGAGAAGTCAACTCCATTGAATTTCTTGTACTTTTCAACACAACTTTCCCTAAAGATTTTGGCGAAGCAAAGCAAAACTGCCAAAAATATGCTTGCATTTCACTGTTGAATTTTTCAACTTGGCGAAAGCAAGGGACTTCCCCGGATCACCTTTTGTGTTTCAGTGATGTAATGTTTACGTGCCAGGGCAGGTTTGGCAAATTCATGCCAGCTTCAAAGCTCGCTAGCACCTTCGTTCTTGCTTTCATCGAAGGAATTTTCATGCCATTAAATCGCCGGTAATTTTCTACACCAACTTTCATGAAAATTCTGGCGAATAAACGCTGAACGAACAAAGTTTACCGGCAAGTATTGTTTTGACCGAGCGCAGGTCTGGGGCAACTGACCACGACAAAAAAAAACAAAACAAAAAAAGCCCCAGGGGCATTGGACCCCGCTGTTTTTCTCCTCCTCCCAGGGGGCAAAATATGTCACGGTCACTCAACATACGAGCCCAAGGCGTGTAAATTTTAAAGTTTGTGATTTATCGTACCTTTGACGTGTTTGCTGCCATTCCTCCTTACGTCTTCTCCGCACCCTTTTCCCTGTGATAACATGAATCCCTGATAGTATGAACCCCATCCCTCATTCCTTGGTCATCCCTTTGTCCTAGCTTTCGCGAAGAAGAACGTGACGAAATGTTTTGACCGTAGCGTGACTCAGTTACGTCACGTTTTTTAAATAAACGAATTGACATGCCAGCGTAATTCTAAATAGCAAGGGCACGGAAATTTAAATAGATTTCTTGATAAAGAAACTTATTCTAAAATCTAAAGGAAACTGGTAGCTATGGGAAAAAAAACGTAAAAGTCTATTTTAGGCCGTGGTTTGATGAGTGATTTGGTGCAAGCAAGTTACTTCTCCGAATCGGCTTCTGTCTTTCAGTGACGTAATGTTTATGTGCTACGGCACGTAGCTTGAATCATTGGCTTTCAAGGCTCGCTAGCACCTTCGTCCTTGCTCTCATCGAAGAGAAGTCAACTCCATTGAATTTCTTGTACTTTTCTACACAACTTTCCCTAAAGATTTTGGCGAAGCAAAGCAAAACTTCCCAGAAACTGCTTGCATTTCACTGTTGAACAAGAAAAGCCCCAGGGGCATTAGACCCCGCCGTTGTTCTTCCCTCCCCCCCCCCCCCCCGGGGGGAGTAAAATATGATACGGTCACTAAGGATAAAAGCCCTTGCCTGTGTAGCGAAAGACACGACGAGTATTTGTTTGGCCGAGCGAAAACTGGAGGTCTGGGGCAAGTGACCACCAAAAAAAAAAATTAAAAAACCACGGAAAAAAAATGGGTATTACTAGACCCCGTCCTGACGGCGGGGTAATTATTCAACTTGGCGAAAGCAAGGGACTTCCCCGAATCGGCTTCTGTGTTTCAGTGATGTAATGTTTACGTGCCAGGGCAAGTTATTAGAATTCATGCCCGCTTCAAAGCTCGCTAGCACCTTCGTTCTTGCTTTCAGCGAAGCGGTTTTTATGCCATTAAATCGCCAGTAGTTTTCTAAACCAACTTTCATGAAAATTCTGGCGAATAAACGCTAAACGAACGCACATTACCGGCAAGTATTGTTTTGACCGAGCGGAGGTCTGGGGCAAGTGACCACGACGACAAAAAAAAAAACAAGAAAAGCCCCAGGGGGCATTAACCCCGCCGTTGTTCTCTCTGCCCTTGGGGTCCAAAATATATTATGGCCAGGTAAAAGTTGGTGATTTATCGTATCTTTTACGTGCTTGCGATGATAATATAAATCAAGACACGACTTGCCTAATCACTCTGTTTTAGCGTGCGTGACGAAGAGCGTGATGAAATTATTATTTTGATCATAGCGTGACTCAGCCTGGCCTCGTAGCTCAGTTGGTTGAGCGACGGTGTTCTAATCCGGAGGTCGTTGGTTCGAATCCCGCCGGGGTCAAAGATTTTTCTTTTATCTTGGTTCTCATTTCTAATTTCTTACTTTTAAGGCCTGTGGTCGGGGGGGAATTATGGAGGGCAGTATTACTCACTTCTTGGCACTCATACATACATACTTTACGTCATAATTACTAAGTTCATAGCGATCGCGAGTTCATGCCAGCTTTCAAACTTAAGCTCCCTAGTACATTCGTCCTTGCTCTCGTCGAAGAAAATTGTTAATTCCATTGAATTCCTTGTACTTTTCTACACAACGTTCCCTAAAGATTTTGGCGAAGCAAAGCAAAACTGCCAAAAAAATGCTTGCATTTGACTGTTGAATTATTCAACTTGGCGAAAGCAAGGACTTCCCCGAATTGGCTTCTGTGTTTCAGTGATGTAATGTTTACGTGCCACGGCAAGTTAGGCGAATTCATTCCAGCTTCAAAGCCCGCTAGCACCTTCGTTCCTACTTTCATTGGACCCCGCCGTTTTTCTCCTCCTCCCAGGGAGCAAAATATATTACGGTCACTCAAGATACGAGCTCAAGTGGTGTAAATTTTAAAGTTGATGATTTATCGTACCTGTTTTTGCTGCCATTTCCCCTTATGCGTCTGCTCTGCACCCTTCTCCCTGTGGTAACATGAATCCCTGATAGTATGAACCCCATCCCTCATTCCTTGGTCATCCACTTGTCCTAGCTTTCGCGAAGAAGAAAGTGACGAAATATTTTGACCATAGCGTGACTCAGTTCAGTCACGTTTTTTTTAAATAAACGAACTGACATGTCAGCGTAATTCTAAATAGCAAGGGCTCGGAAAGTTAAATAGATTTCTTGATGAAAAACTCATTCTAAAATCTAAAGGAAACTGGTAGCTATGAAAAACCGTAAAAGTCTATTTTAGGCCGTGATTCGATGAGTGATTTGGCGCAAGCAAGTTTACTTCTCCGAATCGGCTTCTGTGTTTCAATCACGTAATGTTTATGTGCTACGGCACGTAGCATGAATCATTGGCTTTCAAAGCTCGCTAGCACCTTCGTCCTTGCTCTCATTGAAGAGAAGTCAACTCCATTGAATTTCTTGTACTTTTCTACACAACTTTCCCTAAAGATTTTGGCGAAGCAAAGCAAAACTGCCAAAAATATGCTTGCATTTCACTGTTGAATTTTCAACTTGGCGAAAGCAAGGGACTTCCCCGGATCACCTTTTGTGTTTCAGTGATGTAATGTTTACGTGCCAGGGCAGGTTTGGCAAATTCATGCCAGCTTCAAAGCTCGCTAGCACCTTCGTTTTTGCTTTCATCGAAGGAATTTTCATGCCATTAAATCGCCGGTAATTTTCTACACCAACTTTCATGAAAATTCTGGCGAATAAACGCTGAACGAACAAAGTTTACCGGCAAGTATTGTTTTGACCGAGCGGAGCTCTGGGGCAACTGACCACGACAAAAAAAAAAAAAAAAAAAAAAACGGGTATTACTAGACCCCGTCCTGACGGCGGGGTAAAAAAAAAAACAAGAAAAGCCCCAGGGGCATTAGACCCCGCCGTTGTTCCCCCCCCCCCCGGGGGTGTAAAATATGTTACGGTCACTGAAGATAAAAGCCCTTGGCTGTGTAGCGAAAGACACGACGAGTATTTGTTTGGCCGAGCGAAAACGGAGGTCTGGGGCAAGTGACCACCAAAAAAAAAAAAAAAAAACCACGGAAAAAAAAAGGGTATTACTAGACCCCGTCCTGACGGCGGGGTAATGAGATGCAAACAACCAGGTTCTCGCATATTTTGCTATACGCGTATGCTGCAAATAAATCCACCCCTTAGAAACAGCGTATAAGATAACGTAAAAAATTGCATTTGCCACTTTTCTTACTAACGTATAAAGCTAGTGAGTTATTTCAGTTGACTTAACATAAAGTACCAGGAACGCCTCTTTCTGCTCCTTAACACATTTGAAAGCAGCCGTGACATAAGGCGAAAAGCTTTTAAACAGCACGGTAACACATTAAATGATAAGGAATGTCAAAAACTACTTACCTAAACAACCAGATGAAGCAAACAGAAAAGAAAATACCGCACCACGGCGCTGCAACAAACAACTTCACTCCTCGAGCGAAAAATACCACGAAGTGTATCACGTGACAGATCTTTTTGCCCTATTTGGATTGAAGGTATCGCGTGACAGTTGCTTTACCCTGTTTGGATAAAGTGTAACGGAGCACTTTCACGTAATCCTAACTAATTTCACCTTTTATCCCAAGCCAATGACAAGACTGACAACAGAGACGTGCAGAAGAAAGCTAGCATAAACTTATGAAGTGTATAACGTGACAGATTCAGTGATCTGTGAGAACAAACAGTCACAACTGCTGCGGGCTGGCGTGGGAACTAGTCGCAGGGACTTGTTGCAGCGACTAGTCCCATGTAGTCTTTACGATGGGACTTAAATACGAGAGCAATCGTAATTTACATACAAGTTCTTGTATGAATGCAGATGTAGTTCCTGCATGAGATTATGATTGCTTGACCTGCTGGGGGTCGGGGAGGGGGTTTGGGGCTGATACACGTACAAGCGCGAGAAGCGCCAAAATTAGAGACTACTCGCAGTCTAGGGACCAGGCGAAAAAGAGCGAAAAAATATCAAATTTCACCTAAAAACAGCTCAGGTAGCCCGTACTTACGAATACCGCTCGAAAACAATCTATGGTCTTAGCGTTTTTCACCATCAAAAAGTGTCTGGCGTTGTATTTTGTCATTCTGTGAAGTTTTTACGCCATTAGAGAGGTTTATCATGGCCGGTCCACCGTGACAGTCCATGTTAAAGAGAAAGAGAAAGTCGCATAGAATCGCCAGTTCATCGATCGAACCTGTCACGAAAACAGCTCCAATTTTCACTCGAAAAAAGCAGGCACTTACATGCTCTTTCTCTTATACACTGTTAGGTCGAAAGACCAAAAACCTCTCCAATGGCGCTAAACCTCCACAGAAAGACAGAACACAACCAGATAACATTCCATCTTCTTTATTAAAGAGCTTTACTTTGAAAAGCTCATTTCTTTATTAATAGGAATTCTCAGTTCGATTTTCTATACAAACTTTTATATTACGTTTGGACTACCTCTGAAAACAGAAAACAATGAGGATTAACAAAACCTATAACTTATATGTAGGATACAAAGATATATCCTGGGATCTTTCAGTACTTAATAAGCTACTGGAATACACCTGTGTGTTAAAGGTTTTGTTTTGTTCTTTTTGGTCTGAGATAGGTAAAGATAATTCCATGCACTTTATTACCCTAGTTGTTGTTTATATAATTACAGTTCTAGAAATATTTATACTGCTTTGGCCTGTAAAAGGAAACATCTTGGGGATTGATAATAGCAATGGAACTGAATAGAGTCCAATACGGTTCCAGGTCTGTAACGGTACAAGTAATTATAAAAATCAAACAACCTCGTGGCGAAAGTTCAATTTGCTAAACCTTGAGTATGATTCTAGAACAAATGATACAACAAGAAGACATGTTACCAACTATGATATTTTTACAGCAAATTTCAAAAAAAGAAAGATACACTTTTTGGTGGAGAAGAACGCTAAAACCATAGATTGTTTCCGAGCGGCATTTGTAAGTACGGGTAGTTTGTTTTTGCGACTTTTCAAAGCACAGTTCCAACACAGGCAGACCAAGCGTAGAAAGAGACCAGCGCACGCATATACTAAACGCACACACTGTTGACATTTTATGCATAAATTAGCCTATTTCACTTGGCCATGGTGCATTATGTCATCATACTTCGTACACTTACGATGTAAAAACTTGAGAGCCCCAGGAAAAAAAAAGGATAACCTTACTTAATGTTGCGCTGTTCCTATTGTTATTAATGGCTCCTTAAGAAAAATGTGAAGCGTTTTGATGAGGTTTTTGCGACTTTTTTTTAAAATTTACTCTCACTTGAGAATGGATTAGAGGCTGGAAAATATTTGATACTGGTCCTCACTTGAAGCTAGATAAATTCTATTTAAGCACTGAGATCGTTAAGAAAAGCCCACCAGTGTAGGCGTCTTCTTGGTTTACTTCTCGTTTAAGATAAACGTCATAAACACGAGGGTCTCAATGGGTTAACTGGTAGCCGCAAAACGGTCAAAAATTTGGTCGTTAAAGACGTAAATATTGAAAAATAAAACAGTTAGCCGTAACAAGTTTTCTAGCTTCGAATTGTCATTTTGAAAGTGTGAAGATCTCATTGTTTAGATTGCTTTGAGTCTTAATGTTGTCTCGTGGCTAATGCGCATGCGGCTATGACGGCTACGTGTTCTTCCGCTGGTACCGAAGAGAAAAGCAGTTGGCCCAGGCCCCTTTGGACTGGTGACCCGAAAGTCTTGTTTTATACAGTAATTTCGAAAAGATATGCTATATTTTTGTAAGAGTAGTAATATTAGACATAGGATGCATGCTATATCTAGGAGGCATGCTATATCTAATATATCTAATATTTCAATATTTATAATAAGCACGTCGTTTTTTCAACGTGTATGATCTAAGACTTACAGAAATTAAATTTTAACTTTTGAACAAAATGGAAATCAATATTTAACATTTCTGTTAACTGTAAACTGACGGAAAGAAATTAACCGTTATCCCTAAAAACCCAAAATATTAACCGTTAACCGTAAAAGCCACCACCCCATTGAGAACCTCAAAAACGGGCGCCCGGTTTTTCTAAGAGAGTGATCGTGCCAAAATAGTGAATTGTGGGATACACTGATGAAAGTATGAACACTTACAGTCAAAGCGCTTCACGCGTGAACGATCACGGATATTGCATTCTGCACGTGCGCATTCTTTTCTTAATTAGATTATACGTGTCTTTGTAGATAGATTGAAAGATAACGATTGTTTTTCGATTGACGAAATCGATTCTTCGAAAGTTCGCACACAACAACGGAAATCGTCAACAAGGCGCACTCGGAAGAGAAATTTCCAAATTTCGGTTTAATACTTCAAGGATGTCAGCCGTTATCAACACAGGATCTTTTCCTCCACAAGAAAATGGTTGAGTCGTAGTCATGATGGACGATTTTATGAACAGCTCCGATCCTTTTGTAGCCTCCCGCGCAGTCGTTTATACGACTCCCCTAAAAACGACTGCGTGGGAGGCTAATCCTTTTGTCACTCGATCGTGTTCCGTGAAATATCTGACAATCCTATAAATCACGATATTCGTGCCTTACATTAGAAGGCAAACGTTTAGCAGGATCGTATCAAAAAGCCTCCAAGCGAATTTCTCGTTATTTGGAATTAACTCATGTGCAAAATTACACTATTATGTACACCGCGACAAAACCGTCAACTGTAAATTGCCGAAATGTGGCAGTTATTTATACTATTTTGCCTCGTGCACGTATAAAAAGCAAAACTAATTCAACTTCTTGAATTAGCAAGTCCTTTGGATTTTCTTTCGAAGGATTACTTCTAGTGTCGATTTTCTCTTTGTTTTGGTATTTGTCCTCGCGTTTTTTGTTTGCGACGCGCTTAAAAATAATGAAAATATCACGCGCTAAGGTACCAACACGCGATAATTGGCTAATTACGGTATAAAAGCTAACTTTTCAGTTCCTGGTCGGAAAGTTCGAATTATTATAACGATGTTCCATGAAAAATTTCGAACAACAAAATTAATGCTTCGAATATTAAATCTAAGGTTCGCAGAATCGCTAAATTTTTCGAAGAATGAAAGCGAAGAATGAACTAATCGATGAATATTTGAAGTTCAGCGTTCATGCGTGAAGCGCGTTGACTGTAAAAATGGAAGCGTGAAACTCCAAATAATGTGACAGTTACCGAATAACTTTGACATTTTGAAGGGATCAAACTTTTGATATTTACAAGGACTGTTCTTGTGTGGACGCGGTACGGACCTATGCGTCCGCATCTTTGTCAGCATGTTTCCCACTTTGTTTGTTTGTTTGTTTGTTTGTTTGTTTGAGTTTGGTACGGGTTCGTGAGTAAAGAGTAAGTCAAGGAAGCGGTTTTAATGGGGCTGGGCAGGCTTATTCAAGGAGGAGGTGTAAGGAAGGGTGTTCTTTTAAAAAACCTCGGACCGCTAGCTCAGTGGTTTAGAGTCTTGGCAACCAAACCGCTGACCAAAGTATTCTTGGAAAGCTGCGCGCTTCGGTTTTTCTTTATTTCTGAAAATGTCGGTATAGGCTATCCTGTGGCCGTGTGGGTATGATACTTCGTTTGACTGTTCCTCTCCACGATTACACGATTTTAAAAAAACCCAAAATATTAATACTCAATTCTAGAACTCGCTCATTTTTTTCCTCGGTTCGACGGAAATTGTTTACCTCAAGCAAGTTGTTCGACAAGTTGTATGTTTGTTTGTATGTTTTGTTTGTTTGCTCAGTATTTTGGTTAGATTTCCGAGATATTCGCAAATCAACGATGGGAGATCAACAACATACAGGTTGTGTTTAGTTGCGTTTAGCAGTGAAGTCTAAACTGGGAGCAGCCTGTTTATTCGTTTAGGAATAAACAAGCAAGGAAAACCATCCTAGAGTTGCCCACAAGTCGAGCTCAGAGTTAGAACCACGCGCGCGTGCGCGATAGTAGTCTGCCATCGTCCGTCGCGTTTAATAATGATAATTTGTTGCAATTAAGAGACTTTTTACTGACGAATTTTTACCGTGTATGAATAAAGTTATCGTTACTTTTATCATTATCATTATCATTAGCACATTTTCCCCTTCCCCTCCCACTAGGGAGTTCCTGACACTATTGGGTGGTTTACATGATACCGCTACGACTTTCGTTCCAGTAACAGGGGCGTAGCCAGGATTTTTCCAGAGGTACGCACAGTTTTCCAAATCCACTCTAACACCTCAGTACTCTCACATCGTTACAACATTCCCTGGTTGTATTTGCTATTGTTATCAGTTTGGTGAGGTTATACATAAATCGATGAAATGGCACCTAGATCGTAAGGCTTTTTTGTATATTTTTTGATTAAACCGAACGCGTAAGCATGAGCATACTTGGACGGTCCGAGGGCATGCTCCTCCGGGAAAATTTGAAATTTAAGTATTCTCAGATGGCTGGAAATGCGTCTTAAATTAGTATTGTGGTAATACAGTAGTGTACATTTTTTGTTATTTTATGGATTATAGTTTATGCAAATCAGACAGTTGTTGCTGCTTGAATCGTATTGAAACTTTCTTCCAAATTGATAGTCCATGCTATTGTGTTCCTTCTTTATTTCGACACCACGCAAATCAGAATTTCATTTATAATTTTTCTTGGAATATTTGACTCTGTTTGCCACTTGGGAAAGTTAAAATTGGTCACTTTTAAAGGCTTTGTTGAATGGATGTCATTGCCCCTGGCTTCCTTGGTCCTTCTCATAATATACCAGAGGATGAAAAAACTGCGTCCATGTGTTAAAAAAGGCCCCGAGACATTTTTCCGTCGACCCATTACGCCTCGTTGTCACAGTTTTGCCGCTTGAGTTTCAAACATGAGTTTAATTAAAGTGAAGACTGCGATACTCAGGGTATTATCCAAAAAAAAAAAAATACATCAAAGGCTCCAATCTGCAACATAGTGCTGTTTTGGGAAAAATAATAATTGAGATTTTTGCCCTTTTTCCCTTGCTATAGCCAGCAGCCTCCTTGATCATATATGCTTCTTTGTCTTGTGAGAGCACAATTGAAATAATAGCTTTCATAATTCTCCCTTTCAAACATTATTATGGCAATATTAAGCAGCGTTGATATAGAAGAGCTGTAATCTCCAGTCCATCATGGCTTTTCAGTAAGAAAATGTCTCTTTTGTTTCGTGCACAACAAAACCAATCCTGCAGTGAAATAGTGATCCTAAGAACAGATGAATAATAGATGTTGAAAATCTATCTAATTTGGGTAGGCCTAAATTCGAATAAAGTTCAGCTGCTGAAAAGTTTGGCGTCTGAACCGAACCTTACCCATCCTCAGCCCCCTAATTTTCCGCTTTTCATACACTAGCATCAACATTGAGTTCACAAATTACGTGGCTTCTCTGGAATGTGCGAAAAACGGTGTCTTATGTTTTAATAAATTAAAATTTCAAAGAAATAAGGGAAGTTATATGACATGCGGCGAAATTTCCCTTTTTCAACAATTGCTTATTTCCGGTCTGTTTTATATTTCTGTTGTTTTGTTTTGTTTTGTTTCGTTTCGTTTCTCTTTTTTAACCTTTGACATTTTTTCAGGTACGCAAGTGCGTACGTGCGTACGTGCGTACGTGCGTACGTGCGTACAGGTAGCTACGCCCCTGCGGTACGAAGTCATTCCGGGTCCCTGTTCTGACGCTGTATTAGTTTACATGACGCCGCTTCAAAATCTGATATTGGAACGAGTCACATCAGTGCGACTTCACCCCGGCTGCTGTACTTGTACCGGTTTGGCTCTCATTCCGGTACGAAGTCATCCCGGGCCCCTCTTGTGGCTCTGTATTTGTTAACATGACGCCTGTTCAAAATCTGATATCGAAACGAGTCACACCGGTGCGACTTCACCCCGGTACCAAAACTTATACTGGTACCACGAAGCACCCTCGTGCACAGGGTGTCTCCTCTTCCCGTCTCCTGGAACGAGAGACGAGAAAAGGGAGAGGGTACGGGAAGATAATTGCTAACTGTTCGTTGCACATTCCTTTTTAATTTTAACCATTTTTTTTCAACATAAAATTCACACCACCTTAAAAACGGCTCTATGTATTAGGTTATTATTTAGTTTTCATTTCGTACCGGGACTAATGTCGCACCGGTTACGCGTTCTGACGCGCCAACTCGCGTGTTCTTATCGCTCTGGCTATCCCTAAGCTAAAAAAGCGAGATGATTCGAAAAAAATCAGAAAGTTGGACTTCTAACTTCCGTATAGCACGTAATACCGGTAGCCATTGAACATAGAGAGCTCACGACGATCTAGAATATTTCTACGACGTTACGTTGGTTACGGAGCGATCGCGACTTTTCGGTGAAGCGGGACAAGGAATACATTCGATTACAGATAGTAGGATCTCGCTGGCTCTAACCCTTACGCTGTGGCTTACAACAGTTTTTCGCTGATGCCAGTTTTCGATGTATGTACAACAATAACACAAACAACCAAAGCCGAAAACAACTTTCGAGATATAGCTTCCATGCATCGCCCGGAGGGTACTATTAACAAATTATTTGGTTAGCTGTATAGCTAAATAGTGAATTCTTTCTGGTCTCTCTCCAATTACTGACATTTTGAGGTAGAGTTGTACAGTTCAAACCGATTGATTCAGCGAAAAACAGACTAGGGATTTTTTTTTTGAAAGAAGGCACTTTACAGGAAATACAGCGTTTGCCTTTAACGTCGGTGTTAACTCCTGGCTTAACGTTGTTGGAAGCTGGAAACTTCCATCGACTTGTGACTCCGTTTGGCTCGGACTTTTGATGAGCTGTGATGCCTTACGCTCACGTTTGTCAAGTTTAAACCCATACGCGACTTGGGTCTATTTGCACACACCTCAAATGTTATATTTTCAATACCGAATGAACAAAGCAACAACAGCCTCAAACCCAGCAGTCTCCCTTTTTGGCGGCCATATGTGCTTAAAAAGGAAGGCGGGAACGGAAAAGAAAGACGTTCTTCGCTTTTCTCAACCATGATGACTCGCGCTTTTCTCGTTTCCAGTCGCTCACGCTTCTGAATGAGTCCTTGCGAAAGGCCTGTGGAGGAGGCAGAAGCGACATCTCCAGGAATTTCAGGATAAATGAGTGAAACGTTGGCGCATGCTCAAATCAAGGAACCAGTAGAGAGGCTCGTTTTTCAGGATTTCAAATCTCAAAGACTTTCAATTTGTTTTAATATCAATCTTTATTTGCGTGTTTTAGTAATTCTTCCTTGCCTTGGCGGGAGTTTTAATAGGCTCCAAAAAGAACCTCCTTTATCCAGTTAACTTGGGTCAAAAAGAAAACAAACTAAGGAAACCGTAAACTTGTATGTTAAGCACAGAGAGGACAGAGAGCACAGAGTAGATTAGTCAACAGAGACCTGACATAGATGCCACTTTTGCCAACCAATCTTCTGCCTTAACCCAGGAAGACACCACAATATACTGCTATCTTATGAAAACACAAAGCGCTAATTTTAATTCCTTCGTGAACAAGGAAAAACATCAATTACAAATGACACAAGTATCATCTTAATGTAAGGGCCTTACATTAAGAACAAGTCTCAACGCAAATAGTGTAGAGAACACTAACACAATTAACGGTAAGGAGAAAAGTCTGTCTTATTATAAATGCAGTAAATCCTGCGAAAGATGAATCTGAACAAGACCCAACGGTGTTGACGTCAAGGGATTCAACTTACATCACAACGTATAGAAAATGTTACTCAAATATACTGTACTTTTTACGATAAAAGGTAAAAACACCTACAAAATGAACGGAAAATGTTTAAAAAGTTTCGTATCTACCATAACATCTATTAGACACACCCCAAGTCCGTCTTTTTGCCTACCAAGAGGAAAGCATGCATTCAGATAAGCTTCGTCTTCAGAACTACAAAACAACGGAACAATTTGATGGACGAATTGACCAAAGATAGAGAAAAAACAACGCCTAAAAACGAGGATAAAATAAATCCGATTTTCTTACGCAACTAAATTTGGACAAAATTAACTTCACACGTAAAGATTAAGCGGTAAATGTAATGCACACTGTCTATCGAGAGTTCTGTGCAATGCAATTACCTTAAAAAATTCAATTTTACATCATATTGCCATTGCTCTAAGTTAAGTTTCACAATTTGGTGGACATGTTTTCGAAACCACGGTGGCCAAGCTTAAGAAAAATTCTTGCAAAACAAAGCTCCACTTGAGGTTACGTTTTACAGCTCATAAGAAATTACACTTCACTCACGTCCCATATGATTATCATAGTGTTCTATAAGAAGCTCCTGACTACGTAATTCCTCTTGACAAATCCAACAACTGAAAGTGGTCAACAGGTGGGCTTGTTTATGTTCCTTTAATTTTCCTAGTTGGCAAAAAGACTTTCCACAAAGTTTGCATTTGTGAAGTTTTTCTCCTGTATGTTTTTGTTCATGAACTTTGCAATTGGACGATTGGATAAACCACTTACCGCAATACTTGCACTTATAAGGTTTCTCTCCTGTGTGAGTTCGTTCATGTTTATTGCAATTCGACGATTGGCTAAACCACTTATCACAATACTTGCACTTGTGAGGTTTCTCTCCTGTGTGAGTTCGTTCATGTCTCTTGCAATATGACGGATCGCTAAAACACTTATCACAATACTTGCACTTGTGAGGTTTCTCTCCTGTGTGAGTTCGTTCATGTCTCTTGCAATATGACGGATCGCTGAAGCACTTATCACAATACTTACATTGATGAGGTTTCTCTCCTGTGTGAGTTCGTTCATGTATCTTGCAATGTGACGCACCGCTGAAGCACTTATCACAATACTTGCACTTATGAGGTTTCTTTCCTGTGTGAGTTCGCTCATGTCTCTTGCCATCTGACGGATTGCTGAAGCACTTATCACAATACTTGCACTTATGAGGTTTCTCTCCTGTGTGAGTTCGTTCATGCGCTTTGCAAGTTGACGATCGGCTAAAGCACTTATCACAATACTTGCACTTATAAGATTTCTCTCCTGAGTGAGTTTGTTCATGTGTCTTGCAATTCGACGAATGGCTAAACCACTTATCACAATACTTGCACTTATGAGGTTTCACTCCTGTGTGAGTTCGTTCATGTTGCTTGCAATTTGGTGATTGGCTAAAGCACTTATCACAATACTTGCACTTATGAGGTTTCTTTCCCGTGTGAGTTCGTTCATGCCTTTTGCAATTTGATAAAAATCTAAACCGCTTATCGCAGTGCTTGCACTTATGAGGTTTCCCTCCATTGTAGCAGTGCTTGGATTTAAGAGGGATCTGTCCTGCGTGTATCTGTTCATTTTCTTTGTAGTTATCGAAACGTCCCAACAAACTATTGCAAGGTTTGCAGTTACGAGACCTTTTTCCAGAATGTATTAGGGTACGCCTTGTCATATTTCCGATTGTGTGGATAGCTTCTTATACACAATGGTTCGACTGATAGAATTTCTCACACGTACGTGTTTCTTGGTGTGTCCTTAGGTGTTCTAATTTTGCAAAAGATTTGGTCACATTAGTTGCACCTGTACCGTCTCACTTCAACGTGCGTTCGCTTTCCTTTCTTGCGCTTTACTTGTCTTTGTCTCAAAGATAGGAACAACTGACACACCTTTATTCTCAGGTAACTGCAATATCACGCAAAGTTGAACTCCTGCAAAGAAAAGCGTAAAGCTGGTCAAATGATCAAAGCAGAGTTTTAGAATGACCTTTAATTGAAGAAAATATTAATTCTAGGTGAAACGTATGAACCATGGATAACAAATGGCTTTCTGGGAATCACAAGGATATTTTAGAGGCTTGCCATGATGGACGTATTATCTCGGACGTGTGAAAAATGAACCTAAAAGCCCTTAAAAGTAATCCTTATTGAATTCATCCGAGTCCCTTTGTCAATCCTGAGTCACGAGTCCCTAATGCAAGTTTAACGACGTGATTACTGATGTGCAGGCTCGTTTTGCTGACGAGTGTGCAAGAGCGCTCTGTACGTTGAGAGGAGGTGGTGGCCCTGGTCATGGTTTATGGACGACTGGTGCTGGAAGGTGTAGATGGCGTCGGGGACTTGCGTAACAGTCTGTGATCTTCCTGGTCAATGATCTTTGTAGTGTCCCAATCAGTGGAATGTCTTGTGTCCTTCACTAGCTCCGAAATTGCCGACTTCAGACTGGATGCCTGTACCGACTTACGGTGTTCAGTTAGCAGTTGTTTACTCTCTTCGCGGTTTCACCGATATATTCTACATCTGCCTTTGTTGCATTCCTCCTCCGTAATTCGATTTTTTTGCCCTTACAAGCTACAGCCGGCGACGAAGCGTGATCAGGGATACAACCTCCACTCGATCTACGGAGTGATCTTGCACATCAGTAATCACATCATTGGCAAAGGGAGTCAAATGAGTTTCTATAGCTCTGAGAACTTTCCCTTTAACTGTTAGTTTATAAGAGTAATTTCAGCAATGATTTACCATAAACATCTACTTTTGAAATCTACTAAGGACGCACAACGTATGTAAACTAATGCAAGTTTCACGAAATTGAAAAGAGATAACGTCATAGTCATAGCTCTCTTGTTGAAATCAAGTGAAGGGAGAGTATTCTGCGATTCTACATCGAAACAACCACACAAAACGCACAAGAAAAACAAAAGCACGAAAAAGGCGCCGTTTTTCAAGGTTACTAACTTCAAAAAATGCCGGGAGGTGAATAGCAGATACTAGCCAATCAGAGCGCGCGAAAAACACTATGCACTGGTTTGGTAGATACTAATATCTGCTATTCACCTCCCCGCCCCTTTCCTTTTGTTTCATAAAAAAGCAACTATTTGGTGCTGGCTAACCACTGGTTTGGTAGATACTAATATCTGTTATTCACCTCCCCGCCCCTTTCCTTTTGTTTCATAAAAAAGGAACTATTTGGTGCTGGCTAACCACTGGTTTGGTATACACTGAAACAATTATTCACCTCAGTAAATAGTGGTAGCGCCATTATTCACCTCTACGTCGGTGAATACTTGTTAATTATCCATTACACACACAGCAGTTAGGAACATAATTAATACCATAATTTTCTTGGAATTGTGTTCCATCATAAATTGGTACAAAATGGTGACCTGTACAAAACGTCATCGCTTCGGACCTAAATCGCCACAACATTCTTCTGATTCGGGTTGGTTGCTGACATCACAAGAGGTACCACGACTTTGCCCCTAGAGTGTGCACAAAACTACGCTCTTGGCAGATAAAGGCTCAAGATGTAAGGGTAGGGTTTTTTTTCCAAATTATTTTAACCATACCAACGGCAAGACCACTTGTTTTATATTTGTCATAAACACAACGGAAAAGCGATATTGTATCCAATATTTCTGAATGAATTATACGTTAAAACGCTTTTTTCAATGGAAATTGTATTTTTGTCTCATAAAACCCAGTTACTTTATACTCTGATTAAGCATAGTTGATCCTGGTCAAGGAGAGCTTGGATAGATTTAAGGACAATAACAAACGATTACCCAGAATGCAAAGGTGTATGGGTGGACACCCACTTAATGAAAAGAGGAAGTGTACCAAGACGTTTGCCACAATTTTATGTGGGTGTGTTTCCTAATTGCTCTTTTTTCAACGCCAAAGTGCAAAGGGTCACCAGGCTACCTGAAGAAAAAAACAAACTCCCTGGAAGGGTCGCCCGGTTCTAATGCCTTCTTGTTTATTTATCCTTAATGCTTGCCCAAATCACCTTTTAAAAACTGCCTGGAAAGGTAACCTGGTTGTCATGTTGTCTTGTTCAATTACCCTTTATGCTTGCCCCAATCACCTTTTAGGCACTTCCCCTCTCGCATTGTATCACCAGCTAGAAAGGCTTCGTATTGGAGTTTTATCTTTCCGTCTTGAAAAGATTTGTTTGAAAAGAGATCTTATTTTAAGGTTTATTAGTTTAATTACGATTCTTTTTATAGTACTGTTAGTTCGTTCCCGGATTGGAACACTAAAAATGCGCGGTAAAACAGTTTATCATTTATTGGTTTGGTTGTAAAGAAAACAGCGGGAGGGGAGCTTAAAAGAGAGGGGTGTAATCAATTTCATGTTCCTAAAGGCTTGTTGAAAGAAGAGGCTTAATAGAGGATTTACGGTACGCCTGTCAAGTTGTTGTTGAGTAGGACAATGAAATAAATTACGGTTATGTCTAGATCCCAAATGGCTAAATTGGCTGCTATGTTTTAGCCCTTCATGGCACGTTTTATGTCGAGCAGAGGACAATTAACGCTGTTTCAGATATTAAGCGATTTGTAAAGGTGAGTAGTTGTGAATAAAAGTTGTTTTAAAATTTTGTGTCCAAAATTAAAAGTAAAATAATTGTAACTCTCAGTGATCAGGGAGGTGACAAACAGTGATGAAAAGCAGGAATAAACAATCACAAATAATTTAGCCTCTGACACAGCTGTGGTTGTGTCAACATGCAATATTTGTGCCTTTCCGATTACCTCTGTTTGTCAGCCTTAATGATGGTCGGGGTGCAAATTTTTAACATTTCACCACTATTTAGGACTGTTTGTCGTTACTATATAGAAGAAAAGTCAATAGTGTTTTTGTGGAATCTAATCAGCCAGTCAGCCTGTAAATATTCACCTTCAAGTGAACCTGCAGCCAAGCTTTACCCATTAATCACAACACAAATTAACTTTTGGGATCTTGCAAATCACATGTTTGGTACATACTAAAACACATTATCCACCTCAGTGTTGGAGAACAGTTGTGTGAATAATATAATAAACAGTTGCTATTTGTGACTATTCACTTACGGCCCATTGCTATTCCAGTTTTTCAGATAACCATGTTACCCTGTCAAAGCACAGGCTTACCATCCTCTGTTTGTGTGTTGGGCTGTGCATTTATAATGGCTGTATCAGTTTGTCAAACCATCAAAACCAAAGTTGACATTATTAAGAGCCTGTTAAAACTGAGGAAAATGAAATAAAAACTCATAAAATTGCTGCCATGGTGTTTTAATTTGCATTTCTGTGACTATTATTTTGAAAACATTGCTTTTGCGAGCCTTAAATTGCCAAAATAAACACAGAAACACAAATCAAAACACCACAACAGCAATTTGTTGAGTTATTATTTTTATTTTCATCAGTTTTAAAAGGCCTAAATTTCAGCTTTAGTTTTGCAAGTTTGCTAAACCAATACAGTCATTTTAAATGCACAGCCCACCACACAAACAAAGGCTGGTAAGCCTCTGGATAAAGCAGAGGATGTTAAAGAATACACTTTACCGTGCGAAAGGAGTAAGGAACATAGACCCCTGACTCCTCCGGGACTGCTTACATTCAGATTCATTCAGGGTTTGGGAGGATTTCACTGGAATTTTCCAAGATTGAGCATAAAACGGCTTTATTCTCTACTTTTAAATATTTGAGATCTGACTCATGGTCAGAAATTCTCACAGAATTTTGATGGACAGTCTTATTCAAACTGCCTGGAAGTATTCAATATCTGTTCTGAATTACTCAATGATTCAAAAACTAGTTTGGATAAGTAGATGACAATTTTTCTGAGCATACCATAATGCATCAGTCAGTTAAAATTCCAACCCCCAGTCCCATGGGGAATACAGGGGATTTAACATGGCCAATGTGGGGATTTAGCCCTGGGGGCAGGGAAATTAGCAAAATGCCTTTTTAACAGAGGCCACAGAGTGGTGATTTGATAGCATAAATTGTGTAGTTCTAGAAAATGTCCATACCCGCCCGATGGAAGGTCACTGGAAACTCCTAGGGGGAGGGGGTCTTAAAGGCCAAAATTGTAGAAGCAAAGTATGAAGCTAAACTGGAATTTCATGGGGGGGGGAGGAGGGTGCAAAACAAAACACCTTCTGTGGGGGGAGTATGGATATTTTATGGAACTACACATTCGCCCCTGGGTGCAGGCATATCAGCAGAGATTAAACTTAGTGTAGTGCACATTTGTACCTGATTTTACATTAAAATAGTTCCACGAGTTTTCATTACTGAACATGCGAGTTTTAATTTAAATAAATATATAATTAAATTGACTTGGTTTCATGAGACATAAGAGATAAGGGTATATGCACTAGGACTGAATAAATGAAAAAATGTCAAAAAATAAAGAGAGACAATGCACATGATGACATAGAGTGAGCTGGCTTATGCATGCCTATCCGAAATTCCAATCACATTCCGGAGACTTAACACTAAAAGTTATGCCTGCCGCAATGTCAATTTTTACCACTCGACAAATTAAAATTGAGTAGTGTTTCACTTGGTTCTGTAGCAGTCTGCAGGCTTCACAGGGCTTTTAAAACACTACTTGGCCCCAGGGGTGGGGAAATAAGCGATTTTGAAACATTGGGTAAGTGTTAAATTCCCTGTTATGTACAAGGAGTCAAGGGATAGGGATTTTTATTGACTGATGCATGGATCATTATGTTGACTGCTCAGTTGCCTTAGATGTAACACCGCCACGTATATTGAGAATTGTCATTAATGCTGTGAAGTGGTTACCCTGCAGAAAACTTTGCTACAAAAACCACAGTAGATTCAACTGTAAAAAAGATGTTAGAACTCTCAATATTAGCATTTGATTCTATCTTAAACCAGGACAATGAGTCAGAAGACAAATTTGTAATTGTCAGGAACATAGCAATTTCGTGGTATGCTCAAACTCAGCAATTCAACAGCAGCAACACAAAAACAAAACATTTTTTTTTCGGAAATATTATATCTTGTGTGGTTATCTTGCCTTTTAATGCTAGTGGTGGAAGTAACTTTTAATTGATTTCAGAATATGGGAGGCACAGGCAGAGAGGAAGAGTATAGTATATAATGAAGAAGATTGTACACTTATGGTTATCTGCAAATCCTTGATAATTAAATTTCAAAGGGGTAGGAAATTTGCCACCATTTATTTGCATCGCACTTGCGGTAAGCATCAATACACCTATAGGCCATGCGATTTTATCACTGATGTATCGATTAATCGCATATTTCACTGAAGAAAAATTTGCATTTCACCAGCACACAAAAAAGCAAACATTTTACAAGTATTTGAGCAGACATTTCTATCCTTTGGGATAAGTAATCAGAGGTCGACAGCATCAAAATAGCCAACGAAGTGCAAGTTCATGCTAGAAATTTTAACAACATGCCACCGATTGATCACACACCTGATACAGGCCTGGGGGAGTACTCCCTTATATGGTTTATGTGGAAAAGTGCCGCTGGACAGGGCATGGTTTTGGCCTCATTGTCCTAAACAAGGTATATAATTTTATGTGTCTGTCCTAGACAGGGTGTCTATTTTGTCATTTGTCTTAAAACAGGAACCTACAATGGAGGGTGTTGTCCTACACAGGGTAGGTATTTTAAGGCTTTATTTTTGTCCCAAACAGGGTCGGGATTTCAACCCTCAGCGGCACCCCTTTACTCAAACATGGGTCAAGTCCCCCCCGGGTACACGCCTAACCCAAATGGGATGCAAACAAACAGATTCTTGCATTTTTTGCCATACCCGTATGCTGGAAACAAATCCGCCACCTAGAAACACCGGATAAGATAACGAAAAAGTTCCATTTGCTACTTTTCTTACTATTAAACGTATAAAGCTACTGAGCTATTTCAGTTGACTTTATGTTTAGTACCAGGAACACCTCTTTACGCTCGTTAGGGCATTTGAAAGGAGCCGTTACATTAGGCGAAATGCTCTTAAATAGCATGGTAACACGTTAAGTGATAACAAATGTCCAAAACACTTACCTAACAACCAGATGAAGCAAACAGAAAAGAAAATACCGCACCACAGTCTTCTCGATCGAAACATACCGACGACGTGTATCACGTGACAGATTTTTCTTTGCCCTATTTGGATTGAAGGGTATCGCGTGACAGCTGCTTTGCCCTATTTGGACAAACCGATTGTCACGTAATCCCAACTAATTATCAAGCCACAAGGGTAACTGCGGAGAAAGCTAGCATAAACTTGTGAAGAATACCACGTTATGGATTCATTAACCTATGAGAACAAACAGTCACAACTGCTGAGGGCTGGCGTTCCGGTACACACGAGGGCACCCGTCGCAGGGACTTGGTGCAGCGACTAGTCCGCTGTAGTGTTTACAATGGGACTTAATCCGGGACTTAATACGAGAGTAATCCTAATTTACCTCATTTACATACAAGTTCTTCTGTCAATGTAGTTGTAGTTCCTGGATGAGATTATGATTTCTTGACCTATCATATACCGGACGACGTTGGAAGGATGGGGGGGGGGGGGGGGGGGGGGGCGGTGTTCGGGGCTGATAAACGTACAAGCGCGAGCTGGGACCAGGTGATAGGCTAAAGAGGGTGAAAAAATATCAAATTTCACCTATAAACAGCACTTACGAACACTGCTCAAAAACAATCTATGGTCTTAGCGTTTTTCTCCATCAAAGAGTGTATGGTGGTGTATTTTGTCCTTCTGTGAAGTTTTTTCGCCGTTAGAGAGGTTTGTGGTAGTCCACCGTGACCGTCCATAAGAGTAAGAGAAAGGCGTATAGAATCGCCAGTTCATCGATCGAACCTGTCACGAAAATGGCTCCAATTTTCACTCGAAAAAAGCAGGCACTTCATACATGCTCTTTTTCTTAGACACTGTTAGGTTGAAAGACCAAAAACCTCTCCAATGGCGCTAACCCTCCACAGAAAGACAGAACACAACCAGATAACATTCCATCTTCTTTAGTCAAGAGCTTTACTCTAAAAAGCTTATTTATTTATTAATAGGAGTTCTCAGTTCGATTTTCCATACAAACTCTTATATTACGTTTGGACTACCTCTAGTGTGAAAACAGAAAACAACGAGGATTAACAAACCCTATAACTTATATGTAGGGCACAAAGGCATATCCTGGGATCTTTCACAGCATCTTTCAGTATGCGTGAAAGGCTAAGGTTTTGTTTCGTTCCTTTTGGTCCGAGGCAGGTGAAGATAGTTCCATGCACTTAATCGGCTTAGAATAGGGTATGTTTTGTTTACAGTTCTAGAAAGGTTTATACTGTTTTGGCATGTAAAAGTAAAAAACTTGGGGATTGATTATAGCAATGGAACTGAATAGAGTCCGATCCGGTTCTGGGCCTGTAACAACAATACATTTAAAGTGATAAAGAAAATGGGACAACCTCGTGGATTTGCTGGAACTCACATACGACTACAGAACAAACGATACAACACGACTAAAGTTCTGTTACTAACTATGATACTATACAGCAAACTTCAAGTAAAGAAAGATACACTTTTTGATGGAGGAAAACGCCAAGACAATAGATTGTTTTCGAGCGGTATTTGTAAGTACGGGTAGTTTGTTTTTGCGACTTTTCAAAGCACAGTTTCAACACAGGCAGACCAAGCGTAGAAAGGGACCAGCGCATACAGCTCTTCAATTAACATTGTCGGATTTCAAAGCCTCCAGCTTACGCAATAGGACCGAAAGGTAGTATGGGTAGCTGTAATTCTTTTGTGATTGTGCTGTAATTTCACGGTTGTCACCGGCAAGGGATGGGTGAAAGTACCATAAACACTTGTTTGTGTTTTATTTTCCTGTGAGCCATAGCTGTGTTTGGTAAACTTCTTAATAAATTACCCATATCACCTTGCGGTCTTATCGGGTCGGCACTCTGACAACGTTAACTGAAATAGCTGTATGCTAAACGCATATACTGTAGTCATCTTATGCATAAATTTAGCCTATTTCGCGTGGCCATGGCCCACATGTCATCACAATTCATACTTACAGTGTAAAAAATGAAAGGCCCCCAGAGAAAAAAAAGATTGACCTTGTTTAATGTTAAATTGTTCTTATTCTTATTAGGAAAAATTTGAAGCGTTTTGAAGCGACTTTTGCGACGTTTTTTTTTAAAATTTACTCTCATTTGAGAATTGATTTAAGGTTAGAAAGTATTTGAAACTGGCCCCCCCTTGAAGCTACATAAATTCTATTTAAGGGCTGAAATCGCTAAAAACAAAAGGCCACCAATGTAGGCATCTTCATGGTTTACTTCTCGTGTAAGATAAACACGAGGGTCTCAATGGGTTAACTGTTAGCCGTATAAAACGGCCAAGATTTTAGTCGCTGGACGTAAATATTAAAAAAGTTTAACCCCTAGTCGTAAAAAAGTTAACCATAACAATTTTTCTAGCTACGAATTGTCATTTCAAAGTGTGGTGATACACCTAATTGCAATAATGTTGTCATACAAAAATGGAAAAAAGAATAAAGAAAAAAGCCAAATAGGAATTAACAAGCCATGCAAATTACATTCTTAGATTTTAAAAATTCTCAAAGCACTTATGGACTACGGTGAAATACTTCAATTTGATATTAAATGAGTTGATACAAGGTAAATTGGCCACCGTAAAGACCTTTTGAGCCTTAGCCCTTCGTCAGAGCAATTCCCTGAATGTAGCTAGCGTGCCTAATTTATTCGTATTTGGTTTTTTTCTTTTCCCTTTTCTCATTTTTATATGTCAACATTATTGCAATTAGGTGTATATTGTTTAGACTGCAATTTGTCTTCACGTTGTCTCGTGGGTAATGCGGCTAAGACGGCTACATGTTCTTCCGCTGGTACCGAAGAGAAAAGCATTTGGCCCAGGCCCCTTTGGAGATCCGAAAGTCTCGTTTTAGCGTAGCCAGCGCGCCAGCAGAGCACCATTGCTAAGGAAATTTGGTACTCTATCGATCCGAGGAATTTTGGTTGTGACGTCAGCGTCCGTCCGTCCGTCAGCCCGTACAGACTCTGGGGTAGTGGGAGAGGATTCGCAAGACAACCCGACGGGGGTGGAGAATGCCATCTTTTCTTGGCGCAAAATCGCGCAGTGCTTTTGGGCAACCGGCTTTTTTCTTGGCGGGAAATCGCATGAGCACCGTCAATTTTGAAAAAGAGGTTTTTTAAAAGCTTAGCTTGTTTAGCAAAACGATTCAGTTCTACAGAAGTGAAGTTTAGAACTTGAGAAAAACTATCAAATAACTATAAATGGAAAGAAACAGTTCAACAGAGTACTCAGTTGTCTTTTTAGGAAAGCAAAAAGTTCAAGTTACTTTTAACGGGGTCTGCACAAAGCTTGAGTTTGCAGTATTTCGCAGCGGTCCTGATCTCAAATATAGCAGAGCTGGTGCCTTCTGGTTTTTTCTGTCCACAACCATGGTTCTTGCGGCGGTCCGAACACATTTTCCCAAGAAAAACACCCGTGTTCGTAACTCGCGTAATATCGAATCGAGTCGAAGTACATTGCTTGAACTTGCAGCATTTGGCAATGGTTCGGACATCAAACATGGCATAGCTAGTGCCTTCCGGCATTTTTTGTCTACAACCGTGCTTTTTGCAGCGGACCGAACAGATTTCCCTAAGAAAACCACCCGTGTTTTTGTCAATCCAGCTGCGATCAATAAAGCACTGTTTAAGTATTAAAATAACTTCATGACAACTTATCACAAGTGGTGTAGTGGTTAGCAACGTCCCTTTTCATTCCGGCGGATTTGGAGGCTCGTCGGTTCGTCTCTCAGGGGGAGCAGATTGATTTTCTTCTTTTTTTTTTTTTTGCTATTAAATTACTTAAAAAGTGAATAACTTCAAGCAATTAAAAAAAAGTAGGGCTCCGCTTTTAGGCTTGGCTAAATCTATATATTATACAATAATTTCAGAAAGATATGCTGTATTTCTATAAGAGTAGTAATATTAGACATAGGATACTTTAGTAGCATGCTATATTTAATATTTCAATTTTAATAATAAGCACGTAGTTTTTTTTAAACGTGAATGGTCTAAGACCTATGGGAATTAAATTGAACTTTTTAACAAAATGCAAATTGCTATTTAACATTTCTGTCAACTGTAACCTGAAGGAAAGAAATTAACCATTAGCCCTAAAAAAAAGCCAAATTATTAACCGTAAACAGGAGCCATAATCGGGGACGGAGACCGTAAGCGCGGGGTCCACGCGGCCCCATCGAAAAAGACAAATGTGCTATTTTTAGAAAAAATTGCGCCACCCTCAACGTCATAAACGCGCGTGGCCACACGCAAATTTGCGTTCAACGTGGATATGACCAAGATGGTTATAATTATTTGATATCCAGTATGCCCGAGTACATAATGGTTTTTATTATTAAAAACGCAATCGCTTATTGCTATGAAATCAAGAAAGAGAAAAAAAAAAAGAGAGAGAAACTCCGAGATAAGAGGGAACAGGGATCGATCGCGATCACATGACTGACCGAAAAAGGCGCCAAAACCTTGCGAAGTGTTGCAGCGTTTCTTTGCGGAGCTGAATGAATCAATGAAACTGCCCCGAAGTGAACGTACAAGCACAAGGTTTGGGAAAAATCTTCCGATTATGGGCTCTGAAATGTGGCACGTGTTTGAGTTTTCCTGAAAATTGTTGGAATCGTCGTTCAAAGCGGATTGAAGCTGTACGATCTCACGTTATGGCTGCTGGAGTTCAAATGAAAGAGTTTGTAATCGCTCCGTTCGCACAACGCTGACAACGGAGCCATCATGTGTTTGTTTGATCGGACTGAAGGCAGAGTTAATAATTAAGCTTGAACGATAATTTCCATGCAGCTCACTGAAACAAGACTACGGAGGTGAGGAACATTAGAATTCACCATCTTACTTTATAAACGCAAACCACAAAACGCAATTGTTCTCAGTTTAGAGCCCGCGGACAGAATGGTAAAAACAACACTCAAACAACTGTGAAAGCGATTCAACGTATTTACATGGCATCCGACTTGTGTCTAAATGTCTGGAGCTGCTCAAGGGAACACAGATAGAGCCACAACGAGTGCAGGTAAACCAGTGTCAATTTTGCGTGGTATAGCCAAAAAATGTCGCCTTTTCTGGACTTTTCTGGTACTGAATTTGTCTAAAGCTTTTTGTTCAGACTGCTGCATGATTTTTGTACTGACTCGCCATAAAAAGGGTGACAATTTTTATTAAATGCTTCTTTCCTATTTTACTGTGCTTATTTTGTCTTGTCTCGATATTTCCGACTCAAAGCCTTCCGTATAAAACCTACTGTTTGTGAAATTTTAAGAACAAGTGATTGAGTTGACGATGAAAGAAATTGTAAACACAGCGCTAAATGCGTATATTTCTATTTCTACAGTTTCTGTTCGTCCTAAGAAATCAAGCATTTGTGTCTCAGTGACGTTCAGTTGTAATTTCTCCTTAATTTTGCTTCGATAGGAGGGAGGGATAGGATAGATAGTTTATTAAAATTAAAATTGCAGCCAGAGGCGATACAAAGTGATTTTTCTCGCCGGGTTGCTGGCGGAGAAAAAAAATCAAGCTCACTCTGTCGTTAAAACCCTTGCCATGTCCACTGCGCTATGTATCCCTTCTAGGTTCGTAAATTACCCAGTAAGTCATATTCAGTACTAGGGCAGCATGAAGTTTCACTTCATCTTTCTCCCTCTCATCGACGGAAGTAGTTTTTTTCTTGGTGTTTTTCCAGTTCTCTATTTTGTCTACGATTGATAACGCACCGCGAGAGTATTTGATTGAAAACAAAGCGCGCTTTTCACTATTCTTTGTCTTCATTATAAACATTTCGGTCATTTCGGTAAAGGCGGGCATTATTTCAGAAAACATACACTGCGAAATCTCGGCAAACGTTTTCTTTACTGATTCGGCATTTGAATCTATGTTACTATTTTTCTTGCTGGGGAATTTAGTGACAACGATTTATCAGTACGTTTCTTTTCTTCACAACGTGCTTGGAAAATCATTTTACAGTCTTTGCAGCTGCCCTTCAATCTCTGTACGTCCTCAGAGGAAATACATTTTCGGGATGTATTTTCCCTTTTCCTGCCTGATTCGCCTTCAACTGATTTTTTCGTCGTTGGACGCCTTTTTGGCGCGCAAAACGTTTGTTCCGTCTAACGGGGAAATCCTCGTCCGACATGTCCGACGCATCTTCGGTACAGGATTTTCCTAAAATATTCTCACTGCCATCATCGGAATCACTTGTACAATCCTCATATCCAGAGTAACTATCCAAAAAGTTCTCCTCAAGGGCTTGCCTTAGATTTGGAATTGTCACTGATGAAAAAAACTGGATTTCTTCATCTCCAACCAAGGTAATTTCCGACGCCATTTTGTTTGTTTCTTCTTTGCGCGGCATCCTCGCAACATACACGCGTGTTTCACGCGCGCGATGGCGCAATTTTTTCTAAAAATAGCACATTTGTCTTTTTCGATGGGGCCAGCCCCATCACTGAAAGTGGTATTCAGTTACGGTCTCCGTCCCCGATTATGGCTCCTGCCGTAAACCGTAAAATCCACCACCCCACCCCATTTAGACCCTCAAACACGGGCGACCAGTTTTTCTAACAGGGTGGTCGTGCCAAAATAATGAATTCTGGGATACATTGATGGAAGTATGAACACTTGGAAACGGAAGCGTGAAACTCGAAATAATATGACAGTTACTGAATAACTTAGATAGTTTGAAGAGATCAAAGTTTTGATATTTAGAAGGACTGTTTTTGTGTGGACGCAGTACGGACCTATGCGTCCAAATCTTTGTTTGCAAGTTTCACACTTTATTTTTTGTTTGTTTTCATGAGGGTGGGGAGGTTTATTCAAGGGGAAGTGTCAGGAAGGGTGTTATTTTCAAAAACCTCGGACCCGCTTGCTCAGTGGTTTAGAGTCTTGGCAGCCAAACCGCTGACCAAAGTATTCTTGGAAAGCTTCGCAGTTCTGTTTTTTTATTCCTGAAAATGCCGGTATAGGCTATCTTGTTCCCGTGTGAGTATGATACTTCATTTGCCTGCTCCTCTCCACGATTACACCATTAAAAAAAACTTTAAAATGTTAATACTCAATTCTAGAACTCGCTCAGTCAGTTTTTTCCTCCATTCGACGGAAATTGTTCACCTCAAGCTTGGACAAGTTTAATGTTTTGTTAACGTTTGTTTGCTCGGTATTTTGGTTTGATTTCCGAGATATTCACAAATCAACGATGGGAGATCAACAACATACAGGTTGTGTTTTGGTCCGCTTAGCTGTGGAGTCTAAACTAACTCCAGCTTCCCTTTTCGTTTAGGAATGAACAAGCAAGAGGAACCACGCTACACTTGCCCCAAGTCGAGCTCAGAGTTAGAACCACGCACGCGTGAGCGTGCGCGATAGCAGTCTGCCAGCGCCCGTCGCGTTTCTTACCTTTAGTAGCACGCTTTCCCCTCCCCCTCCCCTAAGGACGTCCTGACAACATGGGGTTGATTACATGATACCAGTTTGGCTCTCATTCCAGTACGAAGTCATTCCGGGTCCCTCTTGTGACTCTGTATTAGTTTACATGACGCCGGTTCAAAAACTGATGTCGAAACGAGTCACATCGGTGCGACTTCACAACGGAACCAAAGCTCATACTGGTATCACGAAGCAACCTCGTGCACAGGGTGTGTCCTCTTCCCGTCTCCTGGAACAAGAGACGAGAAGAGGGAGAGGGTACGGGAAGATAACTGCTAACTCTTCCTTGCACATTCTTTTAATTTTAACCATTTCTTTCCAAAAACAAACTCACAGCACCTTAAAAACGTTTTTATGTAAACGCATTATTAAGTTTTCATCTCGTAACAGGACTTATGTCGCACCGGTTATGCGTTCTCATGTGCCAACTCCCGTGTTCTAATCGCTCTAGCTATCCCTAAGCGAACAAAGCAAAGATGATCCGTGAAAATAAAAAAAAAAATGGAATTTCTAAATTCCGTATTATGCCGGTAGCCATTGAACAAAGAAGGCTCACGGCGATCTAGATTATTTCGACGACGACGTAACGGGTGGTCAGAACGTAAGGAGCAATCGCGACTTTTCGGGGAAGCGGCACAAGGAATACATTCGATTACAGATGGTAGGATCTCGCTGGCTCTAATCTCGGGTATTCGCCTTCCACGCGCGTTACCATGATCTTGTTCAATCTCTTACGTTGTGGCTTACAACATGTTTTCGCTGACGCCATGTTTCGATATATGTACAGCAATAACACAAGCAACCAAGGCCAACAACAACTTTTGAGATCTGGCTTCCATGCATCGTACGGAGCATACTGTTAACAAATTATTTAGTTAGCTGTATAGCTAAATACTGAGTTCTTTGTGGTAACTCTCCAATTCCTGACACTTTGAGATAGGGTTGTACAGTTCAAATCGATTGATTCAGCGAAAAAACAGACAACGGATTTGCCTTTGCGGTCCAAAACTTCCATGTTAACTCCTGACTTAACGTTGTTGCAAGTTGGAAATTTCCGTCGACTTGTGACTCCGTTTGGCTCGGACGTTTGAAGGCTGTGATGCCTTACGCTCACATTTGTGAAGTTCAAACTCACACGTGACTTGGGTCTATTTGCACAAACCTCAAATGTTATAGTTTAAATACCGAATGAACAAAGCAACACCAGCCTCAAACCCAGACGTCTCCCTTGTTGGCGGGCATATGTGCTTACAAAGAAAGGTGGGAACGGGAAAGGACAACTTTCTTCGCTTTTCTGAACCATGATGACTCGCTGTTTGCTCGTTTCCAGTCGCTCTCGCTGCTGCATGAGTCCCTGCGAAAGGCCGTGCAGGAGGGAGAAGCGACATCACCAGAAATTTTAGGATAAATGAGATAAACGTTAGCGCACGCTCAAATCAATGAACCCGCCATCAAGCTTAGTTTTCAACTCCGCGCTCAAAGGCTTTCAATTTGTTCTAATATTAGCCTTTATTTGCGTGTTTTAGTAATTCTTCCTTGCCTTGGCAGGTGTTTTTAATAGACTCCAAAAAGAAGTGAGATTAAGGAATTGTGTATGAAATACCACAACCTTTGTTAAAAAGAACTTCCTTTACCCAGTTGATTTGGTTCAGAAAGAAAACAACCTAATGAAACGGTAAACTGAATGCTTAGCATAGAGTTTAGACGGTAGATCAGTCAACAAAGACCAGACACAGATGCCACTCTTCCCCAGCAATCTTCTCATAAATTAATATCTAATTATATATAAAGTAACAACGTAAATTGTGTATAAAACACTACAGAGTTAACGGTAAGTAAGGATAAAAATCTTTTTTATAAAAGGCAGTAAAACCTGCAAAAGATAAAAATAAAATCCAACAATGTTGACTTCAACGGAAACACCTCATATCACAATGTATAGAAAACGTAACTTAAATATATAGTGTACTTTTTTACAATAGAATTAGCGGAAAATATTTGAAGAAGTTTTCTTATGTATAATATAACATCTATTAGACACTGGCACCCCAAGTCCTACTTTTTGCCTTCCAAGAATAAAACATGCATCCAGAAAAACGTCTCAGGAACTACAAAACATCCGAACAATTTGCTGGCCACAAAATGACCAAAATGATCGTTTTTCTCACGTAACAAAATTTGGACGAAATTACTTTCATACATAAAGATCAAGCGGCAAATGTAGTGCACACTGTCCATCGAGAGTTCTGTGCAATGCCGTTAACTTACCAAAATCAATTTCAAGTCATATTGCCATTGGTCCAAGCTAAGTATCACAATTTTCTAGACATGTTTTCGAAACCACAGTGGCCGAACTTTAGGAAAATACTTTTCACAGCTCATAAAACATTACCCGTCACTCAAGTACCATATGATTATCGTAGTGTTCCAGAAGTAGCTCCCGACTGCTTAGTTCCTCCTGACAAATCCAACAGGTGAATGTGGTCTTCAGGTGGGTTTGTTTATGTTCCTTTAATTTTCCTAACTGGTAAAAAGACTTTCCACAAAGCTTGCATCTGTAAAGTTTCTCTCGTGTATGTTTTTGTTCATGTACTTTGCAATGTGACGATTGGCTAAACCACTTACCGCAATACTTACACTTATAAGGTTTCTCTCCTGTGTGAGTTCGTTCATGTGTCTTACACTTTGACGAATTACTAAACCATTTATCACAATACGTGCACTTATGCGGTTTCTCTCCTGTGTGAGTTCGTTCATGATTCTTTCTTGCTGACGACTGTGTAAAGCACCGATCGCAATACTTACACTTATAAGGTTTCTCTCTTGTGTGAGTTCTTTCATGTACTTTGCAATTTGACGATAGGGTAAAGCACTTATCACAATACTTGCACTTATGAGGTTTCTCTCCTTTGTGAAGTCGTTCATGTTTCTTGCAATCTGACGGACTACTAAAGCACTTATCACAACACTTGCACCTATAAGGTTTCTCTCCTGTGTGAGTTCTTTCATGTACTTTGCAATTTGATGATTGGCTGAAGCACTTATCACAATACTTGCACTTATGAGGTTTCTCTCCTGTGTGAGTTCGTTCATGTGTCTTGCAATCTGACGGACTACTACAGCACTTATCACAATACTTGCACCTATAAGGATTCTCTCCGGTGTGAGTCCGTTCATGTCTCTTGCAGTGTGACGATTGGCTAAAGCACTTATCGCAATACTTGCACTTATGAGGTTTCTCTCCTGTGTGAGTTCGTTCATGTGCCTTGCAATCTGACGGACTACTACAGCACTTATCACAATACTTGCACCTATAAGGATACTCTCCTGTGTGAGTCCGTTCATGTCTCTTGCAATTTGACGATTGGCTAAAGCACTTATCACAATACTTGCAGTTATGGGGTTTCTCTCCCATGTGAGTGCGTTCATGGTTTTTGCAAGTTGATGAAGAGCTAAACCGCTTATCGCAGTGCTTGCACCTGTGAGGTTTTCCTCCATTGTGAGTTTTTCCACGAATGCTACGATGTGACGGCCGGCTAAACGACTTGTTGCAGTGCTTGGATTTAAGAGGGCTCTCTCCTCCGTTTATCTGTTCATTTTCAGGTTTGCAGTTGTGAGACTTTTTCTCAGAATGTATTAGCGTACGTCTTGCCATATTTCCTGATTGTGTGGATAGCTTCTTATACAATGGTTGGACTGATAGAATTCCTCACACGTACGTGTTTCTTCGTGTGTCCTTAGGTGTCCTAATTTTGTAAAAGACTTGGTCACATTGGTTGTACGTGTACCGTCTCATTTCAACATGCGTTCGCTTTCCTTTCTTGCGCCTTCCTTCGCTTTCTGCTTGTGGATGTCTCAAAGGCAGGTTAAAAATAGAACAAGTGACACACTGTGATTCTCAGGTAACTGCAATATCAAGTTGTATTCCTGCAAAGAAAGGGGTAAATCTGGTCAAATAATCAAAGTAAAATTTGAACACCAAATGGCTTTCTGGGAATCACACGAATGTTTTAGAGGCTTACCATAAGGGAATTATTATCCTGGACGTGCGATAAATGAACATAATAATCTCATAAATGAAATTCTTATGGAAATTATCCGAGTTCCTTTGTCAATGATATGATTACTAATGCGCACCCTCGTTTTGGTGGCAAGCCTGCAAGATCGCTTTGTACGTCAAGAGGAGGTGGGTTGCCCTGGTCACGGTTCATGGCCGGCAGGTGCTGAAGATGTAGATGGCATCGTGGATTTGCGTTACAGTAGGTGATCCTCCTGGTCAATGACCTTTATACCGTCCCAATCAGTGGAATACCCTGCGCTCTTCACTTGCACCGAAATTGCTGACTTGAAATTGGATGCCTGCACCGTCTTACTGTGTTCAGTTATCATGGTGCCTAGTCTCCTCGCGGTATCACCCATATATTCTGCATCAAAACCTTGGCATTTCATGTTGTTGTCCTCATCTGTAGTTCGATCTTTTGCCCTTACAAGCTCCAGCCGGCGATGAACCGTGACTAGGGCTACAACCTCCCCTTAACATACTAAGTGATCTTGCACATCAGTAATCACATCATTGGTAAAGGGAATCGGATAAGTTGCGAAAGCTCTGAGAACTTTCCCTTTAATTGTTAGTTTTCAAGAACTATTTCTCTGATGATTTCCTAACAAAGGAATCTTCATTCCCATAAACATCTACGTATGAAATCTAATATTAAAGGACGCAGAAGGGGTATAAACTAATGCAAGTTTGCAGACTTTGAAAAGTGATGACGTCATAGACATAGCTTTTTTGTTGGCATGAACTGAAGGGAGAGTATTGTGCGGTTACATCTGAAGAGTACTAGGATGGCATTGAGCTAGAAAAGGTTACGTCATCTAACAGAAGCTGAGAGCTTGCACGAAACATAAGGTGCCACATCAATCCGTGTTTTAACACTTTCGCCAAAACGCCACGTAATTCAACTGTTTCAAATTTCCCAAATTTATGTGTTCTATAATCCTTGCTTGAAGAAATTAATTCTTTGCAAAATTATATTGAATCCAACCAAATAAATCCAAATGATAAAACAAAGACCTTTGGCATCCTCGACGCTAGAAAAAGTGAACTGGAAAAGATAATTGAGTATCGCACCAAAGGGTCAATTTTAAGGTCTAGATGCAGATGGTATAACGAAGGGGAAAAAACACGAAATACTTTCTAAATTTGGAAAAACGACATTTTAAGCAAGGAGCCATCACCCAGCTAAAAGTAGACGACGAAAACTTCGTTACAACGGATAAAGAAATTTTAAATCAATGTGAAGCCTTTTATAGAAACCTTTACAGCTCAAAAACTGACCCTCCTAATGAAAAGTATGATCACATCTTCTTCGAGGCTTCTACAGAAAAGAAACTAAATCAAATTGAGTAGGATAGCTGCGAGGGTTCTTTGACGAGAGCAGAATGCCTAACGGCACTTAAAGAAATGGATTCCAATAAAACACCGGGCTCTGACGGGTTACCTACTGAATTTTATAAAATCTTTTGGAATGATATTGCTGACTTCCTTCTTGGTTCAATCAATTATGCTTATAAAACAGGGCAACTATCCGTATCTCAGAAGCGTGGGATCGTTAAACTCATTCCAAAAAAAGATGCAGAGCCATATTATGTTAAAAACTGGCGTCCAATTTCTCTGTTAAACTGCGACTACAAACTGGCTACGAAAGCTGTCGCTAGTCGACTCAAACAAGTACTTCCTAAACTTATTGATACGATCAGACCGGCTTTCTTAAAGGTAGATTTATCGGGGAGAACATCAGACTTATTGATAGTGTCATTAATTTTACAGCTGCTAAAAACATTCCTGGGCTTCTAGTTTTCCTTGATTTTGAGAAAGCCTTCGATACAGTAGAGTGGCCGTTCATATAGAAAACCTTTCAACACTTTAATTTTGGCCCATCCATTATCAGCTGGATTAAGCTCTTTTATCATGATATAGAAACCTGTATCTTGAACAATGGCTGGTCTAGTAATTTTTTCAAACTAGAAAGAGGGGTAAGACAAGGCTGTCCGCTGTCACCTTATCTGTTCATTCTATGTGCAGAAGTCCTTGCGGACGCAATAAGAAATGACAATAACATCAAAGGTATAACAGTTGATGGACAGGAAATTAAAATCAGTTTATATGCAGACGATACAACTCTTATTCTAAATGGATCTAGGGCATCTCTCCAAAATTCACTGCAGGTATTAGAGCCTTTTAGTTTGATATCAGGTCTCCGATTAAATTACAAAAAAACAGAAGTGCTGTGGATTGGCGCCAATGCGGGTAGCGAAGAAAAATTGTGTACTGAACATGATTTGAAATGGAGGAAAAACAAAGTCAAAACTCTAGGTGTATGGCTCTCGACCGACCCAATAATAACGATGAAAGCTAACTATGATGAAAAGTTAACAAAACTCAAGGCATGCTTGAGCTGCTGGGAACTGCGAAGATTAAGTCTACTTGGAAAAATCACAGTGTTAAAAAGCTTAATTGTTTCTCAGCTCACGTATATTTTGTCACCTTTGCCAACAAACCAGTGTGCTGTTGACGAGGTCAACACCCTTTTCTTCAAGTTTTTGTGGAATGGAAAAGGTGACAAGATCAAGCGTGATGTAATGATCAGTGAATACGAAGATGGAGGACTAAAGATGATTGATATAAGTAGTATGGTGCAGCGGTCTGGTGAAATGAATCAAAAAGGCCCACCCCCCTAACTTTTTAAACCAATGATTGACTAGGGCCAGTCCTTTTTATCATGTGATCACGGTCATGAGAATGGACCAATGAGAGAAGAGGTCAAAGGTCATTTAGGGTGGGATATGATGACGTCATAAGGTCACGTGGTTTTGGGGGAAGACCGCTGAGTGTGGATAAGAGTTCAATAACAAGACATAGAGATTCTTTTGAACAAGTTTAATGAGCAGATCAACAACTCTTAAGTGTTTTTGATGAGCGGTCAACGGATGCTGACTAGCAGCGAAATGGAAGTGACGAATGCGCTGCAGGTGAATGACGCGGCTTCGAGTAGTATCCTTATGGTTACCGTCCTCGTGGGATGAGTGCCAAGGACAATATGATTGTCGATTTGGATGGGTATCAAAGTAAACCAATCCAGGAGATTCAATTGTCCATCCTGTCCTATGGAAGGCGATGAAACTGGTATGTTGGTGTGGATACGCCCAAACTAAAAATTTTCCTCCATGCTAACAACAGATGTTCTTGTCCAGACGAATTATTCGAAGAATTTGTCCGCAGAGCATGCTAATGCCATCATATATAAAGTTCCCGAACATGGTGGATTGCTTGCTGCTTCATGGAGGTGAAGAATGTGCTCGTACCGATAAGCATTTGGCATTCAAAGTTGTCCTGCTCTATTTGAATTGGCTGGTAAAGGCTTCTTCTTCTTTTTTGTCGTGATCCAGTATGGTTTTGACATGTTCGGTAATGTCATCCAAATTATGTCCTAGAACACTTTCACGTAACTTGTTGACTTTGTGTCGTCGTTCAAGTCTCCTTTGTAAAATTTCTTCAAAATACTGGTCTCGTTCCGAAGACTTGTAGGTGCGTCCTGCTAGTTCCAAAGGAAAGACAATGGTATTGTTTCTGTCAATGACGGCTAGATTGTCCAAATCTTTTTGGATTTGTTTTTGGAGTTCGTTGCGTTCGGTACTTTTCATGATGGCGGTGGCTTCAGTTTGAATCAATTCCTTGTAGTGCTCGGTTACGTCTTCGAGATCATAACCAGCTTGTAGACCTCGTCGAACCAGTTCCAATATGTAATCATGAGTGTTGTTGAAGGTTTTGGGATCCAAATTCTTGGCATAGTCCATGTTGACGTCGTGCTCTGCGTTGTAAATGGGTGGAATGAAGTTTGGCTTTAAGGGATTGCCTTATGTAATTCCGGACTGACTACTCAGACATCGATAGGCAGTGAGGGAGGAACATAGTCGGCCCCTAGACCATGAATGACTATGCCCTTGTCCATCAGATGGACTACCTCGATGTCAACGAGCCGTTACAGTCAGCACATCCTTGGATTGTGGAACAAGAAATACAGAGAGAGTAAAAAATAAAGGAATAAAATATTCTTTCGGGTAGAAAAGGATTTTTTTCACAACAACGCGGGGAATGGAAAAACATTGCGAGCTAAACAGAACTGCGATGGTTCGCTTAAAAAATATTTTTAGCCGGCAGCAAAAAAAAAACAACACTTACCTCGTGTTAAGCTTTCGCTGTTTTCAAAAAGCCGCTCGCTTTCTTCTCGGAGAAAATGCGAGTTGTCATCTCGTTTGTCTCACCGCTTTACAGGCAGCACATCGTTGGACTGTAGAAAAAAGAAATACAGAAAGTGAGTAAACATAAATCAAATAGTCTTTCGGGTAGAAAAGGATTTTTTCACAACAACGCGGGGAATGGGAAAACATTGCGAGCTAAACAGAACCGCGATGGTTCGCTTAAAAAATATTTTTAGCCGGCAGCAAAAAAAACAACACTTACCTCGTGTTAAGCTTTCGCTGTTTTCAAAAAGCCGCTCGCTTTCTTCTCGGAGAAAATGCGAGTTGTCATCTCGTTTGTCTCACCGCGTTACAGTCAGCACATCGTTGGACTGTGGAAAAAAGAAATACAGAAAGTGAGTAAACATAAATCAAATAGTCTTTCAGGTAGAAAATGATTTTAGCCGGCAGCGAAACACAACACTTACCTCGTGTTAAGCTTTCGCTGTTTTCAAAACATCCATTCGGCGGCTTTTACAGATAAAAATCTCCCACTTTTTTCGCTGACATCTTAGCTGTCATCGTTTTGTTTGTAAAGCCGAGGGTTGCTGGGGTAAAGCGATGAATAAATCTGTGAAAAAACTGTCGTAAATCTCCCTGACCTTCCTCCATCTTGAAAAAAGTAAGAATTTGGGCGTACGTTTGCTGCTTATATAGCAAACAGTATGACCTTATTTGGTTAGGATTGGTTGTGATTGGTCAGTCCCATTCAGGCCATGGTCAAGGTCCAAGGCCATGGTCAAGGTCCAAGGCCATGGTCAAATTCCAATCAGAAGCAGAGCGCATGTCTACGCGGGCGGCAGCGGCGGCGGGCAGCGGCGGCGAGCGCGGGCGGCGGCGGCGGGCGCGCGCGGGGAATCGGCGGCGGCGGCGCGCGCTTGGCGCGCGCTGTGGGTGAAACCAAGATTTTTTTTAGTGTGAGTTCGAATCCCGGTCGGGGTGGAAAAAAATTTTTTTTTGAAAAAAGCATGGAAATTTTTTTTCGGGTCGAAGCGAGTAGGAGACAATGGAATGAAGAGTGTTTCTTGGGGATTTGGCTGGCAGGTTTTTTTGGGTTAGAAGCGATCGAGTTCGGCTCGGTTTGAAAACAAAAATCCTTTTTTTTAAAAAAACAGATAGTTTATTGGTTTTACTTGGATAACATAGGTTTTTTATTCATGTCAAGGGAAAAAGGATCGTGGGCTCAGATCAGAAAAAAGAGAGGTACAATTACATAGGGAATACATAGGGAATACATAGGTAGTACATAGGGAATACATAAGGAAAAAGGGATCGCGGGCTCAGATCAGAAAAGAGAGGACATTTCGTGACGCTTACATGACGTAGGTAAATAGCCCTCTAGCTAGGGTGGGAAGCCGCTGACCAGTGATGAAAAAAGGATCGCGGGCTCAGATCAGAAAAGAGAGGTACAATTACATAGGGAATACACACGCTTGTTAAAGACGAGCTTGTATTTCTTGGTTTTCAGCGATGGTTTTGATTCGTTTGGGTTCGGCGACGCGTTGAATCCGGTTCTGGCATGGTGATGTGCGTCACATCCAACTGCAAACTGTCGTCGACTTCAAAGTTCTCATTTGAGTTCAACATTTTACTAATCTGATCCAATATGCGTCGTGCACCTGACAAAGGATCGCGCCAATCGCCGACAGTTACATTGGCTGAGGTGTGGGCCGATTGAAGTCGGTTGGAAGATAAATAAATTTGAATTCTGTCATGGTCTGGGATGGACTCGGTGAGATCTTCTATAACGTCAGCCAATCCTTCTTCAAACGCGCGCACAATATTGCCATGTCCTTCTGGAAAACCCTCTGGCGGGTTTTCCACTCGTAGATGATACGATGTTCTGGTAATACCATAACTACGGGCATTCCTTTGTCTGAAGGGTTCTAAACGAAAAACAAAATGTCCTCGTCGACCCAGGGCGCCGCCTTGTTGTTCCCATTGCTGCATATACTCATTAAGATCATCGTCTGACTCGGTGTTACTTGCCATGCTAACAAGAAATGATGCGTTGAAAAGATAGAGAGGTGATATATAGACTGTTTGATTGACAGCTTCTTTTTTCTTATATATATACAGGCACCACTCATCCTTTTTCATCACTTTTTATTTGTTCAATGTATGGAGAGACGATTGCGTGCATCGACTCGTGTTTTTGGTAAAAGCAAAGACAAACAAGTCCCTAAAATGGAATCTCCTTTTACTGCCAGTGGCAATATTGATTATTGTTCCCGTTTTTATCAAGACGTGATAGAATGTCTATGGAAACGACGTTGGATCGTAGCCATTCTCCAATATATTCATCAACACGTCCAGGATCTAGAACCCCCCGTTCAACCCATGTACAGCGAAGAAGCGCTTCTTCATGGACGACGTGTCCATGACTCGATCAAAACAGGAATACGTCAACTCTCGCTAGAGACCATCCATCGATCCTGGCAGCGTTTACTACTACACTATCATTTGGAAATCCCGAGCTGGCAACCCAACGACATTGAATTCGTGGTACAGATGACGAGTCCCGATCTCGTGACAGAACAAATTTTGGAGGAGATTGTATCGTTTCGACGCCAATTTAGTTCTTTCACCTATGAACTCTTGGGTTTCACTCATGAAGATGTGGATCATATTTTTGGCTGGGCGCGTGACACGTTACGAGAACGTGAATGGGCGGGCATCGACATACCCGATGGACCTGAACGTTGACCCCTATTTTTTGTCTCCACCAATCCTAGCTAAGATCACGTCATCATCGCCTATAAAATAGCGTGTTCTTTTTTCATTCTTTCTCTCTTCAATTCACCATGGCCACGAAGAGACCTTTGCAACAACTCGAAGAGATGGTCACTGCTTTACCCCCTGCACCGACGGAGAAAAAGTCCAAAAAAGACAAAAAAATCAAAATCAAAAAGCCACCCCAAGTGGATCCTTCTTCACCACCACCAGTACCGTCAACACCTACAACAACCACATTGTCACCACCACCACCAGTACCGCCGCCGCCACCACCACCACTCATCAATATGGATGACTTATTCAATGGTGACAATATTCTCAATTTGTTAAATCCGCCTGCTGCTAGTTATGAAGTACAACTACCGCCTATGGAACAAGCTTGTCAATCCGTTGTCTGTCCTATGCATCAAACAGACCTAATTTGCTTTCAAGCCCAAACCACAGGAGACACTTACATCAAATGCCAAGAAAAGAAATGTGGCCTCTTTTGTCATCAAGATCAAATCGCCACTTATCTCAAGATCATTAATGAAAAACTCCATCCTGATTATCTCAAAAGAACCCTGGTGTGTGACTGTGAAGAACCCGTGCTCCTACGAATCAGCCGATCCCAAGCCAATCCCAACCGCCCTTATTTCACATGCAAAGAAACACCCGAGGATCGATGTCCTTTCTTTCAATGGGCCGACAAACCCTTGAAACCCAAGAACCGAAAAAAACAAAGACAAGACACGACCAAGTAAAGACACACGAACTGTTTTTAATGAACAATGATTATGATACATGATAAAAACAAATGAAAAAGCAGGTCCGGAAAAAAAGAGCATGATCGACCGGGGCGCCGGTAAAATGAAATACACGCGCTCTTTTGAGTTTTTTGACTTGTGAAATCTATAAAAGGCTGATGTTGTAAGAATAAAATTTTTATTAGTGTAACCATGGAGTCTGTGTGGTTGTGTTATGCGTGGGAGGGTTTGTTGTCCCTGGTGCAATGGCAATGCCATCAAGCCCTTTGCCAAGTGTTATATGACTACCAACCAGGTGAAAAAGTACCCATTCCCCCATGTCCCGAGGACACGCCTCCTCTTCAAGTCTTTGAAGAAACCCATGTGGACCTCAACTTGTATCGATGGGTAGTGTTTGTGTTATGGTTAAAAGCCCACCCGAAAGCGTGGCAATGGTATCGAATCATTCAAAAGGCGCATCCCAACACCATCCCTCCCATACCGACCTTGTTGGATGAGTGTCAGAAAGTATGGCGCCTCGAAAGACCAAACGAACCAAACTCGATGTCTCGCAATCATGGTTGACCCGTTACCACGATCCTAGAGCCCCCGGCAGTTTAGGAGGCGTGCAACGGTTTGCCAAGGCCCATCACCTCCCCTTGAAAAAAGCCCAACGCGTCTTGGAACGGGATTTGGCCTACACGTTGCATAAACCTCGACGTCGTCGTTTTCCAACCTTGCCCGTGATTGTGGGAGGTTTAGATGATCAATGGGTTGCAGATTTGGTGGAAGTGCAACCCTTGGCCAAGTATAATCGGGGTATACGATACTTGTTGACCGTCGTGGATGTGTTGTCCAAGTATGCGTGGGTACAACCGTTGAAAGACAAAACCGGGGTGGCGTTGGTTCATGCCTTTGACAAGATTTTGAAAGGACGACGTCACCCTAGTCGATTGCAAACGGATCGAGGGAAGGAATTTTACAATCGGACCTTTCAACGTTGGCTCGAGGAGCAAGGAATCCAGCATTTTTCTACCCAAGGGGATGCGAAAGCCAGTATAGTGGAACGATTTAACCGCACCTTGAAAGAACGTTTGTACCGCTATTTCACCGCCGCCAACACGTTGAAATTTGACAATGTGTTACCCGAGTTGGTCCAAGGCTACAATGCCACACGTCATCGAAGTATTGGCATGGCCCCTCAAGACGTGACGTGGGAAAACGATGAAGCCGTGTGGAAACGCCTGTACGAGAAACGATTGAAAGGTCAGAAAAAACCTAAATTGAAAGTCGGAGATCGTGTACGTCTCAATAAGATTCATCGTACGTTTGAAAAAGGGTATCTACCCGGTTGGACCGAAGAAGTGTTTGTCGTGCATCGTGTGGTCCCTGGCCCTGTGCCCACGTATAAGATTCACGAATGGGATGACACGCCCGTCGATGGCACGTTTTATGAAGAGGATTTACAAAAAGTGCACGTGTCCGACGTGTTTCGGATCGAAAAGGTACTTAAGCGTCAAAAAGATCGTTGGTTGGTCAAGTGGAAAGGGTGGCCGGACAAGTACAATAGTTGGATAGCAAGCCAAGACGTGACGTCTCTCCAACCACCCAATAGGAAAAGCCCACCCAAAGAGACAAGTCCACCCAAAAGACGACGACGACGTGACTAAACAATGACGTTTGTCCCCAACTCTTCGTTTTACGTGACGTTGATGAGTCATGCGAGTACCAAAGAGTTTCCTGGGAACAAGAGTCATCATTTCAGAAACCGATTGCCTAAACCTATCCGATTTGTGGGACGAGGATGGATGGTGGGTATGGTGAGTTTATCCTTACCCATCATTCCAGTGATAATGGAAGAAGGAGGCGTGGGCGATTCCCATCCTCTGTTGTATGTACGATGGCACGAACGGGTGTATGCCCAAGACGATCAAGGGAACGATCGGTGGTACCATGAACGTCGCGAACTCACTGTCTACGGTCGAGATATGAGAAAGGAGATGGCCTCGTCGACGGGATCGCACTTTTTTCATCAACTGGTGTACCGTTACGAGCAAAGCCGTGCGAAACAAACCGCCCCCAAAAACAAATGGGCGGAGGACAATGGCATCAAATTGTATCCGACCTTTGAATGGACCTCCGAAGGGGATTTGTTGTTGAATACCACCAATGTGGATTACAAACGACAAGTAGCGCACGTGTCATGGGGCAGAACCTTGGCTCTGAGAATGGGATGGATTGAACAAGTGTCCCCCGGCCAGTATCGATTGGGCCCGAATCTCTTGCAAGAATTTCAAGGCATTTCCACCATTCCTACCCCGACGGATGTCCGCGATGCTGCCAACAAGCCCCTCTTTTGGAAAGTGGAGGGGGATTATCTGAAATTGAGTCTATCGTGCCCTTGGCGGTTTGTGAATTTGAACAAGACCTTTCGTACCTCGTTGGAATTTCCCTCCACGCGTCCTTTGCACGTGTATTGTGATGTAGGGACCAGCAGTATGGTAGGGGGTCGCATCACGGATCTCTTACGAGAAATCAAGTACCAGCCTCAAAACACCACCCACTTTGAACCTCGACATATTCAATATGTCCCAGTACGCAACGAAGTGGTGGAAATCGTAGAAACCCAGATGGCCGAAACCAATGGGGATCTGGTGAAATTTGGTGAAGGGCATGCCCTCCTCACCCTCCACTTTAAAAGGGAAGTCGTGGTGTGAAGAAGAAGACAAAATGTCGTTCTACGTGACGTTACCGAGTCATGCCAACCGACGTGAATTTCCCAACAACCAAGCCAATTCCTTCAAGATTCGTTTACCTCGACCGTTACAGCTCACAGGAGGTGGATGGCAAGTGGGGTTGAGTGCCATTTCCTTACCGGATGCTCGCGTCAATTTGTATGAGTTGGTGAAGAAAAATGGGTACGTCATGGGGGTGTCCTGGGGCCAAACCTATCCCAAACCGGGTGGAAAAGACGGGGAAATGACCTCGCGAGTAGACACCGCGCGAAGCATCATCAATGACGTGAAAGATTTGGATTGGGTGGTGGATGGCGTGAGTTTCATGAAAGCCACCATTGCTCACTTGGAACAACAACGTATGCAAATGGCCGTTCAAGGTGGTCGGTTTACCAATGATCAAGGCAAACACACCTACGTCAAGTTTCGTTGGGAAGGCGAGGATCTGCTCATCGACAACACGAATATCTGCCATTGCGGCACCGACACGCCAGCCCTGACCATCTACACCAAGTTGGCTCTCAAGATGGGATGGTTACGTAAAATTGACAATGTGTTGATTTTGGGTCCAAACTTACAACAAGAATTCATGGGGGATCAAATCCCCAACATGACAAAACCCGCTGACAATGATTGGAACGATGTCACCGACGGTCAGGGGAACGCGGTCTTTTGGACGGTGCGTTCCATTTTACCGGATTATTTACAATTGAGTATGAGTTGTGGGTGGCGTTTCACCAACTTGAATGTAGCATTTCGGGCGGTGGTGGGTGAACCCACACGATCGTTGCACGTGTACTCCGACGTGGCAGGCAGCACTGTGGTGGGCAATCGCGTGACTGATTTGTTACGTGAAATCCAGTACAAGCGAGAAGCACGCGGCAACCTGTACTTTGAACCGTTGCACATTCAATACATGTCTCTTCGTAACGAGGTGGTGGAAATGATTCACGTTCAAGTGGCTGAAACGATTGGTAGAGGAGGAGACTTGGTCAAATTTGGTGAAGGTCATACCATTGTCACGTTACACTTCAAAAAGACATAAAAAGGGGGTGGCCAACGGAGTGCCCCAATCACAAGATGCCCAAGACAAGAGTGCGTCGAACGAGACGAAGGAGAAGAAGGCAACGAGGGGGTTTATTCCCACTGGCCGCCCTTATTCCAGCCTTGATTGCTGGAGGAAAAGCCGTGGCGTTGGGTGCCGCGGGTGGTGCCGCGAGTTACGGGGCTAAAAAAGGGTTGGAAGCCGCTTTTCGGAAAAGAAGACGATGATGACGGTATAAAAAGGGGGTCACGTGAAGCACAGACAAAACGTTTATCCCTGGTGAAGAAGACACCATGCGTGGGGGAAGTTTGACACGATTTCGAACCGATGAGTGGTATGATCAACAAGGCAAAGGATTGATGACGGATCTGATGCGTGGGGGGTTGCAAGGTCTTATAAGGACGCGAAATCCTTTAAAACTGCCTAGTAATATCAAGAGAGGATTGGAAACGGGTTTGACACGAGGTATCAAACGCAAAGCCGAAGACGTCATTAAAAAAGAAATCACCAAACAAGCCAAGAAAGCCTTGAGTCATAAGAGCGTGAAAGACGCCGTGCGTGTGGCCAGTGCTTTGTTTCCCAAACAAACCAAACGTGCACGTGATATTTTTGGAGTGTGAACATGGATCCCGTGCCTTCACGACCTCGACGGATTCGTAGTGATCGAGGGTTGTCTCAATGGGGTGGACTGTATCCATTTTGGAAACTCATGCGACGACAACGTGGTGGATGGTTAAGTCCCGAGGTGATGAGAGTCCCCGGGTTTGATTTGAGACAACGTTTAGCACGACGACGACACTATAAAAACCCCTCACGACGACGACGGGGTACCACTCGACGCCGACGACGTTAAACATGCCTGACGTGAGTACGCAAACCGCCCCGGCTCACGAGCGTTCCGAAGGGACTGTCAACCCTGCATTACGGATTTTCAAGGTGCCACCGACCGACATTAGCATCAATGCCTATCGCATGGTCACCATCCAACCCACCACCACGGGTATCAATCCCATGGAATTCATCATTCCGGGGCTGGACGATTTTGTGGATTTGGGACGCAGTTACTTTACCATGGAATTGAGATTGCAAAAGAGTACGAACGATGACTTGGACGCCGCTCAAAAATTGTGGCCCGTCAACAATTTGGCCCATTCCATCATCAAACAAATTGACTTGAATTTGAATGGCACGTTGATCAGTCCACAATCCGACACCTATCATTACAAAGCCTACCTGGAAACCTTGCTGAATTATGATCGAGAAGATGGCAAGACTGTGTTAGGACCCCAAGGCTGGTACAATCAAGTGGATTTCCCACCCCAATGGACTGCCACCAACACAGACAAAGCAGGAAACCATCAACATTGGCAAGATCTGAGTGCTAATCATAAAGCAGCCTTCAATACCTCTGTGGACGAAGTGGAGAAGTATGCTGGAGGTCTTACCCACAGTCTGGTGTTTACCCCGCACTTGGAAGTGTTTCACACTGGCAAACTGTTGGTGCCTGGCATCGAAATCAAGATGAAATTTCATTTCAATGGCCCCAGCCTGTTTTTCAATGGAGTGGGTCTAGCTGGCCGATTGATGGAAGGGGATGTCAAACTACGGTTTCATCTCTGCCAACTGCGTTTGAATGACGCCATCTACCAGAGTTTATCTGAAAAAAGACACAATGAAGGAGAAGTGGCGGCTTACCCGACCGTCCGCAGTGAAATCCGGACCTTCAGCATGCAAGGCAACCTGGTCCGCTTTGATATCCCGAACCTGTTTCAAAACAGAATACCTGACCGATTGATTGTGGGGTTACTGGACAGCCGTGCCTTCAATGGAGATGTGACCCGAGATCCTTTCTGTTTCCAGAAATTTGGTCTGACGTCCATTAAACAGATTGTCAAAGGAGAAGAATACCCTTATGAAACCCTCCAGTTAGTGCACAACAATGGCACCCGAGATAATCTAGGCTACTTCCGTTTTCTGCAAGCCAGTGGTGCTTGGTGTAAAAAGAAAGGCAACATGGTAGAACTGCTGGATTGGGGCCATCAGAAAAATTGTACCTTGTACATGTTTGACAATGTGGCCAATGGATGTGCTGACAGTCAAAACCTCAACCCCAAGCAAACAGGCGATTTACAACTGGTCTTGGAATTTGGAGCCGCCCCCGGTGTCAATATAACCGTGCTCGTGTATGGAGAATTTGAGAACTTGCTGGAGATTGACAGGAACGGAGCCGTGTTGTATAACATTTACCAGCACTGATGGAACATGTGGCCTTGAATAATGTGCAATTGGATTATTTAGCCCGAGACGACCCGCAATTGAAACCGGTCTTTTACGGGACAGTGGCCTGTGATCGTTTACCCAAGAGGCCTGTCAAGACTGCCCCTCAAGGGTACATTGTGAATACCGACCCACACGATCAACCGGGACAACATTGGTTAGCGGTGTGGACGGATGGAAAGGTGTGTGAAGTCCTGGACAGTTATGCTTTGCCCATGGACACGTACGTGCAAGCTACCCCGTTACGAGATTGGATTGTCAACCATTGGAAGTATGTGGTGACCAATGGCAAGTCCCTCCAAGCCATTTCAAGCAAGAGTTGTGGTGATTACGCCTTGTTGTACTTGAAAGGCAAAGCCCGTGGACGGACCTTGCAAGATTTTTTAAATGAGTTTTCGGATTATGATTATGTCAGGAATGACCATCAAGCGGGTCAACGCCTTCAACAATTGATTGTAGGTCAAGAAGCCAGATGGTATCAACTTTGTTGTCATCCGTATCATCAATGTAATGCTTAAATAAAAAAGTTCGTTGGAAAAAAGTTGTGTCGGAGTTGTAGCTCAGTTGGTAGAGCCTTTGGACTTGATCCAAGATAGCGATTGGGTCGTGGGTTCGAGTCCCACCGGCTCCAATAAAAAGGTGCCTTTTTTTTAACTGGGTAGTATCATCATGCAAACGGGGAAACCGTTTCGTTTTCATACCCCCTCCTCTATCTTGGTGGTGGGTCCTTCGGGATGTGGTAAAACCGTCTTTACGGAAAAACTCTTGGTGGACAACCCAGAGTTGTTTGACACCCCACCGACCGAACGACATTATTGTTATGGGGCCTGGCAAGATCGATTTAGAGGCATGCAAAATGAAGGGATCGTGTTTCACGAAGGCATTCCCGATCATGAGGCGTTGGTCCAATGGTTTCCTGAAGGACATGGGGTCCTGGTCTTGGATGATTTAATGGATGAAGGATCGGGTGACAAACGCGTGCTGGATTTATTCACCAAACATTCGCATCATCAAGGGGTGACCGTCCTATACTTGTGCCAAGACATGTTTCCCGTGGGTCGCTATGCGAAAAGTATTTCCCGCAATGCCCATTACATTGTAGCGTTCAAGAACCCCCGAGATCAATTAGGGGTACGCAATGTCATGCTTCAATCGTTTCCTACCACTTGGAAAGACACGTTGGAGACATTTCATCAGGCCACCACACGACCGTATGGGTATTTGGTCTTGGATTTACACCCCGCCTCCTCCGATCAACAACGTGTGTTGAGTCACCTGTTAAAAGACGAAGGATGGACTCGCACCTATCAAAAACGACTATAAAGGCACCATTTGAACAGGAAAAAGAGAGCGACCATGGCCGATGATGACCGTCAACCTCCGCAATCGTACGATACCGTGGCCCCTGCGGGGGTTGGGGCGTCCACCAGCAATCAAATGTCCATAAGCGCCTTCCAAGATTTGTATTTGTCGGGAGACCTAGGCCTTCTCGACGTCCTGCCTCCAATCCAGCCACCCCTCGAGGATCTTGGAGTCCTGGCAGACAGCCTCGCACCTTGCGTCAAGCAGATTTACAACGACGTTTACGGATGCTGTTACAAGATCAAGAACAATTAGCCCAAGGACGTGAAATGTCACCATGACCAATAGCATTGTGACCAGTTATAAACAGGGAGGAGCACCCAGCGTACAAACGTCTTCGTCCCGTGTTTCGCCGTGAGGATGAAAACCGTTGTGTCGTTATTGAATGGATCGAAACAGCATGGCCTTCAATTCCCCCCGGACCTGTTACAACGCATGGATTCCTTGTATGCTTTTTATCATCAACAATGGTGGTGTTATCGAAAAATGTTGAATCATTACAAGTGGATGAATGCCTTGTTCAATGGCATGGCGTTACTCCTGATGGCTGCAGGCATGATTGCTGGACCGCTTTTGGAAAACAGTACGTTGGTAGCCTGTTTGGCAGCGGTGGGCACCGTGGTGAAAGGATGGAATGATTTTAAACAATACCGATTTAAAGTGACCATGAGTCGATTTGCATTTACCACGTATGCCAAAGCCTTGACGGAATTGAAAACCCATGTGCGGGGTGTTCCCTTGGAGGATCTGGAACGATTTTTAATCAAGATGCAAACCTTAGATGATACCATTGTGGATTTCACCCCTCCGTTACCCAAACGATGTGTGCAAGATTACCATCGTCGTTTTGTGTACCAACCCGTGGAAGCGCCATGTTACGTGGATGGATGTGCTCGTCCCTTCATGTCGAAAAGCTATTGGACGGAAAAGGATAAAAAGCCGCCCCCCTCCAGTCCCACACTCCTACAACCATGGCCGTCCGACGAAAAAGAACCACCCAAAGAAAACGACGTCAACGAGCAGGGGCATTAATGCGTCGCAAACCCCGTTTGGTGGATAAAATAGCCCATGGCCTGAGTATGGTTCTATCGGGTCCAGCGCCTGGGTTTAGCCTCGCTTTAGGCAAATTAGGCGGTCAAGCCTTGAAAGGCATTACCGATAATGTACAGTATTACAGACAACGACCTCAAAAAGGAAGTGGGTGGTGGCAAGATTTCAAACGCAACACCCGTCAAGGCTATAAAGAGTCGCGAGACGTGATAAAAAAAAAACAAAGCTCTTCGACGTCTATTGACGAATCGTCCATGGTATCCTTGAGGAGAAGAAGACGACGACGTTGTCGTCGTCAACGAGGCGGTTTTTTAAATCTATTGGTCCCCGCCATGGCAGGATTAGGGAAAGCCGTGGCCTTGGAAACGGATAAACGTATAAAACGCACGATTCAAAAAGCCAACCAACGGTATCGTCACCGTCACCGATAAAAGATGCAACGACTCCGACGTCAATTACCGTTTTTACGGTCGGTGTTACAAGAAGCCAATGGTTTGAAACGTCAAGAGTTGTTACAACATGCAAATGCCGATCAAATCAATGCTGTGAGTGAATTGGTCTTGAACTTCTTAAAAAACAAGATTCCCGTCACCCCACCCATCCTAGCTAAACTTCAACCCTATAAAAAGGTGCTACGTGATTTGGGACGTCGTCAACATTCCGTCAAAAAACGTCGTCAGTGGTTAGTCCAACAAAAAGGACGCGGATTGTTTCAAGGACTTCACGAGGTGTTATGTCAATGTGCTCGACCGACCCGTTAACCCTGGCCACGTGGATCACTCTATTACAAGAGGCCAATCGGGCCACCGACAAGTGGAAAGACGAGTGTTCTTATTGGAAGCATAAATATCAGCTGTTGTATCGAGAGTACCAACACATCTTAAAGGCCCGTCTTTGTGAGAGCTGTCGTGTTGTGGAAGACGGGGAACTTTGTCCCGACTGTAGTCAACCATGGACGAGGTCTACATGATTCCCCAAAAGGACTTTGAACAACTCATTCAATATTACAAAGGAGAAATTACCGAAAATGCTTTGTTGAACAAAGCCGCCACGTTAGCTGCCAAAAAACATGTGTTGTTAGCCGACCCTCAACTCCCACCCGCCCTCGTCAATGCCCAAACTAAACCGTTGAGTCAAGAATTAACCAAGTTAACCAAACGCATTCGTCAATTTCCTGGAGGCGTGGGTGTGGGGGCACCCGGTGGCCCGCCAGGCGAAGAAGGTGAGGAAGAAGCCGGGGATTTGGTGACGGGACCCGTGGAACAATGGTTGAAGCGCATGATAAAAGGCAGCCCGTCGACTCCCAAACGCCCCATTACCCCTACAACCAAGAAAGGCAAAGGAGCGGCCACCACCAGTAAAATTCCCATTCTCAAGAAAGAGAGGCCTTCCACTAGTCGAGGAGACGATCTCAGTCGTCGTTTAGAAGCCATTCGAGAACAGCGCAAGACCTTGGAAAAACAAATAGCCGAGAGTCGCAAAGGCAAAGGCAAAGCACCTGCCCGAGAAGTGGAACGATTGAAACCTTTACCCGGTTGGGAAGATTGGGCTCGTGGCAAAAAGTTACAACGTCGGTTGGATTACGACGACAGTGACTAAACATGCCCACCAAGAGAAGGAGAAGGGGTGTCAAACGGAAACGCCGCCAATCCGGTGGGGCAGTGGATGTACAAAAATGGATCGCTAAAACCGGCAAAGAATTTCATTGGCCTGGCTATCAGTACATGGGACCCGGGACACATTTAGCCAAACGTCTGAAACGTGGGGATCCCGGAATCAATCGCTTGGACCAGATCGCCAAACAACATGACATTGATTACAGCCGTGCCAAGAATTTGCAAGATAAATGGAAAGCTGATACCAAGATGATCCAAGCCATTGATCGGTTACCCGGCAAGAAAACCAAGACGGAACGCGTGGTCAAAAAAATCATGCAAGCCAAGAAACGTTTAAAATTGTAATTGTTTTAATCACCTCGTGTTACAGCCCATGTTGTGTTCTTTTGGGAGAAAATAAAACAAAATGAAAATGTTTGCACCTGTCTTTTTTTTTCAAGAAACAAAATCATCCAAATCAAACGGATCGTCCACATCTCAATTGTTCCCATTCGTCAGGGGACATGTGCTTTAAAAAGTCACACACCTCCCCTCTGCTCTCTCTTCTCTAACTGTTCAGCAAGACTCTTGTCTTGGACACGTTCTGCCTTCACCTTCTTCAAAATTTGCTCCACCTCTAAAATCGTCTTCGAATGTTTCAAACTCTTCCAATAATTTTCTCGTGGTCATGATAAGCTGCTCCAGCCAGGCGCTCGCTCTGTTTTTATGTCCGTTGACTTTTTCTGGAGAGTTCAAGGGTGATGATGGTGCTGCCTTGTTTGAAAGGAGCCGGCTGTCCATTGGCTGTTTGAATGTCCATGGCAATGCTGTCAAAGATGGTTTTACCAAGAGGAAAAAACATCCGTTGAGTGGTATCAAATTGATGATCGGTATTGCCGGCATCCATGGCACGTAAAAAACCTTTTTGTTGATTTCCCACAATGCTCTGTGCGACGAGATCCGTATAGATCATGAGTTGTTGTTGTCCTTGTTGTGGTTTGACAGTTTGCGTGGTGGGAAATGGCTGCCGACTGAGATTCGGACCCAAGAAGAAGTAATAATCGAAATCGGGATGAGTAAAACTGACAGAGACGATGCCATGCGGTGGATATTTGTTGACAGGACCGACGGTTGGTGTCCATTTGTGTCGATCGTCGTAATCGACGATATGTTTCACCAGATAATTTTTTTCTTGGACGATGCGTTCACTTGGCGTTCCATCTTTCACAAGTCCCATCAGTTGAGCGAATTTCCATTCCATTTCAAATTGCATGTTGGCTGGAATGAGTACATACAAGGAATCTAATTCGGAGGCAATGCCTGCATTGGTGATTTTCACGTAGGGTTGAGCCAGGTTGAGAGTGGCTAGTTGTTGTCGTTTAGCCTGATCGTCCACGTCCATTTTGGCTATATCCATCATGACTTCCATGTGTTGTTTTTCCATTTCGTACGCGATGGCGATCCATGCTTCTTTCAAATTGTGGTAATACCCTGGGGGTAAATGGATTTGTTTGGTGACTTGAATGGGAGCCGTTCCATCGCCACGTTTTGGTATGTATCTGATATCTGTTTTCATCCAATGTTTTTGACTATCTTCTTGCGTCCAATTCTGCTTGGTTTGATCTTCCAATTGTTGATTAAAACCAGGGTGTGAGATATGAACCAGGGCCGCTTCCCAATCATCTTCTACCAGATAGTGTGAATGAGGAAGTCTGGCAGTAAATTTTTGCCCCGTGCCTTGCGCTTGATCACTGAGGAGGGTGATGTAGAAACTCATGGTGACAACAAAATAGCCCATGGTTGCCTTTTTATACCTATGAAAGGACCTTGACCTCCCAAGGCTCCTTAAAAACAAGGAAACGCGCTCGGACAGGTTTCCAACCAGACCATAAACACGATCCAACGCCCGATATTCCCTTGACAGAGTTCAATCGCCTGTAAAGGATCGTCTGTCGGTTCCGGTAAGTTAGTAGGTTCATACAACTGCTTACACAGGTACAAGTGTGTCTTGTAAAGAAACCAATCCTTAAAACTTGACGAGATATAGAGAAAACAACCGGGCATCTTTGATCTTTCCCTTTAGAAAAAGCGCGCAATAAAATTTCTATATACAAAACAAGGTGGGTGTGGATTGTGATGTCAACGGGTATGTTTCGACATGTTCCGACAAGCAATCTACCGACAAAGACGGTTATGACGTCATGGGGCAAGTCTGTACCTATTTAAGGTGTGGCAGTTAAACCAAATCAATTCTGTTTTTAGACAGAAGACAACATGGAACAAATCTGTATGATTGTCGATTTCGATGGTTATAAAGTCAAACATCATCCGTATATTGTCAGAGAACTAGGTCTTTACAGTGTATCGCACGGGAGTTTTAGCTGGTTTTTGGAAAACACGCTGCCTTACGTCTCGCTGGAAAAGCGAGATCGTAAAACGGTCAACTATGTCTACTATCATATTCACGGCTTACGCTTTGAATCGACCCCGCAAGAAAAGGCTTTACCTCAACATATGATCAAACCCTTGATCGACGTCGCCTATCAACGTTCCAGAACACAGCAGCGAACCATGGTCGCTTACAAGGGAGGCCATTTAGAAAAGGACCTTCTCGACGAGCTCCAAATTCCTTGTGTCAACTTGGAAGACTTTGGATGTCCTAAAGTCGAGAAACTCATCGCCATGGGGTTTGATGTAGGATTAACCTGCGGTCGTCACGCAAAACCCACCCACCATTGTCCCAAACAAGAAACCTATTTGTTTTACCAATGGATCCAGTCTCAAGCTTGAAACCATCTTTATCAGCACTAGAACTGCTGCGACAAGGTCTGCAAGCAGGTTATGATCTGGAAGACAATGCCGAACATTACAAAGAAAAAATCCAAGAAGAAGCAGCCGCCATCATGAAAAACACACAACACAAAGAACTCAAGGAACAAATCCAAAAAGATTTGCATAATCTGGCCGTCATTGACCGAAACAAATTTATCACACCCCGTAATTGTCCTCTCTTTTCTGATCTGAGCCCACGATCCTTTTTACATCACTGGTCAGCGGTTTCCCACCCTAGCCAGAGGGCTATTTACCTACGTCATGTAAGCGTCACGAAATGTCCTCTCTTTTCTGATCTGAGCCCGCGATCCCTTTTTCCTTATGTAGTCCCTATGTACTACCTATGTATTCCCTATGTATTCTCTATGTATTCCCTATGTAATTGTACCTCTCTTTTCTGATCTGAGCCCGCGATCCTTTTTTCATCACTGGTCAGCGGCTTCCCACCCTAGCTAGAGGGCTATTTACCTACGTCATGTAAGCGTCACGAAATGTCCTCTCTTTTCTGATCTGAGCCCGCGATCCCTTTTTCCTTATGTATTCCCTATGTACTACCTATGTATTCCCTATGTATTCCCTATGTAATTGTACCTCTCTTTTTTCTGATCTGAGCCCACGATCCTTTTTCCCTTGACATGAATAAAAAACCTATGTTATCCAAGTAAAACCAATAAACTATCTGTTTTTTCAAAAAAAAAAGGATTTTTGTTTTCAAACCGAGCCGAACTCGATCGCTTCTAACCCAAAAAAACCTGCCAGCCAAATCCCCAAGAAACACTCTTCATTCCATTGTCTCCTACTCGCTTCGACCCGAAAAAAAATTTCCATGCTTTTTTCAAAAAAAAATTTTTTTCCACCCCGACCGGGATTCGAACTCACACTAAAAAAAATCTTGGTTTCACCCACAGCGCGCGCCAAGCGCGCGCCGCCGCCGCCGATTCCCCGCGCGCGCCCGCCGCCGCCGCCCGCGCTCGCCGCCGCTGCCCGCCGCCGCTGCCGCCCGCGTAGACATGCGCTCTGCTTCTGATTGGAATTTGACCATGGCCTTGGACCTTGACCATGGCCTTGGACCTTGACCATGGCCTGAATGGGACTGACCAATCACAACCAATCCTAACCAAATAAGGTCATACTGTTTGCTATATAAGCAGCAAACGTACGCCCAAATTCTTACTTTTTTCAAGATGGAGGAAGGTCAGGGAGATTTACGACAGTTTTTTCACAGATTTATTCATCGCTTTACCCCAGCAACCCTCGGCTTTACAAACAAAACGATGACAGCTAAGATGTCAGCGAAAAAAGTGGGAGATTTTTATCTGTAAAAGCCGCCGAATGGATGTTTTGAAAACAGCGAAAGCTTAACACGAGGTAAGTGTTGTGTTTCGCTGCCGGCTAAAATCATTTTCTACCTGAAAGACTATTTGATTTATGTTTACTCACTTTCTGTATTTCTTTTTTCCACAGTCCAACGATGTGCTGACTGTAACGCGGTGAGACAAACGAGATGACAACTCGCATTTTCTCCGAGAAGAAAGCGAGCGGCTTTTTGAAAACAGCGAAAGCTTAACACGAGGTAAGTGTTGTTTTTTTTGCTGCCGGCTAAAAATATTTTTTAAGCGAACCATCGCGGTTCTGTTTAGCTCGCAATGTTTTCCCATTCCCCGCGTTGTTGTGAAAAAATCCTTTTCTACCCGAAAGACTATTTGATTTATGTTTACTCACTTTCTGTATTTCTTTTTTCTACAGTCCAACGATGTGCTGCCTGTAAAGCGGTGAGACAAACGAGATGACAACTCGCATTTTCTCCGAGAAGAAAGCGAGCGGCTTTTTGAAAACAGCGAAAGCTTAACACGAGGTAAGTGTTGTTTTTTTTTTGCTGCCGGCTAAAAATATTTTTTAAGCGAACCATCGCAGTTCTGTTTAGCTCGCAATGTTTTTCCATTCCCCGCGTTGTTGTGAAAAAAATCCTTTTCTACCCGAAAGAATATTTTATTCCTTTATTTTTTACTCTCTCTGTATTTCTTGTTCCACAATCCAAGGATGTGCTGACTGTAACGGCTCGTTGACATCGAGGTAGTCCATCTGATGGACAAGGGCATAGTCATTCATGGTCTAGGGGCCGACTATGTTCCTCCCTCACTGCCTATCGATGTCTGAGTAGTCAGTCCGGAATTACATAAGGCAATCCCTTAAAGCCAAACTTCATTCCACCCATTTACAACGCAGAGCACGACGTCAACATGGACTATGCCAAGAATTTGGATCCCAAAACCTTCAACAACACTCATGATTACATATTGGAACTGGTTCGACGAGGTCTACAAGCTGGTTATGATCTCGAAGACGTAACCGAGCACTACAAGGAATTGATTCAAACTGAAGCCACCGCCATCATGAAAAGTACCGAACGCAACGAACTCCAAAAACAAATCCAAAAAGATTTGGACAATCTAGCCGTCATTGACAGAAACAATACCATTGTCTTTCCTTTGGAACTAGCAGGACGCACCTACAAGTCTTCGGAACGAGACCAGTATTTTGAAGAAATTTTACAAAGGAGACTTGAACGACGACACAAAGTCAACAAGTTACGTGAAAGTGTTCTAGGACATAATTTGGATGACATTACCGAACATGTCAAAACCATACTGGATCACGACAAAAAAGAAGAAGAAGCCTTTACCAGCCAATTCAAATAGAGCAGGACAACTTTGAATGCCAAATGCTTATCGGTACGAGCACATTCTTCACCTCCATGAAGCAGCAAGCAATCCACCATGTTCGGGAACTTTATATATGATGGCATTAGCATGCTCTGCGGACAAATTCTTCGAATAATTCGTCTGGACAAGAACATCTGTTGTTAGCATGGAGGAAAATTTTTAGTTTGGGCGTATCCACACCAACATACCAGTTTCATCGCCTTCCATAGGACAGGATGGACAATTGAATCTCCTGGATTGGTTTACTTTGATACCCATCCAAATCGACAATCATATTGTCCTTGGCACTCATCCCACGAGGACGGTAACCATAAGGATACTACTCGAAGCCGCGTCATTCACCTGCAGCGCATTCGTCACTTCCATTTCGCTGCTAGTCAGCATCCGTTGACCGCTCATCAAAAACACTTAAGAGTTGTTGATCTGCTCATTAAACTTGTTCAAAAGAATCTCTATGTCTTGTTATTGAACTCTTATCCACACTCAGCGGTCTTCCCCCAAAACCACGTGACCTTATGACGTCATCATATCCCACCCTAAATGACCTTTGACCTCTTCTCTCATTGGTCCATTCTCATGACCGTGATCACATGATAAAAAGGACTGGCCCTAGTCAATCATTGGTTTAAAAAGTTAGGGGGGTGGGCCTTTTTGATTCATTTCACCAGACCGCTGCACCATACTACTGATATAAGACTTTTCACCCAAGCCTGGTGAAAAAGTACCTTGACACAGGAAATCATGCAAAATGGAAGCTGTTTTTCAATTTACAATTAAGAGACTTAGGAGGCGGTACTATCTTCAAAGGTAATCTGCACAAAAAGGATTTACTAGCCTACTTCAAGGTATCAGACGTTTTCTTGCAAGATATTTTACAAACCTGGTCAAATATTAACTACGAAGATAATATTTCTTCAAAGGAACAGTTACTTTCACAGTATCTCTGGCTAAACTCTCTCATTCGAGTCAATAATAAACCAATACACTATGCAGCATGGTCTTCTCAAGGAATACAGAATATTGGCCATTTGATGGAAAATGAGAATAGATTTCTATCCTTCTCTGAATTCAAAGAGCGTTATAATAGCAAGACAAACTTTCTATCTTTCTGTGGAGTAATATCAGCCATAAAACATTTGGTCATAATCTTTAAGAAAAACGCCTCTCACGAAAACAACAACTATGAAAGTTTTCTTGATAAGTTTTTAAAGGCAAAAAATCCAAATAGAGCTGCATACAAAAAACTTGTAGAAAAGAAACAAAAGCAGCCCGTTAACAGCCAAACGAAATGGTCGGTGGACTGCATGATAGAAGAAAATGAAACTATTGACTGGAAGACTGCTTACAAGTTACCTTTTCAATGTACGAAAATGTCAAAACTTCTTGTTTTCCAATTTAAACTCTTACACAGGAGACTTGCCATTAATAATTTCTTAAAAAAAATAAATCTAAACGACAACGACCTTTGCAGCTTCTGCCAACTCGAAGAGGAAACTCTTATCCATCTTTTCTGGAACTATACAGTGACTTCCTCCTTTTGGGGTAATTTTAAGCAATGGCTGCTCAATAATGAAACTTCTCTACGTTCGCTTGAGTTAACGCCTTCCTTGGTTATAGGTTTAAAGCCCCACCCATTTCTTCGCAAGTATTTCTACTTTTTATTCTTAGTCGCAAGACTTTACATTTGGAAGTGTAGAACACGATGTACTCGTCCTACGATAGACAATTTCCCCCTTTTCCTCTCACATTACAATCTTTGAAAGATACTTTTTCCTGCCTTTTGCGGATTGAGGACCACGTATGTGGAACGGTAGCTAGTCAGGGTACATGTAGTTCGAAAGATAGCATAATAAGTTCAGGTTTTTTTTTTTGGGGGGGGGGGGGGTTAATGTAAGCTAGTATTGTTGAAAGTAACGAATGTTATGTAATAACTATATGCTGTATTTTCTGCTCTGTTGTACTGCTATATAGCATTTTCCGCTGCTTACTATCAATAAATTTATTTTGAAAATGTAAGTAAAATATAGTGTGTAGGTATGATATGTCAGTATTATGTATTTTTATGTTATCTATTAAGTTAGTATGTAACTAATGTTCGTTAAGTGAAGTGTAGTATGTATGGTATGTATTATGTAAATATGATGTCATGTAAGTTAGTACGTAAATATTATGTAAGTTATGTCTGTAAGTTAGTATGTTAGACGTAATGCAAGTAAATAAAGTGTAATAAAAAAAAAGTATTCATAAGTGAAAAAAACTAAAAAATAAAAAAATAAAAAAAATAATCCTTGCTTTTTTCAGCTGACGTTTCGAGGCAATCCACACAAGAAAAACAAGTGCACGAATAAGGCGCCGTTTTTGCAAGGTTACTAATTTCAAATTTAGAATGAGAACTTCGGAATGACAGCTGGGGAATATGGCCTGGGCAGGGACCACTGTATAAGATTTACACGCTGCCTCAAATATCTAGAGTACTACAGTTGATTGTACAGAAATTTATTTACTTAGCTGCGTTGCGTACTTCGGTGGGAAGGCACAAGCAGCGCAATTTACTACTCCATTTCCCACTATTAAAACCAAAGTTTGAAAATGTTCTTTATATGGCTGGAGCGAACTTTGAGCTGAAAAGCGGCAAACTACTTGGGGGTAGCCTGTATTAGTGTATACCAGTGGCTAGTGTATTTTTTTGAGCGCTCTGATTGGCTGCTCAAATTCTGGAAAGTGGAGGTGAAGTGGTGGATATTTGCCAAGCAGCGAAGCGGTGAGGGAAATATCTACCACTCTTTACTGACAGTATACCAACCAATCCAGTGGATACCAAGCACCAAATAGTTTTTTTTCTGAGAAATGAGGGAAATCTTGCGGGAGAAATCCAGAAATAAGCCGGGGAGTGAATAGCAGAGACTATCACGAGTTTGAGTAGCCAATAAGAGCGCGCGAAAACCACTATACCCTGCTAGGAGAGGTTTTTATCTGGCCGCTTCTTTTTCGTAGTCTTTTTACCGCTGTCTTTACTGTTGTTGTTTTCTTCCACCTCGAAAAAAACCTCTGCCGCGATACGATTCCTTTCCCTGTTTAGCATACTCTGTCATTACTATAGAAACGACTATATTAAAACACGTCTTTTCTGTGATTGGCCAACCTTTCCCGCGCTGTGTAGTTTGTCTGACAGGTGGGTTATCATTTGGCCAATCAGAGACAAGACACGTGTTTTAAGTTAGTCGTTTCTACAGGAACGACAGAGCATGCTCAACAGGGAAAGGAATCGTATCGTGGCAGAGGTTTTTCTTACGTTGGAAGAAAACAACAACGGTAAAGACAGCCGTAAAAAGACTACGAAAAAGAAGCGGCAAGATAAAAAACTTCTACTAGCAGGGTAAGACCACTATGCACTGGTTTGGCATATACATGTACTAATATCTGCTAATCACTGACCCGTTTTTTTCTGGATTTCTCGTGCGAGGTTTTCCTGTTTTTTTTTTTTGTTTTTTTTCAGACAAAAAGGAACTAACCACTAACCACTGGTTTGGTAGAAAGGCTTTGTATTGGAGTTTTATCTTTCCATCTTGAAATCATTTGACGTTTAAAAGAAATCTTATCCTGAGGTTTGTTAGTTTAATTACTTTGTGATTAATGCACACAACAACCAAAACATTTAAGGTCAGTGGCTAAAGAAGATTGAAAAAGTGGGAAAAAGATATATTATAAATCCTCTATTAGGGACTTAAACTAGTGTCTGCTTAATAAAGGGTGTCCGTTTAATACAGGTTTCACGGTAGAATGGAAAGTGGAAAAGTTCAAGGACATGAAGTTAGAGGTGATGCAGCCAAAGATGAAGAACAATTTATTTCTTAGAAACATGACACGAACTTCCACCACATGGATAAACCATGCCGTACATGTAATTTGATCGTGATTAATTACGATTCTTTCTATAGTACTGTTAGTTCGTGCTGCGATTGGAATGCTAAAAATACGCGGTACAACAGTTTGTCCATTATTGTTTTGGTTGTAAAGAAAAAAGCGGGAGGGGAGCTTAAAAGAGAGGGGAGGGGTTAATAAATTTCATGTTCTTAAAAGGGGCCGGGAGCTTATTTGAAAGGGGGGCTTAATAGAGGAAGTCAAGTTGTTGTTGACTTGGATAACGAAAGAAATTATGGTTATGTCTAGATCCCAAACGGCTTGATTGGCTGCTATGTTTTAGCCCTTAGTGGCAAGTATCATGTCTAGCGGGGGGGGGGGGGGGGGAGGGGGGCAAACCCTGTTTCAGATATTAAGTGAATTGTGATTTGTAAGAGTGAGTAGTTGTTAATGAATGTTGTCTTAAGAATTGAAAGTTTAAAGAATAAAAAAAGGAAAATATTTTGTATGTACCTCTCAGTGACCAGGGAGGTGACAAACAGTGATGAATAACAGGAATAAACAATCACAAATAATTTAGTCTCTGACACTGCTGTCGTTGTGATCAACATGCAATGTTTGTGCCTTTTCTATTATCACTGTTTGACAGCCTAATTGCTGCCTTTATGATGGTCGGGGTTAAAATTCTAACATAATTTTCGCCACTATTTAGGACTGTTTGTTGTAAGTGTATACAATGAAAGTGAACAGTGTTTTTGTGGAATCTACTCAGCCACTCACCCTGGAAATATTCACCCCTGAGTGAACCAGCAGTCAAGCTTTACCCATTAATCACAACACAAATTAACTTTTGGGATCTTGCAAATCACATGTTTGGAATATACTAAAACACATTATCCACCTCAGTGTTGGAGAAAAGTTGTGTGAATAATATAATAAACAGTTAACTATTTGTGACTATTCACTTATGGCCCATTGTTATTCCAGTTTTCCAGATGACCATGTTTCCCTGTCAAAGCACAGGCTTACCATCCTCTGTTTGTGTGTTGGGCTGTGCATTTATAATAACGGTATCGGTTAATCAAACCAGCAAAACCAAAGCCGACATTTAGGCCTGATAAAACTAAAGAACATGAAATAAAATCTCATAAAATTGCTGCCTTGGCGTATTCATTTGTGTTTCTGTGACTGTTATTTTGAAAGCATGCTTTAAAGATCCTTAAATTGTCAAAATAAACACAGAAACACAAATCAAAACACCACAACAGCAATTTTACGAGTTATTATTATTTTCATCAGTTTTAAAAGGCCTAAATTTCAGTTCTAGGTTTTGCAAGTTTGCTAAACCAATACAGTTATTATAAATGCACAGCCCACCACACAAACAGAAGGTGGTAAGCCTGTGGTTAAAGCAGGGGGTGTTAAAGAATACACTTCACTGTGCGAAAGGAGTAAGGGACATAGTCCCCACTCCTCCTCGACTTCTTACATTCAGATTCATTCAGGGATTGGGAGGATTTGACTTGAATTTTCCAAGAATGAGCATACCATAAAATTGCTTTATTCTCAACTTTTTGTTTATTTGTGATCTGATTCACGGTCAGAGTTTCTCGGTCAGAGAGTCTCGTTCAAACTGCCTGGAAGTATTCAATATCTGTTCTGCATTACCCAGTGACTGAAAAACTAGTTTGAATTAGTAGACTACAATTTTCTGAGTTTGAGCATACCATAAAGCATCAGTCAGTTGAAATTACAATCCCCAGTCCCATGGGACATACAGTGGATTTAAAATTAATGCTTTTCTAACTGAGGCCACAGAGCGGTGATTTAACAGCACACATTGTATAGCTCCAAAAAAATGCCCATATCAACCCCATGGAAGGCCATTGGAAACTCCTAGGAGGAGGAGGTCTCAAAAGCCAACATTCTAAAAGCATTAAGTATTTGAAGCTAAAGTGGAATTTCGTGGGGGGGGGGGGGAGGGGTGCAAAACAAAAAACCTTCTGTGGGGGGAGTATGGATATTTTCTGGGTAACTAAACCATACCTTGAAACTGGCTTGGGGTATCAATGCTAGACTGTACTTTGTTTGGGACCACTTCGAACTCAGCAAAGTTTAAACAAATGGGGCTTAGTGAAGTGGAATTTTGCCGTACACAAAAACACGGGAAAATTTGCTTCTTTAACCAAACTGGCTCGCTCTACTTTATTCTTGTTAATTTCCAGTGTTAACATTCTTTTGCGCTCCAAAACGAGGCAGAAAAAGCCCGAAATGGGCGATTTTAACGTTTCCAAACTTCTGTTCCTTCGTGTGCAAATTTTGTTTGTACATTTGTTTGCATTGTGTTACCAAATACCGTGACTAAATTGTGTAATCAAATTTGGATCTATGGTGTCACAGGTGTAGTATGTTAGATGTCACATTTTGTCGTGGTTTGCACAGAGAGCTCACAACGATAACACCGGCACCCTTCAATTTTTTCTTTTCCCTCTACCTTTCTTGAGATCAACTGAGCATTTTACTTTGAAGCCATCATCAAGCATCAAGTAACGACAGAGAAAAGAGAGATTGTGTAGCTTAACGAGGAAATGTTGGTGTATTTCGGGAAGTTTAGTACCAGGAGCGCCTCTTTACACTCGTTAGTCATTACGTCAGTCAAAATGCTTTTCAAACAGCACAGTAACACATTAAATGATAAGGAATGTTAAAACACTTATGTAACAACCAGATGAAGCAAACAGAAAAGAAAATATTGCACCAAGTCGCTGATACCAGCAACAACAACAACTACTACTACTGATTCTCACCAAACTTAAGTCAAAATGTGTCTAAGGGATGTGTGTACAGGTACTGAAAATGGCAGACACTGATGAAAAATCATCTTCCAAAAATTCAAGAAAAACCATATGGAATTGAAGCAGGGTGGATGGACGTCTGAGGGTAAAGGCAAAGATCTCACTTTTGTAAGTGAATACTGTACATGTATGTGAATTGCTGGCGAAACAGGGGCTTGACAAGCTTTGCAGTATTTTTAAAAGACTGTATGAAAACTGGAGTGTGTTTAATGTATGTGTTAGAATTTATGGCTTCAATTGCCGACCACTGTTTAGATTTTTGCTTTCTGTAGAGCTTGAACAGCCATTGAATAGGGAAAGAAAAGACACTGTAAAATGAACAAAAACCTATCTCAAACAATAAGTTCATTCAAAAGAAGCATTTGCAGTCAGTTGATAAACCCATTTAGTACAATAAATTTTGACAGTGTGGAGTGACGCTTGGTGTAGGAATATTTGTTCCCTTCACGTGTAATGATTCATTGCAATTCCAAATTCTCTTCATTGGTTGAGTCCTGGTTCTTTTTTCAAAGACATATATTTATGTACCAGCAACGCACCTTGTTTCTTTGCAAATGATAGTAGTAAGAGGGATTCTTGTATTCCTATTTGAAAAGGAAAGTTAGAATTAGTTCTTGTTTATATACTCACAGATCATACTTGTATTAGCAACTTTGGCAAGGGCCTTAATCATAGATACGTTTCATTCAACATGAAAATGTACATACTTGTTACCGAAATAAGAAAACACAAAATGTTCACTGTCCAAACATGCATTATGTATTACAGAGTAGATTGTGTTCTGCATATACCTAGATGAAAGTGGGGAAACCAGAGATCATAAAGGAAAACTCCTAGAGCAATATACGCAACATAATAAGGCACAATCTCTGGTAAACCAAAGCCAAATTAGTGGAAGGGAAATGCTTTTACTCTGATGAATCCAGGATTTATTAACATGTACATGTAGTTAACATTGAACATCCCCAACAGGGTACCTATAAGAACCCATGGATTTCATTAATGTAGCTGCTGATATCCACAAAATTCTGATTGGCAAAAGGCACGTTTTAGCCATCTAGCTGACAGAGCTTCACTAACCAAATGTTAAGTTAAAGACTCTCTGTCGACTACAATGCAATGTGCGCGTTTGTTTATGTTTTGATTCCTTTGGAGAGAGATCATTGTGATAAAATGGCTAGATTTGAGCCCTTCAGCAGCCAAGAAAGGAAATGAAGGTGTTCACTTCGTTAGGTGTATACGTTTTGTCAATAGAAAGAGCTAAATTTTATGGTTTATAAGTCTTGCAGATGGCTGTAACAAAATACGATTCATCGTTGACTGTCATTACATGTCACGCAGTCAGAGAAATATTTTCAAATTGACATAGCGCATTTGGTTTTTTGTGTATCGGGTCATGAGTTCTCTCATTCATTTATGTTCAACAGCACTTATACCTTAATATACCCCTCTTTAAAATTTCGAAAGGCGTGTAGAGTAAAAGCAACTGACATTACTTTATTTTATCAATAACGGTTGCGAAACCGCGATTTGCCACCCGCTGGGTTTGTTGAATACTCAGTCACGTCCGATCTACAGAAACATTTATTACTGTAGTCAGTTTGATATTCACTCACATTCAGTTCCACATAACCATACGAATTCTGTTATCTTTCCCTATGAACTCACTGGATCGTCCATAGTCACATTATTCTGATATGAGGTATAAATAAAACTTTCAGCGTGGTCTTGCTTGTCGGTTGAGAACTGTGCGAAACATCGAGTGTCCGAATGTCGCTTTTGTGACCTGAAGAATAAAACATTTTTTAAATTAACACTGCTCCAATAGTTCCCTGATAAATTTCATAGCTCCATAAGAAAATCTCCATCCATTCTACGGAAGGATGACTTGGATGAAGGCAGATTTCCACAGCCTTCAAATGCCGACGCAAAACTTTGGGGTTTTGTGGTCCACGAAACCTACGTTTAGGCGCGCGTTGCATTGTGGTCGACAGAGAGTCTTTAAGGAAAGGATTAAAAGTGATTCAAGTATGATGAGCACTCTCAAGGATCATTTCCACAGAAAGTGAATTCACTGCTGTGAATTCTTCAGTTAACTATGCTGGCTGCACTTACACTGTACTTCAAGGGGACCCAAATGAAGTAGCAGACAAAGTAATTCTGATTGGCTCTTTAGAACACCTTTTCATTGTGTATTCTCAGGTGTACTTTGTTTGATGAATCCAGTACGGCTGAGACATGGACAACTAAAAGGTCAGAGCAATAATGCAATGTACTTTTCAATTTTATTAACTGTACATATAGATCGACCAATTAAAGTCAGTTAAAATGTGCACTGGCTTCAGTCATTGGCAATACAGAGCACTGTACATGTATATAGGGTATATAAAATATCAATTGTCACTCCATTTTTATCAAAACATAAGAACTGCCAAAATTGCTAGTCATCTTCTAGGTTTTTCACATGTCTTTCTCACAATGACTAGTCCACTCTGTGTAATCTGTCTTCCCTTATTAACTTCAAGTTGTATTATTCCGTCAGTGGGTTTATTTTTATTTTAAAGCTGGGAAAAGGAATTGTTTCTCATTGTGAAGAATCTGATCTGGATCCTGTTAGGTGTTCAGGTCTTTAGGTCTCTAGGACTTGACCCACACTTCTCGTGTGCGAATTTCCCTAGTGGCCAGACTAATGATGCTCTTTCTTTTTTCTCAATTTCACAATCACGTGCTCGATGTGACAAATCGGATGATACACTTGTGTAAATTTACACTTTGAGGCAGTCGCGGAGCAAAAATTGTGCCTTTTCATGATTGATGATTACACTAACAGATAACATAATTGAATTGCACAAAAATCTGTTCACTTGACAGAAAGCAAATGAAGGGGTCCTTATACATGTAGCAGGTATTGACTCTCCCCTGCTCTCCCCAAGCTCCGTCCTTTTTTCAATTTCTCCTTACTCTTTCCTCTCAACTATACCTGCCAAACAGGATAGCTAGTTTCTAAAGAACTGTGGTCCTGCATTTGTCACGAAATGAGACAAAAATATTCGGATTTATCAGCAGAGAATAATGATAAATTGGCCACTATATTTTTAAGTGCTTGCTTGCTAACTCTTAGCACTATCATTTATCATGTTCTGGTCCCCCCCCCCCCATTCCATTCCTTTCAGGGATTAACCTATAATCTTTTTGTTGGTGTCAAGGGAACATTTTGTATGTGAGCGAGGGTTATAGTCACTCAACATGACTAAATGACTTATCCAGGATGTTCACATGAAGTTCAGATTTTGTTGCTCAAAATAAGTCGTCCAATTAATACTTTGTAGACTATGTAACTGGTGGTATTGTGTATGCAAGGTAAAATTTTAGCAGCAGAACCACCATAAGCAGTGTTAGCCACAACAATGAGCAGCAAAGCGGAGAGAAAATACCAAGTCTCCGCCTCCCCATTCACCTCTTGGCTTTTCCAATTGATCATTGTCACAGCTCTACAACCCTTCACGCACACAATCCCTTTACCTATGCAGGCTACTACTAGGAAAATAATCTCATCCAGTCATGATCAAAGCTAAGTCAACGCAACATTAACCCTTAAAGCCCTGACAGTGAGGGAAATAAAATTTCTCTTTACATTATCACTACTTGTTGAAACATTCAGGTGATGAGAATAATTAAAGTGATCACCACAGATAACATGTCTTGATATTGAGACAAATTCTCCTTACTAATTCCATAAGAAATGTATGGAGAACAGTAAGAAGAATATGCATTTTTAGATCAGGGCTTAAAGGGTTAATTAAAGCCAAATGCTCCCTCACTACAACTCAACCACAGATCAAGCGAACTGGGTACAAAAACTCTTCGCGTACATAATGAATCAGCTAGGTATGAGACATCATGGCTATAGAGGGTTAAGATTTGCTGCAATTGACTAATGATGAGTATTTATTGAGCAACACCGTAACTACATGTAAAAACTTTTATACTCCAGGAAAACAAAAATGTGTAGGGAAAGGTGGGTTTCAGATACCTGGTAGTACCCGGTAAATGGGTTTCCTGGTTGTGATGCTAATTTGAAAGCTGGACAAATATGGTGTACATGTTAAATGCAGTGTTTGTATGGAAATCTGATGCCTGATAATTTCTGTAAAAAAATTATTTCTCAGACACCTTAAATCTACTAACGTGACAAAGCAGGAAAAGGATTCTACTGATCACATTTGAGGCACTGTTAATGTACTGGGAATGATTTTGTGTTTTAAGTTTGAACTGACAATGCAATTGCACACTTTCCAACACAGTTTGATCGTATTTTGTACCATAATTGAACCAGTTTATCCTTTGCGAAATAAATTGCCCTTGCAGGGTACCTTTTTCAGAAGACAAATTTTAGAGACTTTATTTCAGGACGGATCCTGTATGTATACAAACACTGGAGTTTGGGGGCTGTCCTCGAATACCAATACATGAGTGACTTGACATTGTATATATTCCATGTAACTTCTATGGTAAATAAGTGCTTTGTTTCTCTCCCTGTGTACTGGTACGTGGGGAGAGAGTCGCATTTTGCGTCACGTTTGCCCTACATTTCAAAATGAGGGTAATGACTGTGAAACCTTCTAATAAGGGGCATGTCTGTTAGAGAAAGCCTTAAGAAACAAACAGCTGATTAACACACATGCACTCAAACAAAGACTCCAATCAACATGCGACACAATCGACTGTTATCTTCAACTAGGCTTAAGATTGTCGAATTTCAAAACCGTTGGCTAGATTTGTACTTTGGCTTTTTCTAAACAATTTCAAACAGTTTCCTTTGTTTAGTTTAGTGTTATTGGTTATTCAGCTTTGTTTGGAGCGATGTGTGTGTGCGCTGCACTGCTACAACTAGCGATTCTCTTACCACGAAGGATACAGCTGGCATGAAGACCATTTAGCTGTTCAGCTTTGTGAAAGAATGTCAAATATCGTCTTACCTTTACAGAAGAAATGCTTCGAGCGATAATACGACTTCAGCCACAAAAAAACAGCACAATGTACGCCGCCATGTTAGATAAACACTGATGCCCAGTCTTTTCAACAGAGTGGCTATGCGAACGAAAGGAGTTGTGGGATATGCCGAAAATTTCGCCTAGTCTGAAATGTCAGCCGTCTCCTCCCCTAACATCATTTTAATTTTTTTTCTTTTCTTTTGCTGTCACTGGATCAAGGTTTTGCTATTTAGAATGATTAGTATTTATGTAAGGATTCAAACATTTTTTTTCACTGCATACAGTGTATTTCCTTATCGCTTCACTTTGTCGTTTCCTCTTTTTCGTTTAGTTCAGGGACAGTCACGCAAGACGATCACGCGCGCGCACACAAAAATCGCCTATCCAAATAAATCGACCCTATTTTTTCATGATCCACACTCTAATGGACCATAACAATGGCGACATTAAATGCTCAAAATTCAAGTTGAACAACGAAATTCATGTACTAAGTTATTTCTCTGCCAAGTTTTGAGAAACGTGCGCACACATGAACAGAGCGAATGCCAATGCAATACGCGTCATCAATCTCTTCCGTTTATACTTCTATTTCCTTGACCGGTTAAAGCGGCTCTAAAAGATCTCCGAAATGTCCAACTTGAAACTTGATAGCTCTTCCGGACTCCATTACCTCATAGAAATCGGAACAACTTAATCCTACGGGAAAAACTGCCGACTTCCTCTCGCGTCGCGTTGTATGTGTCTATGTTGTGGTTCAATTTTATCCTTGGTTCAATTTTTATTTTCCTTTGTTTTTGTGTATGGTAATGAATGATAATGAGTATAAAACAAAGGAAAATAAAAATTGAACCAAGGATAAAATTGAACCACAACATCTACACTATCATCGATATCAACAACCTCTTTCCCAGGGCTTTTCCGTTTCTTAAATTTAAAAAGGGAACCACCCTGGGGACGAGGTTGCACTATCAATCACGAGCCAATCAGCGAGCGAAGAATTATCATAGTTGTAGTAACACAACGTCTGTCGCGTTTCCTAGCCTAAGCAGGCCTTCCAACCCCTCATCTTAGGAGAGTCTGGTACACAGGTGTCCCGTTTCGAACACTCGACTTTCGATTGTGTGTTCCACCCCTGGGCGAAAAGACGGACATTTCATTTTCTTCAAGCGCTATTGTTTGGAATCGTAAGGAATTTTACAAGAGAGGATAAAGGGGTAAGAGAGTTAATCACCCATGCTGGCCCTATCCCTATCCTAATCCCTCTTAAGTTATTTTTAGATCTCCTCCGAGATCCGGGTATCCCCATGAGGGTTACGAAATAACCAATCATATGTCATGAATTTCAGCTGCGTTGACAGCTGAGCCCATTCCCACGTACTGGCTTCGCGTCCGTCGCGAATTGTCCGGAAAGCGTCGCTTGAATACGTTTTTTTAGACGAACGTGAGTTTAAGGAAGTATCGGTGGTAGGACAACGCAGATTGCGAAAGAATCGTCCGTCAGGATTGGTTTTAGAGCCCAACTGTGCGGAAAGTTCAAGCGAAAGTTCAAGCGAGGACGACGATGTTGACTGAGCTTGAACAAGATAATCGAAAAGGCGACACAATTGTGCCGGTAAATTGTGTGGTTGACCTATTGATCAAGCTGTGATATATACTGTTTGGAGGGTTTTATATTAGGGACGGCCCATTATTTTTTTGGAGGGGGGGATCAAAAATCCTGAAAAAAATTGTTTGCAAAAGCAAAAAACCCCAATTATTTGTTTGCAGACATGAAAGGAAAAAATAAAAAGTTTGCAGACTGGTTGATGGAAAGCTATTTAATATAAGTCATGAGTACGTAGTTTGATTTGTGTAAGTAAATATATTTCTATTTTTTAAAATGCAAGATAACAATGCAAGAAAATGATTTGCAAAATCTTGATTCATCAACTGGTTTGTTATGGTAAATTATCCACCACAAAATAATTCAAAAGTTGACATTTTGAGTGTTAGCCATTCATTAGAGCAAATTTAACGCTAAAACATCAGTTTTCCTTTCTGGTGGCTAATTTACCAAATCGACTTGGTTGATAAATCCCAATTTCTGTTTTTTACTTTCCCAACATGACAACACATTACAACACTAACTCTTGAAAGCATTTGGGTTGCATGTATTCACTAATAGTCACACAGGCTTTTCAGCAACAGGGTCCTACGCTGGTTTGGTGATGACATTTAATAAATCAGCACTTAAACATGCAGCAAGCAGTCTCCTGTTTTCCTTTTGCAAGAAGAAGTCAAATTGGATCCAGTCTTGTATAAACTACAAAATAAAGTGCAAGTGTAGGCAAGGGCTGTTTCATTTGGCTCCTCAATCCTCTCTAGCATGAGGGGGGAAGGAAAAAGGCCGCTGGTGCAGTTCTATATTATTACTTGCAATTACGTTCACATATTAATATCTCAGGATACTTTCGTGTGAGATTTTCAATTTTTTTAAGAAACAAAAGAAGCCATGGTGAAGTTACACTTTTATAAGTAGATAAGATACGGCATTCATGGAAAGCAGGTTTAGGCAGTTTTGTGGCGAGAATACCTGATGAATTTTAACTGTGTATAAATAAATGTAATAATAATACTAAAACCAATAATAATAATAATAATAATAATAACAATAATAATAGCAGAATTCACCACTGTATGCTAAAAGCTAAACTTGCTAAACAGGGCGCATACCGTAACCTGTAAGCCTTGGAGTAAAAAGAAAAGAAAAAAACAAAAACCATGAAAAATTTATTATTATTATTATTATTATTATTAATATTATTATTATCATTATTTTTATTATCATTATTATCATCATCATCATCATCATCATCAAATTCATCATCATCATCACCAACCGAGACCACTGGTTGGACAACGTGTACAAAAAAAGTTGTCTGCAGAAAGATGCAGCCAGAAAAAAATTGTTTGCACAGACAACAACACAGAAAAAATTGTTGGTCTTGAAAAAATTTTCATCCCCCCCCCTCCAAAAAAATAATGGTCCGTCCCTTACGTTCGTAGAGCTGTTTTAAATCTTTGTGCCGTTGTGTGTGCTAGCTCTTTGGCAATAAGTTAGCTTTTTGGGCTCAGATTAATTGCAAGATTCCTTAAAGCCACTTAAAAGAGCGATGTTTTCTGAAAGGATGCCAAGTTTCTAAGCCCGCGATTAGATGTTTGCTTGCGGTTATGTGCAAGACATGCGACTTTTTTTATCGCGGATGTCGTATGGAGTGTCTAAAGGATCCAAGTTATTCTGAGACCCTTGTAGTCTCCTTTGATCATGTGGAAGCTACGGCTTCTTGCGATGTCGTTTTAACTCCTCTTTCATGGTTGTTTTCATGGATGTGGTTCTAGAAATAGAATTGCTTGGAGTTAAAACAAATTTGCACCTCCATTGTCTTGTGGCGTTTCTAGCATCTTCAGCAGTTTAATTGCGCTTAGCAATTCTGAAAGAGGTTATTGCTTCATCTTCCCGTCACGGTCTGTTTGTAAATCATAAGCGATTTTCTAAACACCCATTTTTTAATTTGCAGCAGTTAAAATGCTGGTTCGAAAAACTCAAGGATGGTTCTCGTGAATAAATTGTGTTTTTTCTCAAGCAAGACTCGAGTTTCGGTTCTTCAGCGAACTTCATCAGTTGCTCCTATGGTCCTAAGTCTCATGGAACGATTTAGAATCATTCTGTTGAAAAACGTGTAACCTTCGTGGAGTATTTTCTCGGCCAGTGCGATCTAGCGAAAAGCAAAAGCAATACAAGTTACAAGTTAGGTTTCGATAGGGTCGGTCTTTTATATACGGACGTGTGAATTTTAACGTTTTCCTCGCGCTCTGAATTGAATCATCTCCAGAAAATGAAACCAAACCTTCTTTGTTCCGCTTTGCTCCCGCGGTTAAATCTTCAGTGCATTTCTTTTCCTTGATGCCGATTGATCCATGTAAAAATCTTAAAAAAATAAACAACACTATTCTCATTTCGCATTCGACAATCCCCGCCATGTTTACGGATTCCTCCTCCACGAAACTTCCACGCAACGCGCGAGGTAACATTATCCGCAGGGAATTCGATTCCTTCTAAAGATAACTTATGAAGGATTAGGATGGGGATAGGGCCTATATGAGGGAATACCTCTCTTACCCCTTTATCCTCTCTTGGTTATACAGGTAGCCACTGAAAACAATGTTCGTGGCCTCCATTAATGGAGGACACGAACGTTAGAACGTTAGATTGTAAGTTTTCAGGAAGCGGAACGAAGAACTGAACAAAATGAAGCGAAAGAATCTCGTTGCTCTCCCCTCGCGTGTCCTCGAAATCTTGTTCAATTCCTAACGTTAAGATGGTTCTCTACAGTTCTGCGCAGACGCCAGCTTTTCGATTGATGTACAACGGATACGCAAGCACCCGGAACCAGAAACAACTTTCAAGATCTGGTTTTCATGAGTACTGTTAACGATTTGTATCACGAGATAAGTCATTTATAAGTCTTGTTCTACTTCTTATTTACGGGTAGAAAAATAAGGGTAAAATAAGCCACATACCTTTCAGGAGATTTTCATCGCATGCTTCATTCACGTCATCAGTATCATATCTCACGGTGGTCGCAAAATAAAAAAATGAACGCTTTTGGCTTTATTTTTCGCGAAAACGCACCGTACAACCTAGGAGTTCGTACGAGTTCCAGATATCTTCTTAACTCGCTTGGTTGTGACAACTTATCGATTAGAAGGGCTAAACAAATGCTAACTTAATGCACAAGTGTACTAATAATCTCTCCCCCAGCTTATCTTTGTAATTTGTTTGGCCCGAGAATCTCGAATTATGATCTTCGCGACGCCAAGGGTAAATTATTGCTTCCCAAACCAAAAACTGACTACCTGAAGCGTAGATTTAGTGGCGCTCTTCTACGGTACAATCTCCCTGAGGAAGTACGTTCTGCAAATTCCTTAGATCTTAGTATTCATAGATGGTTTTGTGAACAGTACTCCCGCATGGCAAATATGTAAACCAGTTGTAGAGAATTTGTTTGTATTTTCTATGTAAGACTGATATGTTTAACCTTGTATAAATAAAGTTATCATTCATTCATTCATTCATCCATCCATCCATCCATCCATCCATCCATCCATCCATCCATCCATCCATCCATCCATCCATCCATCCATCCATTCATTCATTCATTCATTCATTCATTCATTCATTCATTCATTCATTCATTCATTCATTCATTCATTCATTCATTCATTCACGTATATTTACCAATAGTATTTTTGTGGTTATTTTCAGAAGCAAATAAAATAGAACAAAATCAATGGGTTTTCAAAGTAAGTGAAATGTGCATATTTCTGAAAGAAAAGCTGTCTTAGAGAGTTTTGTTTTCTTTCGTACAACCGTTTATTTATGGCCCCTTCCCAAATCCTGAAAATTTGAGATAAGGTCGCACAGTTAGTGCAAGCTGATTGGCTGAGAGAATTAACAAACAAGTGTATCTTTAAAATATTTTTATCTCATTTTGAAACTTTTTGCTGCAAGGGTTTTAACTCTACAGGAAACAGAACGTTGGCCTTGGCAGTTCAAAACTTCCGTGTCAAGCCCTGACTAAGCAGAGTCCCCTGATGTTGAAATCTTGTGTCGACTTGCGACTCCGTTTGGCCAGGACTTACGCGTACTTCACCGGATACAAAAAGAAACAGCTACCTCGAAGCTAGACGCCTCCCTAATGTTTTGCACAAAGGAAGGAACATTGCGCAGAATTCCGGGAACGGAATTTCAAACGTTTTCGCATTCTTGATTTCGCCGAACCAAGGAATCGTGGAGGCTTAATTTTCACGATTTTAAGGCCTATCTCAAAGGCTTTATATTTGTTTTAATAATAACATTCATTTCTTTTTTCAATAATTCTTCCTTGCTTTGGCTTCAAAATGAAGCCAAAATAAGGGAGCATGTATGAAACACCAAAACTTTTGTTATAAAAAATTTCCTGTCATCAGCAATCTACGAACAGGAAGAAAACAAACATATAAAACAGTAAACATACTGTAAAATTCCGATAAGCCCCCCGCCCCCGAAAATAAGCCCTCCCAAATATAAGCCCTCAACTCTTATTCGTAAAGAACCCTCCGATAATAAGACCCCCCCCCCCACCCACCCCCGAATATAAGACCCCCCCCCCACCCACCCACCCCCGAATATAAGACCGTGGGCTTATATAAAGTTTACATCCCAAGAACGATTACGGCATAATATCCTCCGAATATAAGTCCCACAAAAACCACCGCATTATTTACCACAACAGGGTGCAATATAAAAACAAACCGTATTGCATTCTAATAATGTCCTTGTATTTCTTAGCAGCATGCAGATAGTAAGAATGTCAATTCCTCCAACTTGTTGACACAAGGACTATTTATCTATACTATTGAAAAGGAACTCCAATTCATAGAAATCTAAAAACCTATTTTAATCCAGTCTTTTAAGAATTGTTTTGGAAAGGTATTGTAATATCGAGCTGTGAAATCCTTCTTAAAATGAAGGTTTATTCAGCTATGTTCTAAAAGGTGTTTTCACGAGCGGAACTCGTTAGCGTAGAGCAGGAGTTCCAGTCGTTTTGGTATCGCGAACGAAAGCTATTCAAATACAAGTTCTCGGAACTTTCTGTTTCTAATCAGCTTTCTGTAAACAGCTCAAATCCAGGAAATTAGTTATATTTACTTCAGTCCAGTGTAATATCCTAGAACCACTTTGTTATAGTATTATCAGCTGCTCTGTATAACCTGTTTTTAGATTAGATTTTGAATAATAGTTCCTTCTAGTTGTTTACTTTGCTGTTAAACTAATTTTAATTGAAAGGTTTTCCCAAACTATATCAGCATATTTTGAGCCTATATAAGAAGGCCATGTAGCTAGCTTTCTTTCCATTGAATTACCTGAATTACCACTGAATTACCATTGAGTTGCCTGAATTACCTGAGTTACCACAAGATGCTAGAGTCTTTCTGCTTTGCTATTGCGGACGAGTTACCACGATCTACAATCGTGGACAAAACTAGTTGAGACAAACGCAATTAGCGAGCGTATTTCTCCATTTCTTTGTATGGAAACACCGACAAGATCGCAGAAATGCCTTTCCTCCCCCCTCCCCTCCATCAATGTTGTTTGGAGGGACTGAGGAATCCTCAGGGGGTTTTTGGTGGCAAAGCAACATTGATAAGGGGGAGAGGGGGGAAGATTTGGCGTGGTAAGTGATTTTCACGGCCTAAGTTCTCATTCATTCCGAAGTGTCTCAACAGTTTTGTCCGAGATTGCAGTACCTTTGGTATCCCGTAACAAGTGCCACGCAGCCAGTTTGAGTGCTCTCCGAAGCTTTCCCCGCCGTTTCTCCGTTCAGCAGCGCCCCAGCTGTATCATTTTACCTTCGCGCAACGCCCGCTCCTTTCGAACACTAAAACCCGTTTGGATAGCCAAAAACCTCTTGTTACATTTCCTCTTGTTAAATCCTCTTGTTACATTTCCTTGTTCCGCAAAGCCACCAAAGACAAGACAACAGCCGAAAAGGAACTTTTAATCGAGGCAATTCCCTCGGAAAGATTTAATTTTCTGAGTATCGTTCATGTCTACTTTATTTGAATTTTAACATTTATGCTCGTTAGGGCATTTGAATGGAGCCGTTACATTACACGAAGTGCTTTTAAACAGCACGGGGTCACATTAAATGATAAGGAATGTTAAAAACACTTAAAAAACAACGAGATGAAGCAAACAAAAAAGAAAATACAGCACCACGTCGCTGCTACAATAGCTTGAGTATAAGGCTTTCCGGGGGGCGGGGGGGAAGAGAGACAAGGGGAAAGGAAAGACAAACAACTTCACTCCTCGATCGAAAAAATACCAACGAAGTGTATCACGTGACAGATTTTTTTCCCTAATTGGATTGAAGTGTATCGCGTGACAGTTGCTTTACCCTGTTTGGATAAAGCGTAATAGAGCATTGTCACGTAATCCCAACTAATTTCACCTTTCTTCTCCAAGCCACTGACAAGACTGACAATAGATACCTACGGAGAAGAAAGCTAGCATAAACTTATGGAGTGTATAACGTCACACATTCATTGATGTATGAGAACAAACAGTCAAAACTGCCGAGGGCTGGCGTTCCGGTGCAACGACCAGTCCCCTGTAATGTTTACAATGGGACTAAATGCGAGAGCAATCGTAATTTACATACAAGTTCTTGTATCAATGCAGCTGTAGTTCATGGATGAGATTATGACTTCTCGACCTGTCATATACCGGAAGACGTTGGGGGTGGGGGCGGGGGTCAAGGGGCGATACACGTACAAGTGAGAGATGGGGACCAGGCGAAAGGCGAAAAAAGGGCGAAAAAAAAATTTCACCTAAAAACAGCACAGGTAGCCCGTAATTACGTATGCCGCTCGAAAACAATCTAGGTCTTAGCGTTTTTCTCCATCAAAAAGTGTATGGTCTTGTATTTTGTCATTCTGTGAAGTTTTTGCGCCATTAGAGAGGTTTGTGGTCGTCCACCCTAACAGTGTATCAGAGAAAGAGAAAGTCGGAGAGAATCGCCAGTTCGTCGATCGAATCTGTCTCGAAAACGGCTCCAATTTTCACTCGAAAAAAGCATGCACTTACGTATACATGCTCTTTCTCTTATACACTGTTAGGATGGAAGACAAAAACTTCTCCAATGGCGCTAAACCTACACAGAAAGACAGAAAGCAAAACCAGATAACAGTTCCATCTTCTTTATTCAAGAGCTTTACTTTCAAAAGCTTATTTATTTACTAATAGGAATTATCAGTTCGATTTTCCATACAAACTTTTCTATGACGTTTGGACTACCTCTGAAAACAGAAAAAAATTAGGATTATAATGTATATGTAGGGTACAAAGACATATCCTGGGATCTTTCAGTGCCCAATAAGCTACTGGAATACACCTGTGTGTGAAAGGCTAAGGTTTTGTTTTGTTCTTTTTGGTTTGAGACAGGTAAAGATAACTCCATACACTTTGTTAGCCTAGAAAAGGATATGTTTTATTTACAGTTCTAGAAAGGTTTATACTGCTTTGGCCTGTAAAAGGAAACAACGCTGGGGATTGATAATAGCAATGGAGCTGAATAGAATCCATCCGGTTCCGGGTCTGTAACAACAATACAAGTGATTAAGAAAATCGGGCAGCCTCGTGGATTTGCTAAAACTCGAGTATGACTACAGAACAAATGATACCACACGAAGTCCTGTTACCAACTGTGATATTTCTACAACAAATTTCAAATAAAGAAAGATACACTTTTTTGGAGGAAAACGCTAAGACCATTGATTGTTTTCGAGCGGCGTTTGTAAGTACGGGTACTTTGCATTTGCACTTTTCAAAAATTAAGCACAGTTATAACAAAAGCAGACCAAGCGTAGAACGAGACCAGCGTATAATTTTTTAAACGCATACACAGTTGTCATTTTATGCATAAATTAGCCTATTTCACGTGGCCATGGCCATATGTCATCACACTTTGTAAGAGTTTCTATGGAAATGTAACAAGAAAGCCCAATGGGCATCTTAACTGGCGGTTCTGACCCTCCCCACCCCTAGGTTTCACAAATGTTAGCACGATCCTGTATTTATACGAACCGGCGTGACGAAAAGTGTGATTACGTGACACAATCTTTTGACTATAGCGTTACTGGATGACGTAATGTTTAAACTCTGATGACTCAGCTTATCTTTCTTATTGCTTTTATTTCTGCTGAAAAACGCAAATTCACTCAAATGTTGAATGGCGATATAAATTTGCCCATAACTGAGGATGCTTACAAAGGGATGACGAAATATTTACTGAATATTAATATATGAAATTCATATATTTGAACTGCGGATAAAGATAAAATTATGTGTAGATCATCGCAGTAAAGGTGTTTCAACCTAAGCGGTTGAAAAGAAGAAACCTGAAAAAATTCAGGCTTGAACGGGAATCGAACCCATGACCTCTGCGATTCCGGTACTGTTGTGCCTAGACCGCGAATACAAACAGTGAACAAAGTAGTAGAATCAAAATATAACGCTTGATAAACACTAGCTCGGGCAGATCGTCAGAGTCTGGGGCACGTTAAGGCACATCTCATGACGTGATGTTTTAATCTGGTTTGCTAACCCGGGAATCCCCATGCAAAGTAAAGAAGTTGACTCGGAACGGCAACACCACACGCAAACCACACGAACTAACTTAAAGACTCGTAACAGCTACCTTATTAATTGATCTCCTTATTAATAACCGATTCCTCCGTCTTTATGCAATTAAAATCAACTTCTCGCGTCAAATAAACACTCATCTCTCTCCCTTCTCAAGAACTATGATGTATCGATGGTGCAATCTACTAATTGCATCATCATACTAGTGCCAATCCCTTCTCTTCCTAAGCCACCGTTCCTTACCGCGCTAACAAGCTGGAAACACAGCTGTCGTTTCTCTCCTCTGCGAAATACAGGTTACCCAATGAGAAAACTTACAATCCACTTCGGAAACCGTCCCCCCATAAAACACCAAGGGAAACTACCTCTCACGCAGCACAATATTACACCGCTGCTGTACAAAACGCAACTTTCCAAGCAAATCACATTCACAGAAGTGTGATATGCTCCTCACCGTTCACAAATCCTTCCAGTCCCACATTTTTACATCCCTCAAAATGTCAATCCTTATAACAAAACTCCTGCGCTAAAAAACTTTTCACCATAACCACTAACTAGATTAGACAACACAGCCAATTTCGCATTCAATCTTATTAGCTGTTTTACTCAGTTGCGCATGCGTTATACAAGACAAATGCAGAAACCCGAAACTTAACAATCCTTCGCCGTTTATATCTTAAAATACTGTAAATTAAGAAACAAGAACGCACGAAGGTAACATTCAGCAGACTAATATGCACATGCGTCTTATATAAGACAGTACCGCTATTGAGTACCCGTGCCACAAGCTTTACAGCACTTTGTCCGTATGTTAAGCCAGCTGACCATCAAAGCAAAATCGTGTCCATTTTATAAACCGCTGGTCGCCATATGGCGACGGCCGGTAAAAGTAGCAGGTGTGCACCCAAGCCAGTAGTCCAGCTTTATTAATAAGGGGAAGGGGGGGGGGGGGGGCGGGGAAAATAGAGAACTTATGCGAAGTAAACTACAGTTGAGCTCTATAGTGCATGAGCACGCAATGTGAAACAAACTAGCACGCGACACACCTTAATAGATACAAGCATAACTTGGTTTCGATTACGGTTGCTAACAATGAAGAGTTGTTTATCCGGATGCTAGGCATCTGAAGGTCAGTTATTGTTGTAAGCTAAGATAAATAAAGCAGCTCTTACGCAGAGCAGAGTCACGCAATGTCCCTTGTGCGAACTAAGTACTCGCAGTGTTTGTAAACAAATTAACTGTGAACGAAGACAAATAAAGGCTGCAATAAGCTCCATTAGTTAACTCTATTTTACAAGTAAAATATACATTAACAAATTAATCGCTTAACATAGTAAATAAAGACCACATACACAATGATTGGCAGTAAAGGTACTAAAGGTTGTTGGGTGCACCCTGGGGTAATATGAGGGTGGCAGCAACACACCCCATAAAGTGCATGCAATAAGGGTGGCAGCAACACACCCTAAAAAACTGAGAAATGCCATAAGGGCGGCAGCAACACACCCTAGTGGCAGTACATAATAAAATGAGGGTGGCAGCAACACACCCTAGCAATGAGCAATACAGTAAGGGTGGCAGCGACACACCCTGCAAGGTAATGGAGTGAGTAGAAGCTAAGGTGGGGCGAGGGCCCCACCCAGCCTGCTACGTGCAGGTAAAAGTAGCAGGTGTGCACCCAAATTACTTCCCAAATACTGCCTGCTAGTTAAACAATATTATTACGGAAAACTTGGGGTGTAGCGTCCTTGGAGTGGGTTCCATATCCCTTGTCCTTTAGTGCTTGAAGCAGCCAGCATGCTGGGAACCTTCTGAAGGAGAGAAGGTGGGGTTCTAATGTAGAGAGTGAAGCAGTTGCTTGACCACCTTCCGAGTGTTTGGATTAGCCAGGGGGGCAAACCCGCTTCGGCTGCTGAGGTAGCAGCACCGATCCTAAAACTATGGGAGGCATAGAGCTCTGTCGAAATGCCGAGACGTTGGAGGAGAGTGCGAAGGATCGTGGTGACTTTAGCTCTTGTGAGGTAGTGACCAGATTCGAAGACATAGAGTGGGGAAGCACCCCTGGTTGGATGCAAAGCGAGGTACTTTCTGAGGGCTCGGACAGCGCAAACAGAATGGTGGGACGGTGCGATCAATAGCGAGCAGCCCTGACGATAAGGGTCTGTCTTGGATGACTTCAGATGCAAGGTGAGGCACCCTTCGGGGGTAAAGGACACATCAGTGTTGGATAAATGCACCAGTTGATTGAGTTGAGTTGCAGAAGGTGCAGTGAATTCGCTGGAGCGCAGAAAACCATAGAAGGCCAAGGTAAATGCCGACCACAGCATCAGCTTATCTGAAGGTAGGATGTCAGGAGCACGAGCTAATTCCTCCTTAATCTGTCGCAAAAGGGTCATGGTGACTGGGAGGCGCTGACGAGATGTGAGGCCCACCGTGCGCTTGATTCCACGCAATAGGAGATGGAGAAGCGGCGCTTCCTGAAAGGGGTCTGGCAGGCTGTTTTCAGTGTGAGCAAAACGAATTCCTGCCATGTATAACTTAATTGTCTTGAAGCTGACACTGTCGGCTAGATAGGCAGCGAAGAAGCGTAGTGTGGTCTCTGTGGCCGGGAAACTTCGCCATCCCCTTGAAGCACAGAAGGTAGAGTAACGACGAATGCCAGCTTGGTAGGAGCGGCGGGTGGAGTCTGCTATCGCCCGGGACTGGAGGAAGGCTAGGTGGTCTGCCAGAGGGTCCTCGCTGACTCCGGGACAGGAGTTGGGTCGACATCTGCTGCTGGAGCGAGGAGACGAAACCGAGAGATCTGCAGACGGGATAAGGAATCAGCAATAGAGTTATTAGTGCCAACAATGTGAGTGACAAGGACTGTAAAGTGATAAGTGGCTGCACTATAGAAAATGGAACGGACAAGGTGCATGATAAGGGGGTCCCGGGATGTGCCTGAGGCCCAAATGTCGACTACTGCTTGATTGTCACAGTGAAAGAGGAGCTTCTTTCCCGACCACTGATGGCCCCAGATAAGACAGGCAAGGGCAATAGGGTAGAGCTCTTTCCACTGGATAGATTGGTTCTGGAGAGTGGGGGGCCAAGAGTTGGCTATCCAATGACCTGCATAAAAGATGCCATAACCAAGACTACCAGAGGCATCCGTGAAGAGTTCCAGATCTGATGCTCTCGTCCAGTGAGGGTCCGGTATAATGGCACGGCCATTCCACGAGGGAAGAAATCGTAGCCACCAAGCAATCTCGCGACGGGCTTCGCAGTTCATGGTAATATGGTGGTGTGGGAGGCGGGCTGAAGTGGAGAGGTCGATAAGGCGGCGGAGGAAAATACGGCCGGCAGGGATGATCCGACAAGCAAAGTTAAGTTTTCCAGTTAACGACAGAAGTTCCTTTTTGAGACATTTCTTGCAGGAAGACCAGGATCGTAGTTCGGATAACAATTCCTGAAGCTTGTTGTCAGGTAGAGAGGTTTCCATACAAGATGTGTCAATCAGGATACCAAGGAAAACCAGGCATGTAGTGGGGCCTTCGAGCTTGTTGGGAGCCAGTGGTATGCCCACCTGAGAGGCCACGCGAGTGATGGTTTCAACACTGCGGGCGCAGACTGGAGAGTTGGCTGGGCCGACTGTAAAATAGTCATCGAGGTAATGCATTAAGTCCTGAATTTGATAATTGGTCTTCAATAACCACTCAAAGGCGTCGGCCAAGCGGTTGAAGAGGTAAGGGGAAGATCGCAGGCCAAAGGGGAGGCGAAGGTCAATGTAGAAGTCCCCCTGCCAGTGGATGCCGAGTAGCTCACGGTCTTCCAGGCGAACTGGGCAGAGTCGGAAAGCGTGTTTGATGTCTAGTTTGGCCATGAGGGCATTCCTCCCGTGACGTGCAACAAGAGAGAGAGCTTGATCGAAGGTAGCATAATGTAAAGTGAATTCATCTTTGGAAATATAGTCATTGATTGACGAACCATGGGGGGATGAGAGATCCATGATAATGCGCCAGGTGCCATCTTTTTTCGGTACTACGCCGAGGGGGGAGCATTGGAGGTTGGGGATAGGTGGTGATGGGAAGGGCCCTGCTGTATGGCCATTGGAGACCTCTTTGCCAGGGCTGTTGAAACGGCGTCAGGGTGCAGGAGGGCTGATTTTAAGTTAGGCGTTATTCTAGCAGAGCGAGGGCCAGTGTAGCCAATATTACAGCCCCATCGGAGGTCGTAGAGAAGACTTGCAGCAAAATTGTGGTCAGGATGATGCTTCAGTTCGGTAGCAAGGTTGGCAATGTTGATGGGTGTAGCAGGGGAGCTCATGGTGGAGGGGTTGGAGTTAGAGTTAGCGTACTTTGGGGCACTGGGAGCCAGGGTGGTTTCCTCCACAATCTGGTTTGTTGCAGACGTGCTTAAAAAGGCAGTTAGGGCGGCGGCAGGCGTGACGGTTAAAGTCGCGACAGATGGCTGCTGGGGAGTACTCGTTGCGCAATGGTGGTTTGGCAGTAGTGGAGCCAAACGTGTCGGACGAGGGAGTGGCGAAGGAGGATGCGCTGAAGGCACGAAAAGGCTGAGCAGGCTTTGCTCTAGAGGGGCAACCCAGAGTGCGATGCCCATACGTGTGGCAATGGATGCAGTAGGGAAGGGTCTCCTCCTTCAAAATATCGTTGTATAACTGCTCGTTGACTTTACCCCAGGCCATGTAGACATTAGAGGCAGCCATGTAACGAAAGGCCGTATCATACATGAGCCAGGCTGATGCTTTGAACTTCCTACTAAACTTGCATATCTGGGCCTGGTAGGCGAGGAGGTCTGGGGCGAGATGTGGGAATAACGAGAGGGTGGAGCGTAGGAAAACATTCCACGCCTCAAGCCAGGAAGATAACCCATCGATGCGGCGTTTCTTGCGCTGGGAAGGTACGAAGGCTAGAGTTGAGGCATCTTGAGGGTCAACAGCAAGAGTGAAGTTGTTCTGGGCAGAGGCTAAGGAGGGGTGTGGGTACATGTTCTCTGACAATAGTTCATTGAAGTCAATGTACTCACGTTTGGAAATCTTAGCTCGCAGTTTGTCCGGAAGCGGTGGCAAAGACAGGTCCGATTGGGTGGCTGCAGTTCCCAATAGAGGGGCGGAGACTTGAGGAGCCTGCGGAGGACTGGGCACGAGTTGGCTTTGAGAGACGACGCCATCTTGAATGAAGTTTCGCAGATTCTGTTGCGAAGCGTTGTTTCTCGCGTTCGTAACCGGGCTGGCGGGAGACAAAAGCGGAACATCTGCTGGCAAACCATCCGCTTGGTTGAAGCCAGAAAGTTGAGGGCCAACAGCCTCAGCTATTAAGCCGCGGAGCTGGCTCAGCTGGTGACGCGAGAATAGCGAGCCCGAAGCTTGCTGTTGGCGAAAGCGGGAACGAGACGGACGCTCAGCGTCTGCATCTACTTCGAGGTTGTCGTTAAGCGCTGGTGGCGTTGGGAGAACTGAATCGTCGGCCTGAGCGGTATGGTTGTTCGCCTTTTCGTGCTCATAGATGCGTTGGGCCAGTCGTGTCTTCGTGCCGGTGGTCACGAGATTGCGGGCCGAGGCCAGCAGAATTAAAGAATTCCGAGGGAGAGCGTTTAGCTCGGCCAAAGTCAGTGCCTTGGGATCCAAGCTGACGGATCGGTTACGGCGGTTCGATGGGCGAGGAGGCATAATCAAGCAAAACGAGTGAGAAAATAGAGAACTTATGCGAAGTAAACTACAGTTGAGCTCTATAGTGCATGAGCACGCAATGTGAAACAAACTAGCACGCGACACACCTTAATAGATACAAGCATAACTTGGTTTCGATTACGGTTGCTAACAATGAAGAGTTGTTTATCCGGATGCTAGGCATCTGAAGGTCAGTTATTGTTGTAAGCTAAGATAAATGAAGCAGCTCTTACGCAGAGCAGAGTCACGCAATGTCCCTTGTGCGAACTAAGTACTCGCAGTGTTTGTAAACAAATTAACTGTGAACGAAGACAAATAAAGGCTGCAATAAGCTCCATTAGTTAACTCTCTTTTACAAGTAAAATATACATTAACAAATAAACTTACAATGTCAAAAATTTGAAAGACCCCCACAAAAAATGATTAACCTTGTTTAATATTGCGTTGTTTCTATTGTTATTAATGGCTGCAAACTCAAAATTGTAGTCGCATATTCACACATAACTGATTTGGTATGTCGGATATATCATATTGTTTATGAAATTTGTATTCACTTTCAGTTCCTGTAATTCATCTCACAGGAAATTACGCGTGGAATCGAACTGCAAATGTTATCTCTGACAAGATCAGACTCGGTTAGTGTAAACAGCCCGTGTTCGAGTGGGTTTCGTTTCGTGTAAATATATTGTGAACTATTTGGCTCTTTCGTCGTCCTTTCGAAGGGAAAATGATTTTAATGAAAAGGAACATCAAAACAGATGTCATGTTGAATGAATTGAGAGATATACTTTAGCGAAGATGCCGTTCTGTTTCTGTGTTCCAGCCGGCCTTCTCCATTTAGTCGTTACGTGCAGACAAGATATTCCTATGGACCCGAGGTAAAGGTCACTTCATTTCAAGGAATTGAGCAGCAATTCGGAACTGTATCTCCCTTACATAAATGAAAGGGTTTGACGTTTTGGAAACAAGCAACACCTACAAGTTATAGGCAAAAAGCAACTTTGCTTGAATATGTGAATACATGACCGGCAGCATTTTACTACAATTTCCATGAGAACTACTAGTTTAGTTGCAGAAACATCTCTGTACGCTCGTTAGGGCATTTCCAAGGAGCCATTACATTAGTCGAGATGCTTTTAAACACCACGTAAAACGCTAAATGATAAGAAATGTCCAAAACACTTACCTAACAACCAGATAAAGCAAACACACCTCGATCGAAAACACAACAACCTCAGTGTATCACGTGACATGTGTTTTTGCTGTTTTTGCTGTATTTGCCCTATTTGGATAAACAGTAACAGAACTGATTGTCACGTAATTCCAACTAATTAGTCCGGCAGATTGGTGCAAAAATATGACGGAATTGTGGGATTTATGGTAAAAGCACCAAATTGGCACATAGATAGAGACATACCTACTAAACAATATTAGCTATGGACCCACCTGGGAACTATCCCATAATTGCAGTTTCAACGGGCCTAAGGGGGCTCACTGAAATTCTAGCATGGAAACGAGGCTGGGATTCTGTTTCTCGTCTAGCAACCACAGTTCTGCATCAAAAGAGCGACAGTCCTCCAAAAGTGAAGAATTGCTTAATATATTTGCTTTGCTTTGATCGTGAAGTCGTTTCAGTTGATCACGTGACAGGTCACGTGATTGCACGTACAGTATCGTGACATAACTAATAAGAATTTGAGACGGCGATACTACGCTGATATTGATGGATGGTTTGGGGTGAAAATATATTTCAGAATAGACAAGGAAACGATGACCAATACGATGATAACATTTTCATTCAGCGTCGTCAATATAGGGCTGTAACGCTGCCCTAAAAATTGCGATTGAAACAATTAACATAACGAAAAATAGGCTGTTGATAAAAATAGAAATCGAACCGGCTATTCACGGGTTGTTAAACGTGAACATCTTTAGACAAGACGATATTTCCTTTTGCTGCCTGTGTTTTCTTTTTTATTCGTACTTTTTTTTAAATTCTTTTTTTCTCGAGTTAGAAGGCTAGGAAAACAAATTGAGACAGCTATCGAATGGATTTTTTCCGAAAGCAGAGTGAGATGAAAGAAAAAAAAGATCCATATTTCACCTTTTCCACCGAATTGGTTCAAAGCTACAATTTATACGATTCATATATCTCAAACTGTGTAACCGAAAATGCTATAAAGTTCATCTACCACAAATTTTAAACTTTTTTTCTGTGCCTGAGGAAACCAACAAAGTATCGTAATTGGCCAGGTTACTATTCCCACGCACGTGTGGAAGTAGTTCGCAAAGATTTGGTTAGTCAATTGAACACATCGCTCAGTTAGTTTTCGAATATATTATCACTAATCGCTCTCATTACTTGGTTGGAGTACCAAATGAAGGTAAGAACTTCTTTTAAGATTTGAATTCACGAAGTTTGTTTGAATTATTGCCATGTTTAGTGAAAACAAAGACTAAGATTATAAATGTATAAAATTCGCGCCAGCGCGGGAAAATAGTCGGCTATCCCTGGCAACAATTTTACATCTCGCTAAGTTTTAAACGAAGTACTCTGTTTGCTTTCTGGACATGAAAACTGCTATTTGGGGGAAAAGTTAGAAGTGAAATATCCTTTACTCATTCTTCGAAGCAAGCGATTTCTTGGTGATTGGCTGTGCACCTTTGTAATTTCATTCATCAAATTTACATTTCATCGTTTACTTTGCTGATTTGGCAAACAATGTGTCTTTTTCACTAGCCAATTTTATCCTTCGCTTTTCTGATCGCCTTAAGCTTAAATCAGCTCTACACTTCCCTTATATTCAAAACAGTTTTCATGATAAATTATCACTTAAAACCCATGAAATAGATATTTGAGGGTAGTTGTTATGAAATTATTTAATCAGCGCAGTCTATTCCACCGCTATTAAAAGGCCAACCGTTTGACATGACCCTCACCTATCCGTATTTCGTTTGACCATACAGCTTCCCGTTATGTGATGTATCTGAAGTTCCTTCTGATAATCCTTGTTTTCAATGTATCGCACATAACTGCAATGACTGAACAAGATGATGGTAGCGTGGACTGGACAAAACGTATTTTGTGCCAGAAAACAACCTCAGAACTGCTCCAATGCCCAGGAAACTCCCGAAGATCGGATATAGAGTGTGGAACAGGCTACCACGCCTTGGCTAGTAACGTTATTAAATTTAGTGAAATTCGAAGCTTGCCAATACCCATTAATGTTGAGAAGCTAGATGAGGGTGGAGGGATTGCAGAAACGCTTATGCAGCGAAAAGCAAAATTGCACAAATCCTGCAGAAATAAATTTAGTAACATGAAGCTGAAAAGAGCAGACAAACGGAAAAGACAAGAAGAGCCTGAATCCCCCCAACGTTCTAAATTTACAAGGGCGTCTTCTGGCGCAACCACTTCCAAAGCCGAAAAAAGCTGCTTTTTCTGTGGAGGTTCCTCGGAAACGCTTCATGAAGCCTCGCGAGTGCGCGCATCAGTTGCAAGACAAGGTGTTAATTGCGAAATTGAGTGCAGGCGATATGATTTCTCAAGAAGCAGTTTATCATGCGAAATGCCTGGTAGCACTTTATAACAAAGCGGAGAGGTCGAAACAGAGTACAATTAATGGAAATGAAAAGAGAATCCAAGGTATCACCTAAGCACAACTAGTTGCATATATAGAAGAAACGCGCGCCGAGACAAAGGGTAGCGCTCCGACAGTGTTTCGGCTAGCAGAACTTACGGACATGTATTCTAACCGTTTGGCACAACTTGGAGTGGAGGTGTCTGGCCGAGTTCACTCTACTGTTCTTAAAGAAAGGCTCTTAGCAAATGTTCCAGGTCTTCAGGCTCACAAGAGAGGGCGAGACATTTTTCTAGCATTCAATGAAGAGGTTGCCACTGCACTTCAACAGGCTTGCGAACGCGATTTTGACAAAGAAGCGATGACCCTCCTTAAGGCAACGATGATAATTCGTAAGGATATGTTGGACACAAAATCAAAATTCAACGGCACATTTAACAACACTTGTCAGCAGGAATCCGTCCCAGAGTCTCTGAAAACATTAATTGGAATGATTTTAGGGGGACCAGATATCAAGACCCAGTCAAGCGATATGACAGAAGCGCAGACAAGTCTAAGTATTTCTCAACTGATGCTTTTCAATGCAACCAAAAGGCGCCGTGACAGCGGTACAACAGGTGTTTCATATTACCATTCCAGAAATCGCGAGCCGCCACTGCCCATTTATCTAGGCCTCATGACTCACGCAGAAACGCGAAAGCGTACACTTATTGATAAGTTCTACAATCTGGGATTGTCGATCTCGTATGATAGAGTGTTGGAATTATCGACTGACATGGGAAACAGTGTTTGCGCGCGCTTTGAATCAGAAGGAGTCGTTTGTCCGCCTAAGCTAATTAAAGGAGTTTTCACAACTGCTGCCCGTGGACAATATTGACCACAACCCGAGTTCTGTAACTGCACAAGGTGCTTTCCATGGAACTGGCATATCGTTATTTCAACATCCCACTTCCGATGCCCCAGGAGAAGAGCGAGAGGTGGTGAGCATTGACAATCAGCCTTCGAAGACAAAGCGTCTTGCTCGACTTCCTGATTCTTACACAGCCGTAAGACTAGTTATCCTTCCCAAGAACGAGCCAGATGTTCCTCCTCTTCAAGGTCCGTTTGGAAGAATCTGCCCTGGAATGAAAGAAGCATTCAGTTTAGAGTATAAATGGCTAGAGCATGTAAGAGATGAGCTGAACAGAGCAATATCACAAAATATCTTGCAAATCTCATGGGCAGCGTTCCACGCAAACAAGCTACTTCCTAATCGAGAAAATCAGTTGAGTAGAAGCTCGTTGCTACCTTTATTTTAAGAAGAAGCAGCTTCAGCGGCTATGATTTGCCATGCTATCGACGTCATTACAAAAGCAGTGAACTTCCTACATCAAGGGCAGGTTCCAGTTCTCGCCTGCGATCAGCCACTTTATGCCATTGCCAAGAAGATTCAATGGAACTTTCCGACAGTGTATGGTGAGAAAAAGCTGGTGGTAATGTTCGGTGGATTTCATACTGAGCTTGCAGCTCTCAAGGCACTAGGAAGCTGGATAGAGGATAGTGGTTGGACCAGCGTTTTAGTACAGGCTGGCGTGACAACTCCAGGTACTGCTGATTCTTTTTTCAAAGCTTCGCACGTTTCACGCACCCGCCACGCACATCAAGTTACTGCTGCTGCTCTGTATATCCTTATGGATAAGGCATACAAGACCTATCGGGAGGGTGTTGATGAAGGAGAAGAGCCCAAGTCATTCAGCGACTGGCGCAAGCAAGCAGAGATAGAAAGCCCACAATTTCATTACTGGTCGCTTACGCTTCACTTCCAGCTCACCATTCTGATATTCGTCCGGTCTTTGAGGGAAGGGAACTTTCAACTTTACAAGGATGCCTGCAAATCGCTAGCACCGTGGTTTTTTGCTTTAGACCGCACCCACTACGCGAGATGGCTGCCAGTTCATATTTGCGATATGGAATGTCTTGAAGCAGAAATTCCAGCAATAGCTGCAGAGTTCAAGAACGGTAATTTTGTAGTGAATAAAACCAACCGTGCATTTTCCTCGCTTCCCATTGATCAAGCGCATGAGCAAAATAACAAGATCGTCAAAGGTGACGGAGGAGCTATTGGCTTAACAGAGAGTTCAACTCGGTTATTGCGCTGGATGGTATCTGGACCAGAAATGTCAAGAATAATCAACGATTTCGAGTTGTCCCAGGAATTGGTCAGGAATGTAACGATTAAAGAAGAGCAAGAAGATTTACACCCCTACGAGCAAATGAAGGGGTCCAAAACACTTTCCGGAATCAAGTGAACGCAGTTTGTAGCACCATGGAAGAAATGGGCAACCCCTTCGCAGACCAAACTGGAGGTTTGTTTGTGCTAGACACCCGTGACATTGCAGATTCCAAGGTTGTTGAAACGGTCAGAACTGTAGAGCAACTAGGCAAGGATCAGTATCAGCAGTTTGTTACCAAAAGGCTGCAGGAGAGAACAACACCACTGTTTGATACAATCCAGAAAAACAAGCTGCCACTATTCAGCAGTCCTCCCGCTATAAAAGAGAAGTGTAGCGATAAACTCAAGATAGCATCACTAAAAAGCAACTGCTCTCTGTTTTCTCGTCTTTACGTTTCATGTCAGGTCAGGGATGGTGATTTGGAAGTATTCTTTGGTCACGAGAACCAGAGTTTTGCCCCTTCGTTATCTCAGTATGGGAAGCTCAGATCTGGTACCAAATCGGATTTGTTATCGTGTCTCGAGAAGAATGGACCAGCGCAAGCACAAAGGCCATCTGTTAAAGCTCTGCTACTAGATGGTGCAGCCATCGTTAACATGCTTAAACCTGGAGCCTCCAAGACATTTCAAGAGTACAGCGAGACCGTCTTCCTTCCATACGTAACAAACCAGTTAAGGAATGTCGAGAAGGTGGATGTGGTATGGGACAGATACCTCCCGGGCAGTCTTAAAGATTCTGCACGAAGCAAGAGAGGAAAGGGTATCCGTAGACGCGTCAGACTGGACACCAGGATCCCAGGAAATTGGACAGCCTTCTTGAGGGTTGATGAGAACAAAGAGAACTTTTCCTTTACCTGGCCGAGCAGCTTACCACAATTGGAACTGACCATGGAGAAGTAGTATCTACTAAACATGAGTCAGTAGTCTTTAACAATGACAGAACGGAAGCCGCAGACCTATCACCTTGCACACACGAAGAAGCCGATATGAGACTCCTACTACATGCCGCTGACGCTGCAAGACGTGGGTACACTAAAGTAATGGTACGCACTGTCGATACGGATGTTGTAGTCATCGCAGTTGCAAATTCCAATACCTTTCCTTGTCCGAGCTTTGGATTGAGTTTGGTGTTGGCAAACGCCTGAAATATTTGCCAGCACACGACATATCCCGTAGTATTGGCGAAGAAGTCACAAGCTCTCCTCGCATTTCACGCCTTCACAGGCTGTGGTCAAACGTCGTCTTTTGCCCACTATGGCAAAAAGACAGCATGGGAAGCGTGGGGCACGTTCAATGAGGTGACAGCAGCTTTTCAAGCTCTTAGCAATGCTCCAACGGTGGATGTTGTGGATGAGGTGATGCCTATTCTTGAGCGATACGTCACCATCATGTATGATCGTACCAGCACTTGCATGAAAGTAAATTATGCGCGGGGGGACCTATTTACACGTAAAGGGAGAGATATTGAAGCCATTCCTCCCACCTCAGATGCCTTACGTCAACATGCAAAGAGGTCCACGTACCAGGCTGGCCACTGCTGGGGCAATTCTTTGGTGCCGTCTCCTCCGTTTCCGTGTCCAAGTGAATGGGGCTGGGTGAAAGTCGCTAATGATATGTGGGCGCCCTTGTGGATGACAATTCCCCAGGCATCACAGAGCTGTCAGGAGCTATTGAAATGTGGTTGCAAGAGAGAAAGAGGTTGTGCAGGACGATGCAAATGCGTTAAAGCCGAACTGCCGTGCACAGCACTGTGCAATTGCGCTGGGCTGTGCGACCAAGAATGAACAACAGAATGCCGGATGCAAATGAACGAATTGCGAATCGGTTGCATTATTAACAACATTCCTATGAATTTGTGTTTAGCTTTTTAAAGTTGGTTTGACGTTTTTAGGGCTTAATTTTTAAAGATTTTACTGTTTCGTAGTTTCTACGTATGAACGTGGTCAAATAATTGAGATAAAAATTAAGAGAGCCGGGATAAGATTATTATGTCCAAAGCTAGGCATAAAAAGCGTAATTAATCACGTGGTTGGTCACGTTATCACACTAGACGACCAATAATGTCTAAGAGTGCATTTTGTAATTATTTTTTGGTTAAACTTGTTAATTTCTTACGAAACATTGTCTCACTCTGCTGGAAATAGATAATTCAACCAGCCTCGTTTTCATGTCAGAAGTCCAGTGAGCCACCTTAATGGGATGGATCCCAAATGGGTTCATAGCATTTTCGTAGTTTCCAGTATGAACTTGATCAAATAACTAAGTTGTAAATTGAGAGAGTCAGGGTAAGATTACAATGTCCAATGTTTGGTATTAAAAAGCGTATTTGGTCACGTGGTTAGTCACGTGATCATACAAGATGGCCAATTATGTCTCAGAATGCATTTTGTAATTCATTTTTTGGTTTAACTTGTTAATTTCTTCCGATACATTGTCTCACTTTGCTGAAAATAAAGAAATAATTCACCCGGCCTCGTTTCCATGTTAGAAGTGTAGTGTGCCACCTTAAACCCGTTATAATTACAATTATGGGATAGATGTCAGGTGGGTCTATAGCTAATATTGTTCAGTAGGTAATTCTCTATCTTTGTGCAAAATTTGGTGCTTTTACCATAAATGCCACAATTCTTGCACCAATCTGCCGGACTAAATCTCACTTTTTCTCCCAAGCCACAACAACGTGTGTGAGAACAAACAGTCACATAACTGCTGTGCTGGCGTTTGGCAACTTTTTGCCATCGCGCAGAATGCGTATTGTTTTTGGGACATTTACTTACAGTCGAGTTATTATCATAGGTCTGTAATATTGCCTGTTCTTCTTCAACTAAGCGCATTTGATTGGTTAATGATTACGCGCGCTTTCTTCCACTGGGAATACCTTCTGCCCATCAAAGTGCAGGAGGTGGAGCAAAGAGACAATACATATGTGAAGCATTGTTAAACCTTTTGTTTCGCGATATCACACCTTCAATTGCTTATTTCGCAAAGCGTCCTTCAGATTTTTTTCTTGCTGAGAGAAAGGATCCGTTTTCCTTCTGTCTGCATTTTCGTTAAATATATCGCAAAAGAGAAAACTGCCAGCACATACAAACACTAAAAACGCAACCGCACGCACAAGATTCAAAAGTCTTTTACCTTTGTGCATAAGTTTCTAAACATAAATAAACTTGCGTGTGCCAGTGAATAGAGTCTCGCCGATTGTGTCGTCATGATAAAAACAAACGAATACTTCTGTTGTTCTCGCTAATAGACTTTTATTTCCACTTTTACAACCATTCTATGTAATTTTTTTGGGTAGGTAGACTGAAGTTGGAGTGATCTTGTTATGCTAATTTTAATATGTGTTTCGTTGTGGAGTTGAAACTATTGGGGCTTTTCGATCCGGCGGCATTTCCTTGTCGGGTCACTTATTACTATAAAAACTCCACTAGCCAGCGTCAGTTCATTCAAAGCAATTTGAACTCTTCGATCACCGTCAAACACGTGAAAGATGTCGTGTCTTGCATCTTACGTCGAAATCGTCGAAGCTTTCTTCGATTGCGTGCCCAACACGCTTCCGAGCTGATTCCTCGAATCTTTAACTAAGTGAGTTGACGCTCTCTTGAAGTAGATCAAACACTGTCCTCGGCTTCCCACAAACTTCTCTCTATCTCAACGCTGCGTCCCCATTTAGTTGCAGGTAAAACATCGGTGAATTTTCATCAACAAATGGAGGGTACCATATGGATTTGTAAGGGATGGATCGGGTGTTCGAAGAGCTCTGAAAAGAGCTCCCGATCACTGACATTTTCTGTTTCCTTGTTCATTGCGCGATTTGTTCGGTACGTGGAATGAATCAGCTGGCGCACTGAGATCAGTTTAAAATTCGCGGCTATTCTGGGCCATTTTCCAATTGAGTTGTTTTCTTGAATGGGTATTGTTAATTTTGACAGCCATTGTTACGTAGACGTGGGCTTCAAACAATACCTTGCTTGCCCAAAACGCGCCATTTTCAAACACAACTTCAACTAACAGTTTTCAACCTAAAAAGAACAGTGGCTCCTGTTGGTCGATTTTTAAAATTAAAACGGATTCTGTTCATGAAAAGTTCCATCTTCCATTTGCCGCGCGTGAAAATTTGGAAGGCCGTAAAAAATTTTAGATCGCTCTTGAATCGCTCTTGAAAACGGCTTCCATACAAAAAAGGCCGATTTTTCATGATTTTCAAGTTTAAAAGAACAGTCCTTACACTTCTTCAATTTCCTTCATTTTAGGCTTAAATTGTAGGTACAACATTATTCTTCAAAACGCCGTGCGTGAAAGTTTAACTTCTCACTTCTGTATATGAAAAATTATATTTTTACTAGCCCTACTTTTTCGATTCGGGCCCTTTCTTCTCTTATTCTGGGCTTTTCAAAGCGCACTCGACTTGAAATTTGCCGCTTCACTGGTTATGAATAATTAATGATGTCCACCCATTCTGCGCGATGCTTCCTTCTTTTACCTGAAAGGTAAATGGTCCTAAAAGGCTCCATGTACGGTGTTCTCTCGAGTCCAGTCTTTGTTTCATGAATGAGCGCGGGCTAATTTTCCCGAACAGCGGCTCGTAATGCGCCGATCAATCCGAAACTTCAACACCCCACCCCCACCCCCGGACATTTGTGGGGAATTTGATCTTTGCCTGGGTAGGGTGGGGGATTTGAACCGGAAGTACGAAGTTTAAAATCTTTTGGGGGGATACCTAACGTACGTAACTGTAAATGTGGACCAATTTAAAGGCAAAAGATCTCGCTTTTGTGAGTGAATGGCTGGCGAAAAAGGGGCTTAACAAGCTCTGCAGTATTTTTGAGGGTATGTATGGAAAGTAGAGTGTGTTTTATAAAGGATTTATAAATAAATAGATTTTATAGCTTCAATTGCCAATCACCGTAAAAAAGTTCCAATCGTTGATAACTGTACTATTCCCACTATAAACACTTGTTCTTTGGAAGGGCCATTTGACAGTCAAAACCGACAATCAAGGGTAGGGTATTTTATCACAGTTTTGGCCTCCGGGGGGGGATTTGATACGTACAAGCGCGAGACTGGGACCCAGAGAAGGTGGGTGAAAAAATCAAACAGCACAGGTGGCCTAAGCGAAAGAATTTGTATGGAAAATCCAACTGAGAATTGAGCTGTAAAAACTAAAGCTACTTAATAGCTTACCCAGAAGTTAAAATGTTACCTGGTGTTGTATTTTGTCCTTCTGTGAAGGTTAAGCGCCACTGGAGAGGTTTTTAGTAGTTCACCTAACAGTGTATAAGAGAAAAGAGAGTTGGATAGAATCGCCGGTTCGGCGATTGAACTTGTTTCCAAATTGGCTCCAATTTTCACTCGAGAAAAGCAGGTACTTACATACCCTTTCTCGTACACTGTTAGGATGGGAAAGCAAGAACCGCTCTAATGGCGCTAACCTCCACAGGAAGACAGAAAACAACATCAGATAACATTTCAACCTCTTTTTCCTCAAAAGCTAATTTATTTATGGATAGGAATTCTCAGTTCAGTTTTTCATACAAACTTTTATACTACGCTTGGGCTTCCTGTTTAAAGAGAAAAAATGAGGAAAAACAAAACCTATAACTTATATGTAGGGTACAAAGACATACCCTGGGATCTTTCAGTACCCAATAAGCTACTGGAATACAACTGTGTGTGAAAGGCTAAGGTTTTTTTTGGTCTGAGATAGGTAAAGATAATTTCACGCACTTTATTAGCCTAGAATAGGGTATGTTTTATTTACAGTTCTAGAAAGGTTTATACTGCTTTGGCCTGTAAAAGGAAACGACTTGGGGATTGATTATAGTAATTGAACTGAATAAAGTCCGATGCACTCACGCGGGTGTCCTCAGGAAAAATTAAGTTACGTGGTATAGAATTTCAGAAAACTGATATACCGTATTTTCTTGATTAAACGTCGGACCTCGAATAAACGCCGGGTTCAAATAAACGCCGGGTCTACAGGGGCGAGTTTAAAATAAACGCCCCCGGCGTTTATTCGGGGTCCTGGCGTTTATTTGAGGTCCCGGCGTTTATTTGAGATGGGTATATTACATCAGGATTATGTGTCGTGACTGCATACTGGTTCTCTTTCTACCATTATATTTGAATTTATACACTAACATACAAACTAAACTACCTTTTGCAAAAGTACTTCTTACTAAACGAAATGAAACAAACGACACATCAGGTATCGTATCGTTTCAATCTCTTTTAAATCACGGAAAGTTTTCTGCGGGCTTGTACACCAAGCAAGGATCATCTCGAGGGTCTCTCCAGCGTTTCTCCAGTAGTTCCATGCAATGGAATCGTTCCATAATTTTGCCTTTCTCAGAACTGATGGAGAAGGAACCTCGCCACCAACTTGTTCAAATTTGATTGCACAGTACGTTTGCTGTTGAGCAGTTACCGATACACTTCCTCCGTGTTTCATGCACGGACAAAGGTAACGTTGGGAAGGGTTCAATCACTGTTTCTGTCAGTGATGTTTTTTTGATAAATAACTTACCAGATTCACTTAGATGAAACAAAGGTGATGACATTGTTTCACATTTTTAAAACGTTTTTGTTGAAAGTTGGTTCTTGGTTAAATAAACTTCCAATACTGAAAAATGCATTTAATAAATAAACGCCGGGTCTACGAGGCCGAGTTTTAAATAAACGCCCCCGGCGTTTAATCGAGAAAATACGATAAAAGTAACCAGGATACCTTAAAACGACCATTGTGCGCTGTATGATGTCAATTTCTTTGACATAATTATATGCTGTTGTTGTTATTTCTTCTCAGCAAAATTCATTTTATTTCTCTTAGCTTCCTCAGTTAAGAATGACAAGAAACTGGGTGTCAGTAAAACGCCGACTCGGGGTCGGGGCCGGGGCCGGGGTGTCTTTTTTAATTTTTTTTTTTTTTTTTTGCGATTTATTGCGAAATGGATTCCTTTTGGTCGAAAAAAGTATCTGTCGGTTTACGTGAACAGAAAATTTCTTTTTTTAAATAAATATGAAACAAATGAAACTGCGCATGTGACAAGGTTCTTTCAGTTGGCTCATTAGGGAACTTAAGCAAACACGACGGCGACGGCTGACGAGAACGTCACAAAACAAAAGGTTTAATTAGCAAAACAATGACTCTGCACGTGCGATACAGATTTTTGTACATTTCTTTGCCGTCCTCTGCAAAACAACAACGGCCAGAACGTCATGGTAGCCTATAGGGCAAGAGCGTCATGCTAGCCCACATATAAGGCACTAATGTGAAGGTAAGTGAGTGCAAGTGGAGGGAAGTGAGTAGAAATGAAGGAAAGTGAGTAGAAATGAAGGAAAGTGAGTACAAGTGAAGGAAAGTGTGTGTTAGTGGAGGTAGGTGCGTTAATCAGTTGGTGTATGTATTCATATAGGATTGTAATGTTATTAGTGCCTTATATGTGGGCTAGCATGACGTTCTTGCCATAACAACGTGAAATGACCAAATTCAAAGTTTTAGGTAGAACGTGAACACACGACAGTGAATTTTCTTTTTTCTACCTGAACTGTAACGCCGTCCTTACAGAGTCAGCTCCCGGATTATTCGGCTACATTAGACAGATTGAGCGTGTTGAAACTATCGCGAAAAAGTTTGAAATATTTGGATGTCATTTTTAAAGTGACGTTTTCCTTGGCGTTGCCGTCGTGGTTGCTTAAGTTCCCTAGTAATTTTCCCGCGGAAACGGTCACGCAGTCAATCATTCCCGAGTTTTCCTTTCATGAAGATGGCCGAATCGGGGGGATACAATTCTGGTCGCAAGGAATGCGGCTATGATCTAGCGCATGATCTACCGCCAATCTAATATTCCAATCGCTAGAAAAAAGGTCAAATCCTAGCTTTGGTTCAAGAAGTTGGGAAATACTTCGCACCTACTTGAAGGTAATGAATCGCTAGCGTTTCATGTTTACATTTTTGTAAGTTTCGTGGTGCGTATGAATCGGCTACCAGACTATAAACGGTTTGAGACCAGGAGTGATATCATAAGTCGGTAAATTATGCTCCTCCGGATGAGTGTAGTCCTGAGAAGAACTGTTTGTGCTGACATGGACTGACGTTTCGACAACCTGAGCGGACAAGCTAGTAACATTCATGATAGTTTACTGGAATCGGTGAAGTATTTGACTCGAGTTCGTGCGACAACTACCTATTTTTTAACTTTCATTTATTGCAAAGCTTAGTACACTTTTTTCTTCAATACGACTTTTTGCCAGCAGTGTTTCAGCCATGTTCATCACTGCAACCAGCATCGCGTTTGGGTAGGCACTTCATGGAATAGAACTGTCTTGGTGTGCACTCGATTACATCCTTATAAGGATACAGAACGAACTTAACGTCTCTAGTGCGTTTTTCATTTGATAAAGAAAAATATTGTAATGCTGAAATCGGGATTCGAACCCGGTACTATTGCATTGATTCAAAAACTGGAACCCCAACGTTAAACCTCTCTCCGTCAAGGGTCCCCTGATCTAGCCGATATCTCTTCCAGTGCCTGCCAGCAAGACTAACTTTAAAATTACACCTGCAACAAAAGCGTTTTCGGCTTATTTTAATATTTTACTTTTCCCTTCACAAATCAATTTTTTTAAGCATATGGACCCAAATAACAAGCAAACTATGGGATTTCCTTGCTCACCAGAATTGCATCCTTCCGCCATGTTCGCGAAAGGAAAACGCGGAAAAGACTTGATTGACATGATTGACCACGTGACTATTTTCAGGGGAAAATAAGCCAACCGAAGGAAGCTCAGGTCACATGCACAGTTCCATTTTTTCACAATTTATTTAAAAGAATTTTCCGTTCTATCTCAACAGATACTTTTTCGACCAAAAGGAATCTATTACCAAATAAATCAAAAAATGAAAAAAGACACCCCGAGCCCGAGCCCGAGCCCGACCTCAATCCCGAGTCAGCGTTTTGCTGACACCCCAAGGAAATATAGTCCGAGCTCTACATTAAAAAACAAACAAACCAACAAACAAAGAAAATGTGATTCGATAGAAATAAATGTTGTTACATGTGTTTTTAGCTCGATACAAAAACGGATGCAAAACTGAACAAAATTACTGCTTTGTCTCTTAGTCTCAGCTTGGGTACGTTCTTAGTATGTTCTTAAAATCTGGGTCAATTTCAGCCTCAACGTTCTCATAAGAAAAGGTTCTTATAAAAAAAAGTGTATGGCTCCGTACCTGTAACAATGCAAGTGATTACGAAAATTGAACAACCTCACGGCGGACGTTGGATTTGTTCAAACACGAGTATGATTACAGTCCAAATGCGACAAAGGGAAATCCTGTTACCAAAAGAAAAACGCTAACTCCATAGATTGTTTTCGAGAGGCATTCCTAGTGACGAGTACTTTGTTTATATGTGTTTTCAATGCACAGGTACAACATAGGCAGACCACGCGAGCGCATATACTAAACCCATATATATTCGTTTTATGTATAAATTAGCCGATTTCACGTGCCGCATATGTCATCACACTTCCTCAAAATGCAAGAGTTTCAGTTACATTCTATGGAAATGTAACAAATACACTTACGATGTCAAAAATAAGAACGAACTGCAGATGAAGAAAGGATTAGCCTTGTTAAATCTTGCGTTGAATGACTTCTTAAGCTAATTTGAAGCGTTTCGAAGCAATTTTTGCAAGAAGCTCGTTTTGAATTTACTCTCATTTGAGAATTGATTTAAGTGGTACTACGATCAAAGTGTGTGTGAAAGTGGCTTATTTAGTATGTTGCACGGGCGTTTTGAGCATTCGCACTCTCAGACTCGTGTTTTGCTTAATTAACATACTGTGTTCACACACTGCATTCTGAGGTTCTTGACTGAATGACGTCCTTGTGTCCTTTCTGGTGTAATATTTCCAATTGGGGTTTTTGAGAACATGTTAGCCCAACAGTTTCTCAAAGTTTATCTATATTGTCTGCAAATTAAAATAAAACACTGGGGATACATATTTGTTTGTCACGAAGCTGTGATTTTGTCATGTACAAGTAATTTCTTCGCTAACGTTAAGTTCCATAGCAAGTGAGGGCGAGTAATAATAAAACCTAAACAAATTGGACTGGATGCCGTGACACAGCCCCTTTAAAACTCAATTCTAGAACTCGCTCAGTCACGTTTATTTCCTCTATTCAACGGAAACTGTGCACCTCAAGCTTCGATAAGTGGTATGTTTTGTTTGTTTCCTCAGTATTTTTGTTTCATTTCCGAGATACTCACAAATCAACGATAAGGGGCAATTTTTTTTTCACGTAGGAATAAGATTTTTGTCACTTTTATTGCCGTATTTTGGTACTGTTGTTTGAACTCAACAGTATACAGGTTGTGTTTAGGTCCGCTTAGCGGTGAAGTCTAAACTAAGAGCAGCCTCCCTTTTCGTTTTGGAATAAACAAGCAAGAGGAACCACGCTAGACTTGCCCACAAGTCCAGCTCAGCGTGCGCGATAGTAGTCTACCATCTTCCCTTTAGTAGCACGCTTTCCCCTCTCCTTCCCCTAAGGAGGTCCTGACAGTATGGTACATCCTGGGTCTCTTTTGTGACGCTGTATTAGCTTACATGACGCCGCATCAAAATCTGATATTGGAACGAGTCATACCGGTGCTACTTCACCCCGGCTGCTGTACGTGTACTGGTTTGGACCTCATTCCGGTACGAAGTCATCCCGGGTCCCTCTTGTGGCTCTGTATTTGTCGAAACGAGTCACACCAATGCGATTACAACCCGGAACCAAAACTTATACTGGTATCACGAAGCACCCTCGTGCACAGGGTGTCTCCTCTTCCCGTCTCCTGGAACAAGAGACGAGATGAGGGAGAGGGTGCGGGAAGATAACTGCTAACTGTTCCTTGCACATTCTTTTTAATTTTTGTTTTCATCTCGTACCGGGATTCGTGTCCCACCGGTCACGCGTTCTCACGCGCCAACTCGCGTGTTCTTGTCGCTCTAGCTATCCCTAAGCGAAAAAAGCGAAGAGGATTGGTGAAAATAAAAAAAAAATGGAAATTGTAAATTCTGTATAATGCCGATAGCCATTGAACATAGAGGTTCACGGCGATCTAGATTATTTCGACGACGTTACGGAAGTTCAAAACGTAAGAAGCGATCGCGACTTTTCGGGCAAGTGGGACAAGGAATACATTTGAATACAGATGGTAGGACCTCGCTGGCTCTAACCACGCATATTCACCTTCCACGCGCGTTACCGTGATCTTGTTCAATCCTTTACGTTGTGGCTTACAACAGTTATTCGCTGACGCAAGTTTTCGATTTACGTACAATTATAACATGAATATTAATATATGAAATAATCATATATTTGAACTGCGGATTAAGATAGAAATATATGCAGATCATCGCAGTGAAGATGTTTCAACTTAAGCAGTTGAAAAGAAGAAACCTGAAAAAAAGTTCAGGCTTGAACCAGGCCAGTTCAAATATATGATTATTTCATATATTAATATTCATTTACTCTCCACCTACGGGATAAATACGAACTCTCAATTGACCAGCTCCCAGTTGGCTTTTAGCTCAGTCGGTTAGAGCGCTGCACCGGTATCGCAGAGGTCAAGCCTGACCTCCCGTACAAGCCTGAATTTTTTCAGGTTTCTTCTTTTCAACTTCTTACGTTGAAACACCTTCACTGCAATGATCTGCACATATTTCTTCCAATAATAACACAAACAACCAAAGCCGAAAACAACTTTCGAGATCTGGCTTCTATGCATCACACGGAGCATACTGTTAACAAATTATTTAGTTAAAAGTGTAACTAAATACTGAGTTAATCCCAGTCTCTCTCCAAATCCTGACATTTTAAGGTAGGTTGTACAGTCAGCTCAAACCGATTGATCATGATTCAGCGAAAAAACAGACAAGGGATTTTCTTTGAAAGAAGGCACTTTACAGGAAAAATAGCGTTTGCCTTTGCGGTTTAAAACTTCTGTGTTAACTCCTGGCTTAACGCTGTTGCAAGTTGGAAACTTCCGTCGACTTGGCTCCGTTTGGCTCGGACTTTTGATAAGCTGTGATGCCTTACGCTCACGTTTGTCAAGTTCAAACTCACACGCGAGTTGGGTCTATTTGGACACACCTCAAATGTCATATTTTAAATACCGAATGAACAAAGCAACATCAGCCTCAAAACCAGACGTCTCCCTTTTTGGCGAGCATATGTGATTACAAAGGAGGCGGGAACGGGAAAAGAAGACTTTCGTCGCTTTTCTCAACCATGATGACTCGCACTTTGCTCGTTTCCAGTCGCTCGCTCTTCTGCATTAGTCCTTGCGAAAGGCCTGTGAAGGAGGCAGAAGCGGCATCACCAGGATAAATGAATTAAAGTTGGCGCACGCTCAAATTTCTGAACCCGTCATCAGGCTTATTTATCACGATTTCAATTCCGCGCTCAAAGGCAATTTGTTCTGTTCAATTTGTTGTGTTTTTAAAAGGCTCCAAAAGACGTGAGATTAGCAAATCGTGTATGAAATACTACAACGTTTGTTAAAAGACCCCTCTTACCCAGTTGACTTGGGTCAGAAAGAAAACAAACTAAGGAAACGGTAAACTTGTATGCTAAGCATAGAGTTTAGACGGTAGATCAGTCAACAGAGACCTAAGAAAGATGCTACTCCTGTCAATCAATCTTCTGCTTCAACCTAGGAAGACACCACAATATACTGCTGACTTAAAAAATCCATAACAACACAAAGCGCAAATTCTAATTCCTTGGTAGGATATATGATGAACAAGAAAAAACATATCAATTACAAATGATACAAGTATCATCTTAATGTAAGGGCCTGACATAAAGAATAATTCTCATAAAAAAATTTCATTATGTATAAACTAAAAACGCAAATAGTATGTAGAGTACTATATAAGTAAGGAGGAAAGTCTTCTTTGTTACAAAATACATTTGAACCTGTAAAGATGAATCTAAACAAAACCCAACGGTGTTGACGTCAACGGAGACACCTCATATCACAATGTATAGATAACGTACTTCAAATAGACAACGTAAATCAACTTATCTATATCATAACGTCTATTAGACACTTGCACGGAAGTCCTACTTTTTGCCTTCCAGGAAGAAAACAGGCACCCAGAAAAACTTCATCTCCAGAACTACAAAACAACGGAACAATTTCATGGCCAAAATGACCAAAGATACAGAAAAAAACAACGCCCCAAACGAGGATAAAACAAATCCGTTTTTCGGACGTAACAAAATTTGGACGAAATTAACTTCACGCGTAAAGAACAAGCGGTGAATGTAATATACACTGTCTATTGGGCGTTTTGTGCAATGCCATAGGCTTAAAAACACAATTTTACACCATATTGCCATTGGTCTAAGCTAAGTATCACAATATTCTTCTACTCGTGTTTTAGAGACTTTGCGAAAATTCAGGCAACACAAAGCTTCACTGAGTTTTACTTTTCACAGCTCAGAAAAAAATTACTCGTCATTCGATAGCATATGATTATCGTAGTGTTCCATAAGAAGCTCCTGACTGCTTAATTCCTCTTGACAGATCCAACAGCAGTATGTGGTCAACTGGTGGGTTAGATTATGTTCCTTTAAATTTCCTAACTGGGAAAAAGACTTTCCACAAAGCTTGCATTTGTGAAGTTTCTCTCTTGTATGTCTTTGTTCATGTACTTTGCAATTAGACGAATGACTAAACCGCTGACCGCAATACTTGCACTTATAAGGTTTTTCTCCTGTGTGAGTTCGTTCATGTGTCTTACACTGTGACGAATTACTAAACCATTTATCACAATACGTGCACTTATGCGGTTTCTCTCCTGTGTGAGTTCGTTCATGATTCTTTCTTGCTGACGACTGTCTAAAGCACCGATCGCAGTACTTACACTTATAAGGTTTCTCTCTTGTGTGAATCCATTCATGTTGCTTGCAATGTGACGATAGGCTAAAGCACTTATCACAATACTTGCACTTATGAGGCTTCTCTCCTGTGTGAGTTTGTTCATGTCTCTTGCAATCGGACAGACGGCTGAAGTACTTATCACAATACTTGCACTTATGAGGCTTCTCTCCTGTGTGAGTTCGTTCATGTGTCTTGCAAGCTGACGGATTACTAAACCATTTATCGCAGTACTTGCACTTATGTGGTTTCTCTCCTATGTGAGTTCGTTCATGTTTGTTGCAATCTGACCACTGGCTAAAATACTTATCACAACATTTACACTTATGTGGTTTATCTCCACGTCTTGTCATATTTCCTTATATGGAAATATGACTTTCCTGATTCTTAGCTTCTAATACAATGGTTGGACTGATTAAAATCCCCAGACGCACGTGTTTTGTCGTGTGTCCTTAGATGCCCTAATTTTCGTTGGTTGCACCTGTACCGTACCGTTTCTTGCGCCTTCCTTCGCTTTCTACTCGTGGATGTCTTCAAGATAGGATAAAGATAGAACAAGTGCCAGTCTTTGATTCTCAGGTAGCTGCAATGTCACAAAAGCTGTATTCCTGCAAAGAAAAGCGTAAGTCTCGTGAGTTGATCAAAGCAAAATTTTAGAATGACACCTAAGTGACCAATACATTTTCTAGTTGAAACGTTTAAACCATGAATAACACATAGCTTTATGGGAATCACGCGATTGTTTTAGACGCTTAGTTACCTGAGCAAATTATTATCTCGAACGTCAAAAGGAATTCGTTTGGAACTCATTCGAGTCCGATGACAACGATGTCATTGCTGCGCAGACTCGTTTGGTGACTAGGGTGGAAGATCGCTTTGTAGGTAGAGAGGAGGTGGGAGCCCTGGTCACAGTTCATGACCGGCTGGTGCTGGAAGACACAAATGGTCTTGGGGATTTGCGTGACAGTAGGTTAGGTGATCCTTCTGGTCAATGATCTTCGTATACCGTTCCAATCAATGGAATACCCTGTGCTCTTCACTTGCTGCGAAATTGGATGCCTGGACCTACTTAGGTGTTCAGTTAGCATAGAGCCTAGTCCTCTCACGGTTTCACCGACATATTCTGCATTACAAACTTGGCATTTGAAGTTGAAGTCCTCATGTAAAATTTGATCTTTTGCCCTTACAAGCTCCAGTCGGCCATGAACCGTGACCAGGGCTACCACTTCCCCTTGATCTACGGAGCGATCTTCCAGACCAGTAAACAAATTAGTGTCTTGCGCAGCCGTTGTTTGGGTCGTCACACAACGCACCTCCATGGAAATAACCGTTAGTTTCAGGGAGGAGCGTCTCGTGACGACCCAAATAACGGCTGCGTAGCAGACTATAGTCACATCAGTGGTAAAGCTCTGAAGAATCATTTCTATGATTTCCCAACAAAGGAATCACCGTGCTCATAAACCACTAGTTTTGAAATATAAAAAGTCACTCTTGCCTATACATTTTCATTTACAATTCTAATCACTATATTGCATATAAATAGCTTTGTTGTAACTTTTTCCTTCAACTGAGGATGGCATCAGGGATGCCGAAACATGTTTTTGAAACTAAAAAGTGTTGTGTTGTTCTTCAAAATATTAACTTGTTTCTTGCTACCAAGACCTTTTGGCAATAAAATATAAATTAAAATTACGGTATTTTCTTGTCGGCATAAACTGAAGGGAGAGTATTACATGTACATCTGAAGAAATAACAGGATGACAACGAGCTAGAAAAGGTTACTTCAGAAGCTGAGAGCTTGCAGGAAGCATAAGGTATCACATCCATCCGTGTGTTAACACTTTCACCAAAGCTCCACGATGTTAAACTGTAAACGTTTTCCCCAAATGTTCAAAATAAACGTTTTACAATTCTTGCTGTCTTTAGCAGACGTTTTGAAGATTTTGCATCGTAACAATAAATAAATAAATAAATAAACAATAAACAAACGCACAAGAAAACAAGGTTACGTATAAGCCGCCGTTTTTGCAAGGCTACTAATTTTAACTTTAGAATGAGAAGTATGGTGGGGCATATAGATATTGAAAGTGGAACCATAAAAATGCTGACACACCCCCTCATACATAATAAACACTCCCTTATGGCACACAGAGCTGATGAAGTAGAGAATAACTTTCACTGGTATCTTGAGGTCATAGCCTGGGTCGATTCTTTCCAGCTCTGGAAAGCAGTACAGTGAGGCATGCAAGGAATTAGGGTGAATCAGACAGGCCAGTGAACCTCCCTAGTGACATTTTTATGGCAAAGTATACTGCATTATTGACTCCAGAGCCTTCGTGTTTTGGCCGCACAGAACCGAGTGGAAGACAGAAGAGCTCTGGAATCGACAATAAATATACTGTACGTAAGTGTAGCCTTCCTATATCAGTCCTATATCAGCTTCACTTGCTACCAATCAACTACTGCAGTGAATTCAAAATTCTGTTTATTACTTACAAAGCAATTCACCTCATGGCACCAGACTACATCTGCAAACTAGTCAGTTAAAAAACATCCACCAGATATGCATTGAGGTCTAATGAAAACATTATGTTAGAGGTTTCACATTCGCAAGATGCACACAACTCTTGCTGCTCCTAATCTCTGGAAAAACCTGCCTAGAGAAATGCAAACTTAAGACCTACCGGTACCTTTTAGACACGCTTTTAATTTGTAATGTCATTACCTTAGTTTTTACTTTTTATAATTAAATCTTACTATGCTTGTAAATTTTGTATGTATTTAAAAACCATTTTCATGTTTTATTTTTAATCCTTTTTATCTTTGTTAAGTGCATTTGATCATGTTCAAGTAATTTGCACTATAAATTTTTGGAATTTTTGACTCTGAAATAAAGGGTTTTTTTTACTTTGTTTTTTATTTTATTATTATTATTAACTAGGGTTGTGTTGGAATTTCAAACTAGGGACTAAATGATGTAGGAGTCTCAGGCAAATCAAATTTACCTTTGAAGGATTTTGAATGCCATGGCTACCTACTTTGTCTAAATACAGCAGGCAGGAACCTTTGGCTAATAACCAGTAACAAACTGGCCACTTGGCTAAAGAACGAAATGGTTAATATAACTTTACACAAAACAAAACCCATAATTTCTAACACTGTGGAGGAAATAACTTTGTTCATTACGCTGGACACGTAGTAGTGCAGGCTCAGTGACATCCCCGACAATGTGGCAGACAGTTATTTGTGAATCACCTAAACAAAAGATTTTAGTGTGCTGCCTTACTAATGTTCAACAGCAACAACTCTCACATGTTTGAATTTCTTGGCATGTTTTATTTCGACCTAAAGTCAATCCATTTCATTTGGCGCGATCAATTCGCAACTTCAACATCCTCCTGGGCATACCCCTGGAGAAGGGAATTTGATACAAAAGGTCTTCCTGGGGGGTGGGGAATTTGACATTTGCCTTGGTAGGGTGGGGAATTTGGATGAAAATTGCCAGGTTTAAAATATCTTTTTTGTCCCGTGTCTAACACACATGGTCATTTAATATGCACAAATTTAAAGGCAATGATCTTGCTTTTTGCGAATGGCTGGCAAAACAGGGGCTTAATAAGCTTTGCAGTATTCTTGAAGGTCTGTATGAAAACTAGAGTGTGTTCAATGTAAGTGTTTCACTTAACAGCGCCAAATGCAAGTCAAAGTTTAGATTTTAAAGTCAAGGTGACTGATTTTGCCGGTCAAGAGGTAATAAAACAGTTGCTTTTCATAGAGATTGAACAACAAGGAAAGAAAAGGCACTGTAAATTGAACAACAGTCTCTCTCATTTGAAGGTAGCATATTAAGCAGTCAGTTACTAAACGGGTTAAGTATAATAAATTTTCACAACCTGGAATGACGCTTGCCCTCAAAACATTTGTTCTTTAGTTGGGGTATTTGACAATCAAAACCGGCACTTAGGGGGACAGCATTTGAACATAATTTTTGCCGGGGGGGGGGAGGTGGGAATCTACAATAGTTCAAATGCCCGGGGAGATGTTTTCGAATTGGTCAGCGCATAACGCAGGGCAAAACAGCTTACGATGGAACACTCTATTGCTTTCATTGTAGCAAGGCAAGTTGTTTATAAGGTTAAAAACAGCAATATTACACCGCCAATATTGGAATATAATACATTCTTATTGGAAAGAAAGAACAATAAGAATAAAAAGCAACACATAAGGGAAAGCCGCCATGAAAGTTGTTTGGCAGATCGAGATTATCTACAATAATCTGTTCAATTTCCTGCAAACACTGGTAACAAGAAGGATGAAAACGCTCCCACAGACTTATTAGAAAAAATGATTAAGAATGACAAATACACTTACCAAAGGTAGAGGGAAGTAAAGAGATAGGAAAGGAAATTACAATCCGCCTTCTCCACACCGACTCGTTCCCTTGAACGCCCGAACAAATAGAGTATCACGTGACAGGTCCTTTACCCTATTGGTTAAATTGGTAACGCAACCAGTTGTCACGCAATCACAAATTTTGCGTCGGAATTATGCGATCGACGCATTTCGTACTAGTATTATTATGGTTTGCTCGGGCCAATTAAAATGCGCGGAGATGACCGTAAGGTGAACTCCAGCCCGTATACATACCTTCTCTATTTTTAAATAAGAGAATTAAAACTTTTCTCATCTCCTTTTGACATGTTCCATGAACAGAACTCAGGTTCCCCAAGTCCACCTCTTGCCCTCTTCGATGCTGTCATGGTACAAGGGCAACAAACTGAAGCAAAAACAACAGCCTTTTTATTTGATAAATTATTGTGCCTTTCAATAAATATACACTCGAAGACAGGTCTGTGAAACTTCAAAACCCAACTGACGTTCACTTTTTTACTGCCATCAATCATAATTACATCACAGACAACCACAGAAACCGACAAGGTGGATGGAAATCCTCCACTCATAGCACACGAATGTGGCCTTTTGACAGTGATTGGCGGCAGTAAAAGGCGTAACCGCTGGTTGTGTCTAGAACTTCAGAGTTTGCGTGCCGTCAGTATTGAAAGGAGTGGGGGTACCTGGGGTGTAATCTCCCCGCTTCCCGTACGTATACCCTTCACCCGGGTTCCGGCACTAGTTTTGTGGGCTCCTGCCACTTCGCGCTTTTTCGATAGCGAAATATTGAGCACAATGTTGCGTAATCTTCCCCCTATTTCTCCCAGTTCTTGCCCCCTCTACTCTTGCCTCTCGTCGCCTTTTTTCCTCGGCCCCGCCCCTCTCTCTGTCTCCCTCCAATGAAAGGCGCATAAGTTATATATGCTCTGCTCGTCTGTAACTTTATCCGTCGAGGCTTATCCCCCTCTCTCCCTCCAAATTGCTTTGTGTCGACAGGGAACTAAATAACAGTTACAGAAAAGGAGTATACTACCCTACAGTTCTGGCCCTTTGGCGCGCTGTCACGATACGCGTCTTTTTTGGCTCGCTTTGTAGGTTTAATACAAATTCAATTTCATCGCATGAAAATCAATGCTATGCGTTTCCGTGTTAGATAAACACGGGTGCCCAGAGTGGTCATGCCAAATTTAATGAATTGTGGGATACATTGATGGAAGTATAAACACTTGGAAATGGAAGCATTCTAGTTACCGGATAACATAAACATTTTGAGGGGATCAAAGTTTTGTGATTTTTGCAATTTTTTGTCCCAAGAGTTTCGAAAAACAACTATAACAACATAACACTTTTTTAAAATAAACTGAAGTCAACAGCATACAGGTTGTTTATAGGTCCGCTTATCGGTGGAGTTTTAAGTATGAGGAGCCTCTCTTTGCGTTTACGAATAAACAAGCAAGAGGAACCGGGGCATTAGTAGTCTGCCATCGTCGCGATTCCTACCTTTAGTAACAGGCGTTCCCCTCCCCGTCCCCAAAGGAGGTCCTGACATTAAGGGGATGTTTACATGATACCCGTTGGACTTTTTTTTTAGTACGAAGTCACCCCGGCTCCCTGTATCACCCCGTGTCCCTATTCGTTTCCATGACACCGGCTCAAAATCTGATATCGGAAAGGGTCACACCGGCACGATTTCCCCCGGTACGAACTTTACACTGGCATCATGTAAACGCGGCAACCTCGTGCACAGGTTCTCTCCTTTTCCCGTCTCCTGGATGAGACGAACCCGTCAAGGGGCTTATTTTTTCACGATTTCAAATCCGTGCTCAAAAGGCTTTCAACTTGTCTAAATATTAGACTTTATTTGCGTGCTTTAGTAATCAAGGTAGGTGTTTTTAATAGACTCCAAAAAGGAGTGATATTAAGTAATCGTGTATGAAATATAAAAATCTTTGCTCAAAACAACTTCCTTCACCCAGTAGTCTTGGCTCAGAAAGAAAACAAACTAATTAAACGGTTAACTTATACGCTCAGCAGAGGGTTAAGACGGTAGATCAGTAAACAGAGACCTGAGATAGATGCCACTCTTGCCAACCAATCTTCTGCCTCAACCCAGGATGGAGGTAAGGTAAACACGAGCCTAGGAGGCCCACACGGCCGGAGCTTATCCCGGTTTCTGTTGTATGAAGCAACTGAAAGTATTGTTGCTCCCCCCCTGGATGGGATGCCAGTCCATAGAACGGTTACCCCAAGCAGTATGTCGCCGGTACCCATTTATACACCTGGGTGGAGAGAGACAATTTGGGGTAAAGTTTCTTGTCTAAGGAAACAACACGATGGCAGGGACTGGGCGTCGAACCACCAACCTTCAGATCTGAAGTCCAACGCGCTAACCCACTACACCACCACGCCCCTACTCAACCCAGGATGGAAGACACCACAATATATTGCTCACTCAAAACATCCATGAAAACACAAAGCGCAAATTTCAATTACTTCGTTGGATATATGATAAACAAAAAAAAAACTTATCCATTACAACTGATACAAGTGTCATCTTCATGTAAAGGCCTTTTGCATAAAAATAATCCTCATAAAAAAAACTAAGTATATATACAGTCACGATGCAAAAAAATATTTCATTATATATAAAGTAACAATCCAAATAGTGTATAGAGTACTACAGAGTTACGGTAAGGAGAAAAGCCTTCTTTGCTATCATATGAAATCAACGGAAACACCGTATATCACAATGTATAGGAAAGGTAACTCAAATATATATATATATATTGTTCCTTTTTTGCGATAGAAGATAAACAATCTACAGCACTAACGTATAATATCTAAAAAGGTTTTCTCTGTTAAATAATATGTAACACCTATTAGACAATTGCACCCCAAGTCCTACTTTTTGCCTTCCAAGAAGAAAACATGCATCCCGAAATTCATTGTCTCCAGACCTACAAAACAACGGAACAATTTGATGGCCAAAATGACCACAGATAGAGAAAAAAACAACGCCTCAAAACGAGGATAAAATAAACAAGTTTTTCTTACGTAAAAAAATTTGGACGAAATTAACTTCACGTGTAAAGATCGAGCGAGAAATGTAATGCACACTGTCTATCAGGAGTTCTGTGCAATGCCAATGGGCTTAAAAGAATCAATTTTACATCACATTGGCATTGGTCTAGGCAGAGTATCACAATTTTCTAGACATGTTTTCGAAACCACGGTGACTAAAGTTTACTTTTCACAGCTCATAAAAAATAGCACGTCACTCAATACCATTTGATTATCGTAGTGTTCAAGAAGCTCCTGACGTCCTCTTGACAAATCCAACAGCTAAATGTGGTCTACAGGTGGGTTTGTTTATGTTCCTTAAGATTTCCTAATTCGTTAAAAGCTTTTCCACAAAGCTTGCATTTTTAAAGTTTTCCTCCTGTATGTCTTTGTTCGTGTACTCTGCAATTTGACGATTGGCTAAACCACTTACCGCAATACTTGCACTCATAAGGTTTCTCTCCTGTGTGAGTTCGTTCATGTGTCCTGCAATCTGACGTATTACTAAAGCACTTATCACAATACTTGCATTTATGAGGTTTCTCTCCGGTGTGAGTTCGTTCATGTCTCTTGTGATCTGACGGATTTCTGAAGCACTTATCACAATATTTGCATTTATGAGGTTTCTCTCCTGTGTGAGTTCGTTCATGTGTCCTGCAATGTGACGGATCGCTGAAGCACTTATCACAATACTTGCACTTATGAGGTTTCTCCCCTGTGTGAGTTCGTTCATGTATGTTGCAACTGAACGACTGGCTAAACCATTTATTGCAATACTTGCACTTATGAGGTTTCTCTCCTGTATGAGTTCGTTCATGTGATTTGCAATGTGATGAACCGTTAAAACACTTATCACAATACTTGCACTTATGAGTTTTCTCTCCAGTGTGAATTCGTTCATGTCTCTTCCATGCTGACGACTGTCTAAAGCACCGATCGCAGTGCTTACACTTATAAGGTTTTTCTCCCGTGTGTATCCGTTCGTGAACCCTACAACCAGATAAATCCGTAAAACACCTCTCGCAATGTTTGCACTTGTAAGGTTTTACTCCCATAGGTGTCAACTGATGTGTCGTTAGATTTGCAAACATATTATTACAGTGGTTGCACTTATAAGGTTTGTTACCCGAATACGTTCTCTTCTACCTCTTGAGATTTCGTGATTGTGTAATCGTCCTGCCGAAATGCTTGCACTTAAACGGTTTTGCCCACGTATGTGTTAGCATATGATTTTTCAGATGTCCTGGTTGAGTAAATATCTTCTATGTTCTTTCTCGTGCGCCGTTAGATGTCCTGATATTGTAAATTCTTTGTTACATTGTCTTCATTTGTACCTCTTTATTACGGCAAGTGTTCGTCTTTGCTACTGTAGTCTTCCCTCCTGTAAATGTCTGAAAGTCGTGATTATACTGGTACGAGTGCCAAACCGTCTATTCCTAGAAAGAAAAGCTTAAATCAGTTCATATTATTAAGGTAACTCTTATGATGAGATCCAGGTGAAGACCTCTTTTCGTATAAAGCACAAAAGAGTTAAATGAATTGTTTTTTGGAAAACTTATGATTGTTTTAAAGGAAAGAAATCACCTCAGCTATTACGCAGCTCTCCGCTGAAAGGGTTAATTTAATTCACGCAATCGTACATGACAACAAACAGCATGCCTTGATCACAGCCTTAGAATTCTGGTAAGAAATGGACAGTTGAATCTACCCATATTCATGGCACACTAATACTAAACCATGCAATGTTGATTTCGAGCATCATTGACAGCCATATTTACTTTTATCACTGTCAGCTGACCAGAGGACCGTCTAATTATGACTTCGAAATAAAGAGATGAGATTATGTCGTTTTGGAGGGCTTGATAGAGTAACTTTTTGTTCACCTCATCCCCTTGATGGGATTCGATTCCTTTGATCTGGTTAACAGCGGGGCGGGTCTTTCCGCTTCTTAAAAATGCTGCCTTGTGCTTTAACGGGTTTGAATGTGGTCCTATTGTTTTCCTTGCTGAGTACACGTCGAACTCTCTCGGAAACACCCTTTACATAAGGGAATGAAGCATAACCCCTCGGATTCTCTTGATTTTCTGGCTGTTTATTTACTCGGGCTGAATCAAGGCAACTTTCGATGAAATTTTGGGGTATCCATTGACTTTTAGGTCGCTAATTACTTGCTGTTTTTCGCTTTGTTTCCGCTCAGAGGTCGAGGGAAGATATTTGGCACAATCCATCAGTGTCTTGACCACGGCTCTTTTACTTTGTGCAGGACTGAGCGACTCGAAAGGTAGATATTTGTTTGTGTGCGTGGGTTTTCTGTACACGCCCACTTCCACTTGACCATTCGCAGATACCGTGTTATTTGTATCAAGGAAAGCTATGGTTTGACCTTCCGTGCTATAGTTGGCATTTGTACCGTGAATTCGATATAAGGGCTACTAGAATTTAGATGGTTGTGGAAATCTTTGATGCTTTCACTCTTTAGGCACGCATTAGAATCATCAACATAGCGGCGCCACCAGTGTGGTTTTACTGGTGCAGAGGTTAAGGCCTTTTCCTCAATGTCTTCCATCACTAATTCGGCGATCACAGCGCTGCACACAGCCAAACACCTGGTGGTATTGAGTTCCTTCAAATGCATGGGAAGTAGCTGTTGTAAAGTACGAAGGAAAGTAGGTCGAGAACTTGAGCTTGTGTCAAGCTTGTAAGTGCTTTCCATTCAGTAGACTCATCGAGTCTACGTTGACAATAATTATGGCCAGATCTACTGGGATTAAAGTGAAGAGAGACACAACATCAAAGGACACAATCTGTTCTTCTTCGGCTACAACTTGGCTGCTTACAAAGTTTGTAAATTCTTCAGAGTTCTTGACAGGGAAACCGTTTTTACTCTGAAGGGATTTTAAGATGGACGCTAAATATTGGTATGTCGGGCTACCAATACTGCTGTTAATTGGTCTTAATGGGACTAGAGGCGTCGCTTCTTTTGGAACAATAAAGTGATCTTCTTTGTGCACGAGCTTTACCTTGTGTATCTTGGGGAGCCCGTAAAACGCTGCTGGTGTAGACTCGGATGGTCGAAGTCTCCAGTACTCTGATTCTGTCAAATTACCCTGTTTTTTAAGATCCAATAGTTTCTTCTGAAGAACTGTCTCTGTTCTTGAGGTCGGGTTTCGCCTTTTATCCGTAACGGGCTGATATACATCCCTGTCTTGGACATGTAATTTCACCTACGTCGGAGAAAGTTAGAGATCTTGGATTTCACGAGGTGCAGAACACAAGCCGGGCACAAGAGCGAACAATGACAGCGCAACTAGGCACCACGCCGAAAGAACAGATCACGACATTCACCCAGACTACGTCGAAATTCTGGAAAGGAACCTTAACAGTAGGCAAGAACGCCTTTTCCTGAAAGCTTTGCTTTCCATCCAAGACTGCAAGTCCGTAAACGAACATGTTCAATTCCCACAAGTTTATTTACCTTTGATAGCATCCCTGGACACCAGCGACACATAAAAACTGATTATGCATGCAGTGACACTGTTTCAAACAAACTCTGACGAAGGCAACAAAGAGTTGTCGATAATTTAGTTTCTTATAAGTTTTTATAACATCATTTTAACTTTTTATATTCTTTAGATCAGTTTCAAAATCATTTGAAGTAACATGATAAACACTGATTGCCCAAACAACATGTGAAATGGTATTACGATTGTTTTGGCACACGCACGGGGCTGATGAAGCAGAGAATGATTTTCACTGGCATCCTAAGGTCACAGCCTTCATTGATTTCTTACAAGCTCTGGAAAGCAGTACAAGTTTTAATGGCAAGGTCTGTTAACATGCTAATTGTGGTTGCTTAGCGCTTCAGTCTTGCCGAATTGCATTTCTATTCCCACTCAACCTCAGACCCCTTACATTCTCCAGTGTGTAACCCCTTTAATGACCCCTTTTCAAATGCTGGGAGTCACTTGGCCACCGTAATATGACCCACACTAATCTCCTTCAAGCTGATTTGGTTCCATTCGAATTGATCAAACTATGTTTTCACCTTGAGTTAATTTGATCTTATTTGCAATCGCGAGGTATAATCATGTGACAAATGATGTCACCAAGAAGAGATTGATAATAAAGATATTTTACGGTGGGTGTAAACATCATGTAGTGTAGCATCCGCAGGAACTAAAAATTGACAGTTTTTAAGCATTGGAAATTTGCTGGTGCCAAGGATCATGAGAACGTTTTGAAGATAATTATATATATTGAATTTAATTATTATTATTATTATTATTATTATTATTATTATTATTACTATTACAAGGCTATAATAGAAATTATTTTAATGGCAAGGTCTAATTGCATCTGTATTCCCACTCAACCCTCAGACCCCTTACATTCTCCAGTGTGTAACCCCCTTAATAACCCCTTTTCAAATGCTGGAAGTCACTTGGCCACCGTAATATGACCCACACTAATCTCCTTCAAGCTGCTTTGGTTCCATTCGAATTGATCAAACTATCTTTTCACCTTGAGTTAATTCGATCTTATTTGTAATTTTACAGTATAATTATGTGACAAATGACGTCACCAAGCAGAGATTGATAATAAAGATATTTTATGGTGGGTGTAAACAACATGTAGTGTAGCATCTGCAGGAACTAAAAATTGACAGTTTTTGTAGTCAAAGCCGGTCAGGCGTTCTCGTCAACAGACTAATGAATTCGTTAATGGAATATTGATTCTGTTCGTTGATTGTATAATCCATTCGTGAAATGAATAATCCAATATTCAATTTGCGCCTCGATTCAATAATCGAATGTTGATTGGATTACTGAACAAAAGCTATACCATATATGGAAGGGAGTGCGACCGGCAAACATGGCGGACTTGGTACATACGATTAATTCTTTCCTTTGATATTTGCCGTTTCGGTTAAAGAATACTTGTGAATATTTGCAAAAGCATACCAGCTTGATCGATCGATTGATCTTTGTTGTCTGTTGTGACACGCAAACTTTGCGTTATTTTACAATCCCATCTTGCACTTTATACTAAAAATAAACTTGAAATTTGGCATTTCAGGAGAAATACATGGCAAGGCGTTTGTTCATTAATCAAATCAACATTCGATTATTGAATCGAGGCACAATTTGAATATTGGATTATTCATTTCATGAATGGATTGTTCAATCAACGAACGGAATCAATTTTCCAATAATGAATTCATTAGTCCGTTAAAGACAGGAACGCCTGACTGGCTTTGACTATAAGCATTGGAAATTTTCTAGTGGAATGGATCATCAGAACGTTTTGAAGATAATTATATATAATGGATTTAATTATTATTATTATTATTATTATTATTATTATTATTATTATTATTATTATTATTATTATTATTATTATCATTATTATCATCTTAGGTTAAGACGAACTTTCAAATTAGGGACTAATTGCCATAGCAGTCTCATACAGCAGTGTTTTCAAAATCAGCCGTCGGCCGTTGCATCCGACAGCAACTTTCCGATTTGCGACGGCTACTTTTCCTTTGGTAAATTCTAAAATAAATTACGATTACATTAAAAGATCAAAGTGTCCACAAAAAATGGTATCAGCAAACAAACTTGTATTTTTCCCTGGAATTTCGTCGAAACATGACTGCAGTTGCGTAAATTTTCACTCGACGCGTGAATTTCGAGGACAGGCTCAAATACAACTCAATCTGGGCAGCGGTTCTCACTGAAACTACTCCATATAAGACCCCACATCACGTCTCCAAGAACAAGACAAAATGGCGGAAAAGCGAAAGCGTGGGCTAACTCTGACTGAGATGTGGTCGCTTTCAAGCAGCAAAAAGAAGAAGGATGTTCCAGGTGAATTATGCAGTATTTCAAGCGGAATAGATAATGTTGTCATTTTTTTTCCGTCAAGCGATGGCTAATATATTAAACTAATTTACATAATTTTCCCGAACGCGATCGTCCTGTAATTACCACACATAAACACGTGCGATGAATGTCTGTAGCGTTTTGAAAATTCTGTTTCTTTTTTTTTTGTTCAAAGGCACAAGGCTATGTTTATTTTCTTCAAAGCTTTATTGGAAATAAATGCGTTTTGCTGTCGTTCTGTCATATATATTATATATATTTTTTCTTTTTTTTTTTGGGCCAACATAGTTATTCTTTAATATTAAATAAGGTGATGAAACTGACATGGAAACAACAGTGTCGGAAACAAGATCACAACAGCCACAGCCAACCACTGGGTCTTCAACACAGTCTCAATCTGCAAGATCCCAAAGCCACTTAGAGAAAACATCTGATCACCCAATAGTGTCAGAAACAGGATCAAAACAACAACAGCTAACCACTGGGTCTTTGACACAGTCTCTACCTGCAAAATCCCAAAGCCACTCAGAAAAAGCATCTGATCACAATGAACAGATTGCAGAGATTGGCAAGCAGTTTCCGGATGTCCCAAGTTCAAAGGTCCACCACTACCTACTCTGCACACAAAGGAACTGCACTGACATCTCCAAGGAAGAGCATAGCCGAATCAAGACTGAAAGAAACAGAGAAAAGTTCCATCACAGCTGGCTTGGAAACAAATCAGTATCCTTCTGTCAGCAAACTGTGTATATCGAGGGGCAAGGATTTTATTGTTTTCTGTGTAAAAAGCACCAAACAACAAATACTCAAAACAAAGAGTCTAAGTTTACTTTAGAGCCAGCCGTCAGGATAAAGGAGCAGACCCTCAAGAGTCATCTAGATTGTAGTGCACACCAAAGAGCTGTATCAGGAGAGCTGTTAAATCGCGTGTCCTATTTTCAGCAGCAATTAGACCACGCTGCAGAAGTTGCAGATGAAGTATACTACAATGCTTTTTATGCCATGTACTGGCTGGCAAAACACTGTATTGCAAACAAGCAGGTGAACAGCCTTATCACTTTACTTGAACATCTTGGCTGTGAAGTGAAGTCATTTCAGCACAGATCTGCAGGATCGGAGAGAGAGATTATTCAGCTCATTGCCAAAGTGATCCAAGACGAAATTGTCGATCAAGTCAAATCATCTGCTACCTTTGGTATCCTCATGGACGACATGACAGACGTGACCAGTAAGGAACAGATGATTTTCTTCATACAATACTATTGCCGGAAAGACGAAAAGGTGAAGACGAAGTTTCTGTCGGTAGAAAGTGTTCTTGAACACGACGAGAGCTGCAGTGCCAATGCTGAAACACTGTTTAAGGTCTTCTGTAGCAAACTCAATGAACTGGGTCTTGAAGTGACCAAGGTTGGTGGCATGGCATCAGATGGTGCTTCCGTTATGCTGGGACGCAACAATGGTGTGGCAGCCAAATTGAAGGCTATCGTACCTTCTGTAATTGTCGTTCATTGTGTTTGTCATCGGCTGGCATTAGCTTGCGCAGACTCAAACAAAGAGTTAAGCTACATAGAGAAAGTCACAAGCTATTTGACTGAACTCTGGAAGCTTTTCGAGTATTCTAACCAGAAGATGGCAGTGTTTATGAAGACGCAACTGAACCTATGCAATCTTCAGCTTCTGCCAAATGTCAAGAGGAAAACGGCCAAGAAGATCAAAAAAGCATGCAAGACACGGTGGCTTTCCACAGACAGTGCCGTCAAGTCAGCTGTTGAAAACTACCCAGCCATCATCCAAACCCTTCTCAAACTGGAGGAAAAATGTGCCACTTCAGCAGGGCTGCTAAGACACATGAATGCCCCAAAGTTTCTCAGCACACTTTACCTCTTACACGCTGTTCTACCCAAGCTTTCTGATGTCTCCAAAGCTTTCCAAAGGTCAGTGGTTAATTTTAGCCGCATGAAGCCGTGTCTGGATTCTGCGAAGGCTGCCTTGAAAGATTTGCAGACATCCCAAAGCCCTGTAGATGACTTCAAGTCTGCCACAGAGAAGCTAACAGAAATGGGGCTTCTTGATTTTGAGGTTCCAGACAGAGTAATCCAAGAGATGAAGACCATGCTTGTAAACTACACTGACGCACTTATTAGAAATATGGATGACCGTTTCAAGGAGTCCTTGCCAGTGGTAACAGCATTGTCCATATTTGATCCTGTCTTGATGCCTTCAGTTGGAGATTTCAGGTCGTACGGGCTTGCAGAGATCGAGTTGGTTGCAAAGCATTTCTTCCCAGGGCAAGATGATCAGCAAGAAAGGGTCAAAGCTGAATGGGGAAAATTAAAGTACGATATCCGTGACTGGAAGATCAAAATGCCAGCAGAGATCAAGGAAGGGACCAAGAGCGCAGAGCAGTTACCAACCCCAACTGAGTGGTGCCTGTCAAGAATATTGCAGATGCGATGTGCCCTTGGATCGCTGTATCCTTGCATCTCCAAGATTGCAGAAGTTGCCCTAGCATTACCTGTCTCCAATGCATGGCCTGAAAGGGGTGCAAGCAAGATAAAGTTGATTAAATCAAGGCTACGAAGTCGCTTAAAGAATGACCTGCTGAATTCCCTTCTCCAAATCTCCATTAATGGTCCTGATCTCTTCTCAAAGGAGAGTGAAGATATCATTAAAAGAGCAGTGAAAGTATGGATGAAGGCAACGAAAAGAAAGAAGGTTGCCCCCAAGACAAGCAGAGCAGCAGTGACACCAAAAGCAGGACAAGGTGAAGAAGCCAAGGCAGTAGTTACCCAAGCAGATGCTGGAACACAAACAGAAGAGGAGACCGAGTCAGATCAACTTCAGGAGGAAGAACAAGAACAAGTGGCAGCGAAATTGTTTGGCTTAGATGAAGGTGACGAATCTGACAGTGCAGCAGATGACAGTGGATGGGAGGATGATGATGAGGATGATGACTTTCTTTTGTGAATCCTGGGAGTGTCAAAAGACAGATGTCAGCAAGTTTACTTTTAATTTGTAGATTATTTTCAAAATTATTCAGGCTTTTATCTTGTATACAATGTTCTATAATCATGCAGTGATTCATAAAAAAAGTCAGAGCATGTTGTTGTTGTTATTAAATTTTTTATTTGACACTAAGATATAAGAACTTTATTGATTGTGAAAGATGTAATACATTTTGTAAGACTTTCCAAAAGTGAAATTGCTTTTGTTTGTGACTTAAAAATAACATAATTATTTCATTGTTATTCAGCCTATTTCAAGCTTTACAAAAATGCATGTCCTTGTCTAGGCTTTATAAAATACAACAGTGAACTCTCAATTATACAAGAACAATTAAGTACATAAAGAATTTACTGATTCATTAACAAGGGTTCAAGAATTACACAAAGCAAAGGTATTTTAATTATTTAAAATCACTTTTATTGGTAAAAGTTGAACAAACTAAGATAAAAAATGTTTGGATAAAGTTACTATAAGCACCTAAATGTATCAGTGTTTAGGACCATTAAATTGAGATTGTTTGTGCCTCAAAATGCTGTAAAATGCGTCTCCGAGAGTCTAGAAATTAAAAATTTCCTGGGGGGCCATGCCCCCAGACCCCCCTAGTGGGGCAAGGCCCTTCGGCCCTTGCAACTGCTACTCTTTTCAATGCAACACCAACTTTGAAATCTTTTGAAAACACTGATACAGTATACTGTATGCACATGATTGTACAGTGTACACATAGCTTACCCATCTTAAATGGTGATGATAATGATGATTATTATTATTATTTAAACCCTTTAAGCCCCAACATCATTATTCCAATTCTCCTTTGGTGATTCATTTCTTGATTCTCATGACCTTTATGTGTTATAATGCACTAATATGATGAGGAGAAATTTAATGCAGATACATGGAACTATCAGGGCTTAAAGGGTAACTAGGGTTGTGGTGGACTTTAACCTAGCAACTAAATGCCATAGCAGTCTCAGGCAAATTAAATTCACCTTGAAGAATTTTAAACTCATTGCCACCCCTGCGGGTAATTCCAAGTAATAGTCTGATGGGAATGTGCCTTTGGATAGAGTGGCATTTTCATGACTGGATTGACTATAATGGGTTGCATTTTCTATGTTAATTTTCAATAGAGTTACTAGAATGGGGTTGCACATTTTTAGGATTTCAGTGGTAAGAAAATTCTGGCAAGTAAGTACAGAACATTTGTAAATATTTACAGTTAGCAAATATACTAGAATGTTTGTAGGTGAAAAGTAAAGTGTTCGACATTCAGTTTAACAAATGTGTCAATTCAAACACTGATAAACACTGATTGCCCAAACAACATGTGAAATGGTATATTATGATTATTTTGGCACATGCGCGGGGCTGATGAAGCAGAGAATGATTTCACTGGCATCCTGAGGTCACAGCCTTCATTGATTTCTTACAAGCTCTGGAAAGCAGTACAAGTTTTAATGGCAAGGTCTCTTAACATGCTAATTGTGGTTGCGTAGCGCTTCAGTCTTGCCGAATTGCATTTCTATTCCCACTCAACCCTCAGATCCCTTACATTCTCCAGTGTGTAACCCCTTTAATGACCCCTTTTTAAATGCTGGGAGTCACTTGGCCACCGCAATATGACCCACACTAATCTCCTTCAAGCCGATTTGGTTCCATTCGAATTGATCAAACTATGTTTTCACCTTGAATTAATTTGATCTTATTTGCAATCTCGAGGTATAATCATGTGACAAATGATGTCACCAAGAAGAGATTGATAATAAAGATATTTTACGGTGGGTGTAAACAACATGTAGTGTAGCATCCGCAGGAACTAAAAATTGACAGTTTTTAAGCATTGAAAATTTGCTGGTGCCAAGGATCATGAGAACGTTTTGAAGATAATTATATATATAGAATTTAATTATTATTGCTATTATTATTATTATTATTATTATTATTATTATTATTATTATTAATATTACTATTACAAGGCTATGATAGAAATTATTTTAATGGCAAGGTCTAATTGCATCTGTATTCCCACTCAACCCTCAGACCCCTTACATTCTCCAGTGTGTAACCCCCTCAATAACCCCTTTTCAAATGCTGAAAGTCACTTGGCCACTGTAATATGACCCACACTAATCTCCTTCAAGCTGCTTTGGTTCCATTCGAATTGATCAAACTATCTTTTCACCTTGAGTTCATTTGATCTTATTTGTAATTTTACAGTATAATTATGTGACAGATGACGTCACCAAGCAGAGATTGATAATAAAGATATTTTATGGTGGGTGTAAACAACATGTAGTGTAGCATCTGCAGGAACTAAAAATTGACAGTTTTTATAGTCAAAGCCGGTCAGGCGTTCTCGTCGTAAACGGACTAATGAATTCGTTAATGGAATATTGATTCCGTTCGTTGATTGTATAATCCATTCGTGAAATGAATAATCCAATATTCAAATTGCGGCTCGATTCAATAATCGAATGTTGATTGGATTACTGAACAAAAGCTAATGGAAGGGAGTGCGACCGGCAAACATGGCGGACTTGGTACATACGATTAATTCTTTCCTGTGATATTTGCCGTTTCGGTTAAAGAATACTTGTGAATATTTGCAAAAGCACACCAGCTTGATCGATCGATTGATCTTTGTTGTCTGTTGTGACACGCAAACTTTGCATTATTTTACAATCCCATCTTGCACTTTATACTAAACATAAACTTGAAATTTGGCATTTCAGGAGAAATACATGGCAAGGCGTTTGTTCATTAATCAAATCAACATTCGATTATTGAATCGAGGCGCAATTTGAATATTGGATTATTCATTTCACGAATGGATTGTTCAATCAACGAACGGAATCAATTTTCCAATAATGAATTCATTAGTCCGTTAATGACAGGAACGCCTGACTGGCTTTGACTATAAGCATTGGAAATTATCTAGTGCAAAGGATCATCAGAACGTTTTGAAGATAATTATATATAATGGATTTAATTATTATTATTATTATTATTATTATTATTATTATTATTATTATTATTATTACTACTATCATCATCATCTTAGGGTAAGACGGACTTTCAAATTAGGGACTAATTGCCATAGCAGTCTCATACAGTATACTGTATGCACATGATTGTACAGTGTACGCATAGCTTACCCATCTTAAATTATTATTATTATTTAAACCCTTTCAGCCCCAACATCATTATTCCAATTCTCCTTTGGTGATTCATTTCTTGATTCTCATGACCTTTATGTGTTATAATGCACTAATATGATGAGGAGAAATTTAATGCAGATACATGGAACTATCAGGGCTTAAAGGGTAACTAGGGTTGTGGTGGACTTTAACCTAGCGACTAAATGCCATAGCAGTCTCAGGCAAATTAAATTCACCTTGAAGAATTTTAAACTCATTGCCACCCCTGCGGGTAATTCCAAGTAATAGTCTGATGGGAATGTGCCTTTGGATAGAGTGGCATTTTCATGACTGGATTGACTATAATGGGTTGCATTTTCTATGTCAATTTTCAATAGAGTTACTAGAATGGGGTTGCACATTTTTAGGATTTCAGTGGTAAGAAAATTCTGGCAAGTATGTACAGAACATTTGTAAATATTTACAGTTAGCAAATATACTAGAATGTTTGTAGGTGAAAAGTAAAGTGTTCGACATTCAGTTTAACAAATGTGTCAATTCATTTTAGGATGACCAACAATAGTTAAATGGGTTATTTTATACGGTAGATGCATAAACAGAAAGTGACTAAGTTGGGATCGTGAAATTTCCATTTCCCCAAAAATGACTAAGATGGGGTCTATAATAGGCCACAGAATAGACTATAATAGGGATGGGGGTTCTTGGAGGCCAGAAGCACATACCCAGCATACCCAAGTACATTGTACCCCTCCCCCAGGATGGCTACACTGTACCTATTTTGTCTAAGCACAACAGAGAGCAACCATTGGCTAATAACCAGAAACAAACTGGCCACTTGGCTGAAAGAATATCTCTTAATTTGTTGATCATGACATGCCTTCACTTTCTAATGATTTTCCCTTCGTATGTTCAGTGAAAGAGCCAAATGGTTAACAATATAACTTAACATGAAACAATACCCATATTATCTAACACTATGGAGCAAGAAACTTTGTTCACTATGCTGGGCACGCAGTAGCGTGGGCTTAGTGATGTCAATGTGGTGTGCAGCCAGAAAGAAGAAAAGACTATCACTCATTTGTGAATCACTCAAACAAAAGATTTAAGTGTGTTGCCTCACTAGTGTTCGGCAGCAACAACTTTCACACATTTGAATATCATGGCATGTTTTACTTCAACCTATTTAACTAAAGCGCCGATCAATTCGAAAGTTCAACATCCTCTCTGGGCATACCCTGAACATATGACTATTTTTGGTGCCCACAGGAGTAACAAGAATGATAACAATCATAATTTATGTAGTACACATATCCAGAGTTAATGGTGCTTTACAGTCAAATAACAAAAGTATATTCAAACTTACATCAATATCTATATCAAATTTAATCAGGGTTCTCAGTAGAATTTGCAGCCGTTGCTTGAAAGTTTATCCCCGTAATGTGTATGCACATGCATGGCCAAAGGCTATGTGGCTTGGGCCCACAGGGGCCTAGTTGCTAGGGGCCTCCAGGGGCATGCTCCCCCAAACTATTGGCGCATTTTGTAATTAGACTATTTAGTGGCTTTGAACCAGTTAATAGTTAAAAATACATGTACATAGCTCACCAAAAAAAAATTCAATTATTTTACCGAAATAACATATTTTCTTGATTATTTAAACTCGGCCTCGTAGACCCGGCGTTTATTCAAACCTGGCATTTATTTGGGGCCCGGCGTTTATTTATTGAGAGTTTTTTCGACCTCTTCAGCCATTCATTTTTTTTATCAGCATTGCTGGAGGTTTGATGTTAAATTAAGAACCAAATTTCAACAAAAGCTTTGTCTTATCTTAGTGAATCATCTTGGTAAGTCATTTTGCAAAAATTGTCACTGACAGGAATGGTGATTAAGGCTCTTCTCAATGTTAATTTTTCTCTGTGAAACATGGAAAAATGTATCGGCAACTGCTCGACAGCAAACGTACTTTGCCAGCAATTGAAAACAAGGTGGTGTCAAGGTTCCTGCTCCATGAGATCTGAGAAAGGCAAAATTATGGAACAATTCGAGAAACTCCTGGAAAAACACTGTGGAAACCCTTGAGATGATCCTGGCTTGATTTCAAGCCCGCAGAAAAGTTACCATGATTAAAAGAACTTGACACGATACGTGACGCATCATTTGTTTCTCCATTTTTATAGTTAGAAGAACAACTGTAAATGGTAGTTTAGGTTTGATTATCGGTGGATAAAATCAAATAAAATGGTAGAGAGGCAACTAGTCTCAGTTATGACACATAATCCCGATTTAATATACTCGTCTTGAATAAACCCCGGGACCTCAAATAAACACCGGGGGCTGGAATCAAACTGGCAGCGAAGACTGTCTGCAACACACGCTACCATGTTTTGAAGGATGTAGAAGGACGAGGTCTGCAAGAGGTCTGGGCACAAATATAACGAATTCAATGCGGCAGCTCTGTTGCAACGCTGCGAGTGAAACCGTTCAAGCAAAGTGGTTAATCGGTCGTTCTTTGGGCAGACTACCTTAACAACTTAAATCGGAGAAAGGTACATTGCAAAAGAACTTTTAAACAGTAAAAATACTTCACTCGATCAGTTGCTCTGAAAGTCATTCTTTTATATTTGTATTTGGTGAATGGACTGATCTACTGAAGCACTCTTACAGCCATAACACTTACTAGTGACACCGGTGGCAGGTGTTACAGGTTACTGAGCCGTAACACTTACTAGTGACACCGGTGGCAGGTGTTACAGGTTACTGAGCCGTAACACTTACTAGTGACACCAGTGGCAGGTGTTACAGGTTACTGGTTCAACTGAGAACACTGTCTGTAAATGTCATACAAGAGAATGCAAGAAGAAAAAATATGATAATTAATATATAATAACTAATTAAAATCAATGTAAGGAATTTGTAATATAATAAATTTTCACATGGAATGGTTCACAAATTCCCTTCAGTGGTTGAGTCCAGGTTATTTTTTCAAAGACGTACCGTACAATCCCACTTTCAAGCCCTGCACTCATACAAGATCGTTAGGGGTTTGGGTTGGCTTAGAAACTGGGAGTGGGGGGGGGGGGGGGGGCTTATAAGCGGTTCAAACACATGATGAACACCTAACATGGCAAACTCACATTGATAAATTGTCTAAAAAGATTGCTTCTGGGATTGGAGCCATAAAAGGAATGAGGCCTTTTGTCCCACCAGCTATGCTACTTTATGTATATACAATGCTCTAATACAACAGGTCTCATTTTGACTACTGCAATCTTGTCTGTGGTAATTGTGGTAAAACTTGACAGACAGGCTACAAAAGCTTTAGAACCATGCCTCTCATGTGTTAACATCCTCGAGATACGATGTTGATGCCCCTTACCTAACACGACAACCCCTACAATTTGGATGGAAAGATCTGTGCATTCAGCGGCAAATTCAGAAAGCGTTAATGGCATATTAGTCTTTGAATAGTCTTGTTCCTGAATACTTATCATCCAAATTTCTTAAATTTAATGGAATGCGCTATTCTTTAAGGGACTCTGTAAACAAACTAGTTGTCCCTCTCCCACGAACTACACGTTATGTTTGAAAAACAGCTTTAGCTATAGCAGTGCAGCTTGCTGGAACAGCCTACCCTGTAATCTTAGAGAGACAAAATCACATTTGTATGATCAATTTAAGCGACTACTGAATCTTAAGTTTATAAGTTGGAGACACTGCATTCATGGGAAGCAGGTTTAGGTATTATTGTAATGTTTACAAATTAGTATTTTTAGTCGTAAGATTACCTGATTAATTTTAACCATGTGTAAATAATAAAAATAAATAATAAATAACTGAATAACTGAACAAAAACTGTTTTGGAATGAGCAGACAAAAAATAAATTAAATAACATATAGTGCTATCCTAATACATTTTATATTTACTCACATCTTTATGAACGGCTGTGATTGTGAAGCATCACAACAAATCGGGAATTCAGTTCAATACCATTATTTGGAAAAAATTAAGTACACTACTGTTAGGAGCACCGCACTTTACTTGCATTACACTTTCCTAATTTTTGTACACATGTACTTTGTTATGTAAAAGTACTAACAGATAAATGAAGGGTGGCTTATATCTGCGGGGGGAAGGGGGGAGGGGGGCTTTCAATGGGAATATAATTTTTGTTAGCAAGTAGATGGGCCTATACAGTGTATCTGGGATTTTATGGTATATCAAGTACCAGCAACACACCTTGTTCCTTGCAAATGACAGTATTAAGGGTGTATCTTCTATTCCTATTTGAAAAGAAAAGTGAGAATTAATTCTTGTCATACTCACAGATTATACATGTAAGCAACTTAGGCAAGTGCAACAGGAAAATGTACATGATACATTGTACTTGCAATCAAAATAAGAAAACACAAAGGCATTCACTGTCCAAACATGCCTTCTTGTACATGTATAACAAAGCAGATTGTGACATGTATACCTGCTGGGGAAACCAGAGACCACAAAGAAAAACTCCTAGAGCAATATACGCAACATAATAGGGCACAGTCTCTGGTACACCAAAGCCACATTGGTGGAATGGAAATATTCTTTTACTGCTGAGGTCAGGATTTCTTACACAATTTATACATTTTCCTGTTATGCCAGCACTCACGTTACTTATCACCTAAAAATCCAGGATATTTACATGCAGGTCAAAATAAGTGATCCACTACTGTATGTAGCGGGGGATGCAGTGGTGTAGTGGTTAGCGCGTTGAACTTCAGATCTGACGGCCCGTGCTTCAACGCCCAGCTCCTGCCGTCGCGTTGTTTTCTTTGACAAGAAACTTTACCCCGCATTGTCTCTCTCCACCCGGGTGTATAAATGGGTACTGGCGACATACTGCTGGGAGTAACCTTGCGATGGACTGGCATCCTACCCAGGGGGGAGTAGCAATACTCTCAGCTGCTTCACGGCACAGAAACTGGGATAAGCTGCAGCCATGTGGGTCTCCCTGACTCATGCGACTTTACCTTGCCTTACTACTGTATGTAACCTGCGTAGCTGGTGGTTTTGTGAAGGTAAAGTTTTGGCAGTGAAAGCACAACAATGAGCAGCAAAGCTGCAAGAAAATACTAAGTCATCTCCTCCCCATTCCCGTCTCGGCTTCTCCGCTTGATCAATTCCGTTCTCTCTGCCACTAAAATTTGCCTTCACATGCAAGTTCCCGAGCTAGCTATGCAGGCTACTACTAGGAAAATCATCTCGTCCAGTTATGATCAAAACTAAGTCAAAGCAACATTAAGCCAGATACTCCCTCACTTCAACTTAACCACAAATCACACAAACTGGGTACAAAAACTCTTCAGGTACATAATGAATCAGCTGGATATGAGACATTATGGCTATAGAAGGTTAAGCTTTGCTCTAATTGACTGGTGCTTGGTTTTCACCAACTCTTAAAGTCACTACAAGTTAAAAGTTGAACACTCAAGGAAAACAAAAATATGTAGAGAAAAGGTGGGTTTCAGATACCTGGTAGTAAATGAGTTTTATGGCTGTGATGCCAATTTGAAAGTTGGACAAAATAATAAATAAATAATAATAAATTTAAATAGCACCATTTCCCAAGGGTCCAGTGGCACTTAACAAAATTGCTATTGCATTAAATCTACAGTAATTGATACTAAAACAAACATGGTGTACATGCAAAATGCAGTGTTTGTATAGAAATCTGAAGTCTAATAATTTTTGTAAAAATTTATTTCTTCACATGAGATACTTGAAATTTATGCATGTGACAAACCAGGAAAAGGATTCTACTGATCACATTTGAGAGCTGTAACATGTACTGTACTGAGAACCATTTTGTGCTTAAAGTTTGAACTGACAATGCAACTGCACACTTTCCAACACAGTTGCATCAGTATTTTGTACCTTAAATTGAACCAGTATATCTCTTGTCAAATAAATTACCTTGACAGCATAACAGTGTGACGCATTTTAAAAACTTTATTTCACAATGGATTCCTTTAGGCATACCAACACTGGATTTTGGGCTTTGTCCTCACATACCAATGCATGAGTGATTTGACATGGTATGTATTTTGTTTTTCAGATGGTGCTTCTATGTAGTCTATTGTTAATAAGACAAATTTTAGGGACTTTATTTCATGATGGATTCCTGTATGGATACAAACACTGGATTTTGGGCTTGTCCTCACATACCAACACATGAGTAACTTGACATAGTATATATTTTGTTTTTCAGATATTGCTTCCATGTGGTCTATTGTTAAGCACTTTGTTTCCTGTGTACTGGTACATGAGGAGAGGAGGAATGAGAACCGCATTTTGTGCCATGTTTGCCCGGTCATGACTGTGACACCTTGTAATAAGGGACATGTCTGTTAGAGAAAGCCAGAGCTTTCAGTGAAATAAACTGATCACCACACATGCACTCAAACAAAGTCTTCAATCAACATGCCACAGAATCGTTTGATTGCTTTCGATTGGGTCACCAAATTTAAAGTACTAGTGGTTTCCATTGGAAAGTGAAGTGCTGTGAGCAAAGCGCATGCAGACCGAGGAACAATGGTTTAATGGCCAAAAGTGAATTTTCTTTTATAAAGACAACAGATAGCCTCGAACACAAAAATCTTGGTTGTTGGAAAAACATGTGACAGACTGGTACCTGTGATGGACGTAAGTGATGCATTTGTGACACATATGTGACGAGTACGTGTTTCCCCAAAGTCTTGTGTGGAAAAACAGAGAACAAAGTACAACAAGTATTTTTTTGGCAAATATTTTACTCAGATAAGAACTGCTTTGCTTAAAAAGTGTTAACTTAGAATTAAGAACTGCTTTACTAAAGAAAAAAACAAATCGCATTCAGTCCTCGCTTTATCATGTAAATGTTTACCAAGGCCATTCCCAGATTAAAATTAGATCAAAACAACAAGACTTTTCAACACTTTCCACACAAGCTCAACAAAAAAATGCAACAAAATGAATCCCCAATAAATCATGGAATTTATTTTACTGCACAATTCAAGGAATGGCTTGAAACATTCTGAAAAACATATGAGCTGCAATTTAAGGAAATTTGAAACTTTGAAACTTTTTGCCTTTTCAAAAATGTGGCTTTCTACACAAAACAGGATTTCTCTGCTGTAAGTTTTTCACATCCCGCTTTATCAACAGTCAAGTGTTCTTTAGGGTTCCAACGTTAAAATGGTATGTTTTCTTTCCAAATCAATTGACTCAGTAAAATAAATATGACAAAATGAATCCTCAGAGTTTTACTGCAGAGTTTTACTGCAGAGTTCCAGGAATTGCTTGAAATATATTTCTGAGAAACATCTTGACTGCAGTTTGAGGGAATTTATCTTCCCTTGCTTTCAAAGTCTTTACCTGTACAACAACATGGCTTGGGGCACAGGCAACTCAGGCTGGTCACATAATTATGTAGCCTGAATCACTCTGTGAAGCCTTGTGGCTTCGCGGCAGCAATAAGGCTTTTGCTGTTATCTTAAACTAAGCCTCACATTGTCGAATTTAAAAACTGTTGGAGCGATTTGTACTTTGCCTTTGTCAAAACAATTTCACACAGTTTCCTTCGTTGTTAGTTTATTAATTATTCAGCTTTGTTCAGAGTGAATGCCTTATGTGTGCACTGCTCTGTTAGAACTAGCAATTCTCTTAATTGATTTTGACTGCTATTTCCCATTTTAATTGAAATATAACATTCCATCTTTAGTTTCACCATATATATCATCATATGCAGCTGAAATGGAGGAAAAACCAAGTAAACCCAATATGGGCTTTTAGTGGCATTCCTGAACAATGATGATTTAAAGGTGACTAAGAAAATCAAGTTGTATCTGGATCAGGTAATTATTGATAGAGGATACGTTAAAATACAAATTATAAGATCGTAAGAAAGCTTGGATGTTTTAATTTTGAATTACGGTAGCTAGGTTCATTAGTGATAACAAATGTGATTTAAGTTTTATCTTGAAACTATTATACGAAGATCTCTTGGTGATGTAGGTTGGTAGCTTATTCCAAGTGTTGAAACTGCAGGATTTGGTAGAGAAATGCATATAATTGGATCGTTTGAATTGCTTATGGAGCTTTGTTGTTTGTCTTGTATATAAATGACTATGGATGAGATTATTGGTTGTAATTAGAGCACAGTTAATTTTTGAACATATTTATCTGAATAACTTTTATATATATTTTTAAAATCTACTGAATAGTGAGCGAGCTGGGGGAGGGGCTGTATAACGGGAGAATGTTTATACTATTCTCAGCTCAGTATCTTTTTCAGAAGTGATATTACTTTTTTCAATCCGATTTTGTAATTGTTTGCCCATATAATATTGCCATAATAGAGACAGGAATAAGCAAGACCGTAATGCAGTGTATTTAAAATCTGCTTTCCAACAGAATAGCGTATTTTGCAGTGAATCCCAGAGATTTTAGAGTTTTTCAGTAGCGTGATTTATATATTTCCAAGTTACGAAGTTATTACGAAGGCACACGATGGCTAAAGCTGGCATGAAGACCATTAAGCTGTTCAGCTTTGTGAAAGAATACTAAATATCGTCTTACCTTTACCAAAGAAATGCTTAAAGCGATAACCAGCCACAAAGAAACAGCACAATGTACGCCGCCATGTTTCATAAACACTGGTGCCCAGTCTTTTCAACAGAGAGGGCTATGCGAAAGAAAGGAATTGTGGGAATTGTAGTCTGAAATGTCAGCCGTCTCCCCACTACCCCACTCCTAACAGGTCCTAACGACATTTCAGACTAGTCTTTTTGCTGTCACTGGATCAAAGTTTTGTTATTTAGAAAAGTTTAGGTAGTATTTTATCTAAGGACTCAATTTTTATGTTTTATTTTTCGTCGCTTGGAAGTCTAGACTGTATAAAGCATTCCTCTTTTCCGTTTGACTGAGTCGAGCGAGACAATCACGCGCACGCACGCTGAAGTCGTCTACTAAATATATCGACTCCATTGTTTAATGGTCTATACTCTTATGGACAATTAAAATGACGCCTTAAAATGTTCAAAACTCACGGCAGAGCATCAAGCCGCGTGCGGGGTTTACCTCGGTGTAAGAACCTGACAAGATTTTCTTTGTTTGTTAGCTTTTGTTTTGCTGTACGGTATTGTTTAAAATGTTTTTGTTTCCTTTGTTTTACGTCATCCGTGAGTTTCACAGGTTCTTACACCGAGGTAAAGCCCGCGTGCGAGTTGTTTTTTTCTGTCAAGTTTTGAGAAACGTACGTACACAACAGAGCGAAAGTCAATGCAATACGCGTCACCAATCTCTTCCGTTTGTAATTCCATTTTCTTGACTTGTTAAACTGGCTCTTAGTTTAAAAGATCTCCGAAATGTCCAACTTGAAACTTGGTAGTTCTTCCGACTCCATCACCTTATAGAAAGCGAAACAATCGAACGGAAAAAATTGCCAACTTTCTTTCACGTCATAGACTGCAGTTCCTGGGCAGGTCTAAATAGGATATCGAATTTTAAGCAAGGTGTGAAATAGGGTAGGAATAAGTTGGTCGAGGGAAGTCTAGTGGGAAAATGTTGCGATCTTTTGGCGATAGGTCTTTTGCGGTCGCTGCTGCCACACTATGGAATGTTTCACCTATTACGATACGGAAATCAAGATCACTTCAACAATTTAAATTACTTAAAACTTATAGATTTTAGTGCCTAGTTGTGCCTAGTATAACTTAAATTTATTTTACCTAGTTCACTGTAATGTGCCTTTGATACATATGCTAAAAGGCGCAATTTAATTAATTAATTAATCATTATTAGATTATTATTTACCTAGTTTTCAAACTGTAACGCGCCTTTGAGCATTATATGCTAAAGGCGCAGTATAAGTAATTCATTAATATTAGAGCAGTTTTCAATTAGGTGTTGAAAGTGCTTTGGTTTTGCTTTACTTCGCTCTGTGATTGGTTAGAAAATTTCGCGCCACTTTCTCGACCAATCAGAAGTAAAATTCAAACCACTCGCGACTTGCTTGCGCACGTTTTCCCGCGCTAGGCGCCAGTTACATTACCCTGCAAGCAGAGGTTTCTGAACATAGGGCGACCAAAAAACCTTTGCTTGCAGAGTACTGTTACATGTATTTGCTTCAAGTGACCGCTCTCAAGTTCAACAACAACAACAACAACAACAACAACAACAACAAGCTTTATTACCAAATAGAAAAAGAAAAAAAAGTTGAACTTTACAATATAATATATTTATACGAAAAAGAGGTAATGTTTACTCAGAATAACTATAAAGTAAATAATCGAGCTGAGTAAAACTAAGTAATGTTTAAGTACAGGAGGTAGGTTGGCACTAAAGCTTGGTGAAAGCAATTAATTAGTCAATAAAAAGAGACGAAAAGCTAATTTTCTGATTTAAGTTCTGATTGGTTCACTGGGTAATTTGCCTTTGTTGTGATTGGCTGGCTTAATGACTTTGGTTATAGTTTTATGACACTCATTTGAAAAGGGCTCTATTATTGAAACTGAAGGTAAGGGTTTTAAGGAGTGAACGTCAGATCTGGTACGAAGTCCACAACACGTCTTTGCGTTTGCTCCAAACTGCACGCTTCTAAAAGTTCACACCTAAGGTGTAAACGTTTCACAATACCTCAATCTGATTTTCGTACTTGTTGTTTTCTTTTTCATTGAGTACTCTTTCCAAATTTCTCGATTTCTTGGCTTTGTGGGTTTGCATATTACTATTGAAACCTTTCTTCGATGGTAGGCCTATGGAACGAGCGAGATAGAAAGTTGATTTAACTACGCACGAGTGCACAAGATCTGGGTAAAAGGTTTAGCAAAGTTACACTCTGTATAAGACGTCACGAAAGGAACGGTGAAATAAGCTGATCGCTGATTGGGCACCAAAAATACAATGCCTCAAAATTTGTGCTCAATCAGAAGCAAGAACGCAAATGGGCTCTTGAACTAGTCCGTTAAAGGTATCCTCCCAGGGGCTGTTCCCGCCCGTCTTGTAAACTTTCGCTCGCACCAGGCTTCAGCTCGCACCGATTTCGCCCGTTTTATCTGCCTCTAGCCCCGACTATCTGCCCCTGGGTCTCCGAGGATGATTTGAGAATTAGCTAAAGGTTGGAGAGTATTTCAAAGTGGTCCTCACTCGAAGATAGATAAATTCTATTTAATCGCTTCAGTGTACATAACTGTCGATGATTGGCGTCTTCTTAGTTTGTTTCTCGTGTTCCAAATCCAAATTTTAATCGCACGAATAACAATGCTGTGTGTCTCTAGGTAAACACTGGTACCCAGTTTTTCCAACAGAGTGGTCATGCCAAAATAATGAATTGTGGGATACATTGATGAGCATGAACACTTGGAAATGGAAGCGTGGCAGTTGCCGGATAACTTTTTGAGGGGATCAAAGTTTTGATATTTAGAAGGACTGTTTTTCATCATTGTTCTTGTAAGAGTTCCGAAAAACAATTGGATAAGCCAAAGTAAAAAATCGGTCAGCACGCTGACTCAGAATAATCGAGGGTAAATTTTTGTTGCTTTTTAAAATAAGTACTGATCAAATTATAGCTACAAACAGGTGTCCATTATACAAAATAATGTTATTGGTATTAAAAAGTAAGAAAATGTGATTATTATCATAGTTTCATTGTTCATTCCCGCCAAAACATTTCGACATGTTACGAGCATGACGAGACATTATTATTATTATTATTATTATTATTATTATTATTATTATTATTATTATTATTATTATTATTATTATTATTATTATTATACTGATTGACCAGCTCCCAGTTGGCTTGATAGCTCAGTTGGTTAGAGCGCTGCACCGGTATCGCAGAGGTCATGGGTTCGATTCCCGCTCAAGCCTGAATTTTTTCAGGTTTCTTCTTTTCAACTGCTTCAGTTGAAACACCTTCACTGCGATGATCTTCATATATAGATATTATTTGCCGGCCGGGAGGTCCGTATTGAGAAAAACTGTGCCAGAGGTCTTGAGTACGGCCCGAGGCCGCAGGCCGAGGGCCGTGCTCAAGACCGAGGGCATAGTTTTTCTCAATACGGACCGACCAAGGCCGGCAAATAATATTTTTATTTTTTTCTTGTTGTTTTTCAAAAGTTAAACGTGTCTTGTTGTTTTCGGAAAGCAACGTTTTGCAAGCGCGCGTAAAATGAACCATGAAACGAAGCCGTTTGTGACACCAGAGCAGCAAAATACGCTTTTTTACTCTGTTAAAACTCAGAAATCACAGGAAGCAATATAACTAAAAGAAACCCCTTTATTTTCCCAAATTTCGATACATGTAGCTAACTCCTGCTCGATTTACTCAAATCCGTTCCGTTGACCGCGGTCAAGATCGGAAAATTCCGCCCGCTCCCGGAACCAATCAGATTGCAGGATTTGGTTCATCTTGCCCGCTCACGCGCTGAGAAAAAAATAAAATTCTATCTTTATCCGCAGTTCAAATATATGATTATTTCATATACTCATTATTATTATTATTATTATTATTATTATTACATTCATTTACACTTCCGATAACTCGACATTTCTAAACGTTTACACGTTTTCCCTTACGGTTCGAGTTACCAGGATTTTACAACCTCGTTCCCAGGACTTTTTCCCTTTTTTTAATATAAAACCTACAATCGTTTGGAGGGGGTGGGGTAGGAACGGAATAGGGAGGAGGGCTCTCTCCTCCGCAGAGGCTCCTTCAGTGGGGGAAGGCGAAAAACACGGAAAATGAAAAATAGGGGGAGCGCGGGGGACCCCGCGCGCTTTCGTTTCGATTCTCTCCAGGCTCCGCGCGCTTACTTTTCACCTCTCCCCAATTCCCAGCCCGTACGAAAAAATAAGAGGCCTCTGCGGAGGAGAGAGGGGAGGAGGGAGAAATGGCCAAAGAAAGAAGGGAGGAGGGAGAAAATGAAATGTTGGAAGTAGGGAGAGATGGATAAGGGGGTGATTTTATGGATTTTTTTAAACTTGCGTCATGGCAAGGGGTGGGGGACGGGGAATTTGACGTCGACGACGATCCCCTTGGGTCCCTTGGGACTCCCTTGGTCGAACTTGGCCGTTTTAAAAGGTGTTAACGGGCCAAAACGACTTCTGTACAGTTCGTACGTGGTATTTTCTGAGCCTTTATAGCTTAGCTCTAACTAGAATGTTTCTGAGAGATTTCCCTCTTCTGTACGATAAGAGAGGAGGCTCCTTGAAAATTTCTTTTAACCTTGGATGGTTTGTATAAGGTGCCATTTCTCTCTCAGTATGTTTTTGAGACCAGGTAGTGCTGGGCAGAGTTGCGTTACAAATGGCAACATTTTCTTTCGTGTGGTTTGATTTTTCTGCGTTAGAGCAGAGTGTCTGTCACTGAATTGGACTTCGCCAATGCAAGATGTTTTTTAACCAGGCTAACTGAATATCCTCGAGATATCAAGTGAGACATAAAGTCCTTTATGTTCGCCTCAAACGTAGTTTTGGAGGAGTTTGTTCTAAGAAGCCTGAGTGCTTCCTCTTTCATAAAACCTTTTGTAACACCTGGTGGGTGGCACGAATGAAAATTCGTGTACTGAAAAGTCTACGTAGGCTTGTAATGCGTTCGCACGTCTAGCTTAGCAACGATTCCTTAACAAACTTCCACCCTTTGTACACGTTCGTGTCAAGGAATCTGATTTCTTTCTCTGGCATTTCAGCCGTAAATTTGATAGAGGGATGAAACTTATTTGCCTGCTCAATTAAGTCATCCACTTCATCTTTTGTTATGTTCCACAGTGAAAACACGTCATCGATGAGTCCTTTCCACACTAGTGGTTTTTAGGTACTCTGTCTAAGGATCTCTTTCTCAATGTTGGCCGTAAAAACGTTAGCAAAAGCTAGGGCCATTTTCGTTCCCATAGCAGTACCATTTGTAAGTAATCTTTTCCATTGAATTGAAAGAGATTTCCTTAAGAAAAAGACTAACCTTTTCTCTGAGGTACCCGACTGGAATGGGGGGCTTATTATCCTAAAAATTTCGTGGTGTGCTTGGCATACCGTGTTTATCCGCTCTCCTTGTGGTATGTTTGTGTAGAGGCTAGTCACATCCATTGAGACTAGGATAACATCGGCAGACACTTTTGTCTTTTCCACAGAGTTTATAAAGTCTGTCGTATCTTTGAGATACGAGTCTTGCGATTGTGCTATAGGTTGAATGAGTCTATCAACAAAAGATGAAATGCGTTCTGTTGGGCCGTGACACCTTGATATGATGCAGGTAGGTCTACCAACTAGAGTCGGTTTGTGAATCTTTGTAAGTGTGTAAAAAACCGGAGTTCTCGGCGGATTAGGTGTGAGGGAACGTCAATTTTCCGTCATTGAGTCAACATGTCCTTCTTGGCTGAGGGATTTTACTAGCTGTTGTGCTTTCTGTCTTCAAGTAGACTCTGGTCCTCCTTAATTTGTCTTGTCTGTTCATTATGACGGTTGTGGTTCCCTTATCTGCTTTTTTGAGGACGACGTTTTTGTTGCGTGTTACATCTTTTTAGCGCGTAGCGCGCGTCGCTCTCTGTGTGGCAGATTATCTTTTGTTCTGCGCACTTGAGTATTAGCAAAGCTGATCTTGTACTCTTCTAAATAACGTTCTAGCGTCACTGATGGCTGGATGGGTGGATATCCAGTCCGATTTGACGTGGAAAGGGTGGGAATCGCTATTTCCCCCCTCGCATACGTCTTGCGAACTGCTCCGCGCAATCACTCATAAGCTGGCGCCTAATATTGTAGAAAAAAAAAACAGCCCGCTGCAATTTACCTGAACGCTCGCGCTCCAACAGAATTAAAAAAAAACCGGCTAGATAATAATATAAGTTCAAATGAAGCCTAACACTATTGTAAAAATTAAAATCTAAAATCCAAGCTTTCGCCGATCAACGGCATTATCAGGGATACAGGCCTGCATCATGGATGTAGGCCTGTAGGCATCACCAGGGATGTAGGCCTACGCGAATATTTTTCGTATCCCTGATGATGCCGTTGATCGGCGAAAGCTTGGATTTTAGATTTTAATTTTTACAATAGTGTTAGGCCTCATTTCAACTTATGTTATTATTGAAAATGATGTTGAAGGACAACATTCAAAGACATCAGCTAGACTTTATGACTACTTTTAATGAGTAAAAAGCTGGGCTATGATTAGCTTTTGAGCCCTCCACTTTCGGTCACTTGGACGCCGTTACTCCGAAGAAGTACTTTGCTTAGGTTTTTTTAAACATTGGCTTCCTGAACGGTCAAAACATCTATTTGTTTAGAGGGATTTTCTAGGGCATTGCTTGGATTCCTGCAATATTACAAGTCTCTGATAGTAAGAGAGTTGTGAGTAACAATGTTTAATGATGCAAACCAGTTATCAAACGTGGGCGAAGCAAGTGGATTTCTCAGCTTATTAGGCTTAAAAATAGCAGAAGAGAAGAACGTTCCAAACGGATATTTTTTCGTATTTGTACTAATATACTCTCAAAGTACAAGTTCTACATGGGTCAAATCAGTACTTCTCTTTGTAAAATCTTGCATTCGTTCCCCATCACTTACGTCATAGGCTACGAAAATGACCGCTGACACACCCATCCTGCGCCGCAATGCTGGTGGCCCAAACTCGCAGTAAAACTATTTTTTGAGACCGAAAGTAAGCCAGCAGACAGAAAAAGTTTCGAATATTGATATTTATGGCCTAAGCTTTAAGAAAAAATACTTGATTTTTGACTTCAGTTCTCCTTTAAATAAGTATAATTCGTCTATTTCTTGCTCCGGCTCTTATTCCCGTTAAACCAGGTATACTTTAAGGCCGCTGGAAGGCGAACGTTTAGGGAGGAGGGAGACATTGCCCTCAAAAGTAGGGAGGAGGGAGAAATTGGCTGAAAAAGTAGGGAGGAGGGAGATTTACCCTCCTGTCCCTCCCCCCTCCGTTTGAAATCTTGTAAGAAGTGTGACTTGTTTCAAATTAACTATGTTATGTTAAAAATCGTGTCAGAAAGAAAAAGCTTCAATGGCCAATCTTGTCGAGTCACGTTTTATGTGATTAGTACATTCTTGACTATTTTGACTATTGTGTGACTATTGCGTGACTACTGTGTGACTATTTTGTCATGCAAGACGGATGTGCATGTGAGCACGCTCTTACAGAAAATGTCACACATTCCATGCCTCTGATTACGTCACGGAGCAGCCTGTCAAAAAACAGCCAAATAAAGGCAGAGACAACTATAGCAAAATGATAACATTTATGATTTTAATAAACTGAACTCAGCCACATACATATTGCTTTTAGGTCCACTTATCGGTGGAGTTTAACAGCAGCCTCTCTTTTCGTTTAGGAATAAACGGGCAAGAGGAACATCGCGATTCCTGCCTTTAGTAGCAGGCTTTTCCCTTCTCCTCCACTAAGGAGGTCCTGACACTTATAACAATAATACGTCGTCATTCATCAGATAAAAATACATATCAGATGTTACAATAAAAATTATATATATGCGCAAAAGTACAATATATAAGTGAACTAAATTATAAAATTCTAAAATCTAATATTTAAATAGCTACGGTTATACTTAACAATTAATAAAACGTTCTGCACTTGTATAAAGAAAGAAGAAAGAATTACCCTGAGCGGGATTTGTACCCACGTCCCCCTGACACCGGTAGGGTGTGGTTTTTTTTCTTTCTAAAAAGGCTCAGAGAGCTTGTTTATTTACAATCCGGTAGGGTGTGATGACCACTACACTATCAGGACAACCACGCTGGGAACGTAGTTATTTTAGATAGTGACTTAAGGCCGTACGTGAGAATCCCGGGTTCTTTCTTCAGGTGAGATGGGAAAGCCTATAAACCCCTTCATAGCCTTAAACCTAAGGATCGACATTAACGATTCACAAGTAAATACCAACTTAGGCATCAGCTAATCAGGAGGATCGAATTAATGATACGGGCTTATTTTGTAAACAGTAATGAATGATGAGAAACCCATCTCGTTAATAACAAATACTTGTATGAAGAAAAAAGAAAGAATTGCCCTGAGCGGGATTTGAACCCACGTCCCCCTGACACCGGAAGGATGTGATGACCACTACACTATACACTTTAAAACGTTCTGTATCTATATTAGGTCTTATGCTGGTTCTATTTCTAAGGCGCGCCGATGAATCTTTATATCAAGAAAGTAGACTATATGTAACAGATGGTCCCTACGTTTAAGTTTGTCAAAAAGGCGGCGGTCACTATTTTCCAAGAGCTCAAAGATGTTAAAACTAACTGACGTAAAGCGCCTCTTGGACATCTTTTAAGGGGGGTGTTTATATGAACCCCGCACGACTTTAATTCAGGTACGAAATCATCCCGGGTCTGATATCGAAACGAATCACACCGGTGTGAAGTTCACCCTGGTACGAAACCTTATACTGGCATCATGTAAACGCGGCAACCTCGTGCACAGGGTGTCTCTTCTACACGTCTCCTGGAGCAAGAGACGACAAGAGGGAGAGGGGACGGGAAAAGGAAAGAACCTGGGAACGAGGTTGTAGGATTGCTGTATGTCTGTTCGTTTTACATTTCTTTTAATTTTAGCCCTTTGAAAAATGGTGAATTGACCGATTGTTGAACGAAACAATCTTCATTAGGATTTGCACGTTTTACAGATCAAAATACGCCATTTAAAAGGTGAACACAAATAGGAAAGCTCTGGTGAAGTCAAGTCAAATGGACTGGAAATGTGAGGGCTCAAAGTAAACCATGTAGAAGTAAAAACATGAATAACATATGAATCTTCAGACTGGTTCACAACGCAAAGTTTAGTCTTAAAAAATAGCGTATTTTTATTGTTTAACAGAACTAATTGATCCAAGACATTGGTAACTCAAAAAAATCAGACTGGTTAATTCTTGATGTTTTAGGCAGCAAAACTTACATCTGTTTCAACTATAGCATGAGAAATCTTTATTCTCAAATTTAGCTATTGAACAAACATGTTATAGATGAGCATAAACTGTTTTAACAGTTTATTTAACACAATTTAAGGAATTAAACAATTTTTGAAAAATTAAAAAATTTGAAAACATTTTAATCATCTTCTGAAATTTAAAAATTTCAGAAGATGTTTTATCGAGATGTAGATTACTAGCTACTTAGACGACAATACGGAAACATGCGTTTCACTGAAAATAATTTCCTAACGATAACCGAGTGTTCCATTGAAAGTACACGTGTTCATTTGTTAGCGTATTGTGACTACTGCCTGCCACTTTGCATTTCAAAAGCGTAGATGTTTGTAAACAAAAAAAATTAAAATTGAAAAATAGTAGATTTGCTAGCAACCTTTGTGGTAATGTAGGTGTTGAGTAATGGGATCCCTAGTTAAAGGGTTCCCAAATCACCACTGAAAACAGTGGGTATAAAGGGTGGGGAAATTGTGTGTGTGGGGAGGATGTTGTGAGTCAAAAATAAACAGATTAATAAATAATAAGTAAATTGTTTGTGAAAAATAAGAAAATAAAAAATAAATACATGAATAGAATAAATTGAAAAGAAAAGAAATACGTGTAACATTAGTAATAATAATAGTAAAAGAGGTTACATAACAAAAAGATCAGAATAAAAGGTGGAAAAATTAGAAGCATGGCTTTATAGAAAGTAGGAAAGATGGTTAAAGGAGGTTAAATAGATATGGTTAATAAGTATTAGACAAGGGCGTGGGTATATGCTACATCAGTTTTGATATGGGGATTGAAATCTTATAGGCAAGGTTAACCTGGCTTGGGGATAGTGAATGCCCGGATTAGGGATGGTTATAATTATTAGGGGGATTGTTTGGTTATAAATGAGGAAGCACATGAAAACTACTTATTTTGGACAGGAGGCGAGATTCTTTCATATTAAACTAATGTGTCATTGAAGATGTGGTGGTATTCCAGTTTATGCCTTTCTGGACTAAGTTTAGTTCGATGAAAATGGTCTTAAAACTGTAGGATCATTGCTAGCTTACTAAGGATTGGTTTTTCTTATATTTTCATTTTGGTATAGTCACCTAAAATGAAGCAAGTCTTAGCAAAGCCTTAGTTGCGATTTTGGGGCGGACTTCTTTATGATGAAGTCTACTTGTTATGATCTGTTGTCATCACTGATAAAAATTTTCCCAGAACTGGAGGTGAGGATCCATTTTGCTATTATGTACTTGTATAGGGAGCAGCCCTTTCCAACGAAGAAAAAGGAAAAGAACTTGAAAGCATCTGAATATCCAATAGGCTTCTTCCAGAGTAGTATTTTCATGTCAGTAAGGCCAGTGCAAAAAGGGGAAGAACACATTTCTATTAAGTAGGCTCCATTAAGTAGGTTGAATGGAGTATATCTCTTCTGTATTACTTCTCGTTAGGGTTAGGGTTAGGGTGCGGGTTAGGGAAAAAGGGAAAGAATTTGAGAGCATCTGTATATCCAGGAGGCTTCTTCCAGAATAGTATTTTCATGTCACTAAGGCCTTTGCGTAAAGGGGAAGAACACATTTCTGTTAAGTAGGCTCTATAGAGTAGGTTGGACGGATTATGTCTCTTCTGTATTACTTCTCATTTGGCGAGGTTGTGGATACAGGGGTTAAAAAGGTTTAGAACGAAAAAGAGTCTTCTCGGTTGGTCAGAAATCTTGTATAGGCGGAGGACGTGTATTTGTTGACGTATGTGGTGTAAGGTGTTAACTGTAGATGGTAGAAAATTTAGAAATCTTCGCACCGGTATCGCAGAGGTCATGGATTTGTATCCCTTTGCAGTCGTGAAATCTTTTATTGTTTTTAGCCGGGCTAAAAGAACAACTATTAGAATTGCTACATACATATTTCATGTTAATACCGCAGTTCACAAAAATGATTGTACTTATTTTGTCATGCTCTCTTCTTTGTGCTCACTTACGTTGATGAATAGTTAAAATTGCCAATGTTATCAAACTTTTTCAAGTGGTAAAACTTTCCTAGCGCATTGTTAGACCAAACCTTGATGACTGGTTTTAAGTGTTTATCCGTTCTCTTTTGTGTAGCAGTTCATGATGACTCTTACAATTGGATGAACTGATAAAGCTGCTATCGCAGTACCTGCACTTGTAAGGCTTTTCACCCGTATGTATTCGTTCATGTACCTTGCAAAGTGATGGGTTGCTGAAGCATTTATCACAATATCTACATCTACGTGTCTCATAATCTGACGGAGATCCAAACCACTTATCGCACTGCAGGCACCACAAGCAAGGGTTACCTCCTATGTGAGGTCGTTTTTCATGTACCTTGCAATTTGATGGGTGGCTGAAACATTTATCACAATATCTACATTTGTAAGGTTTATCTGTGGTATGCATTGTCCTGTGTTTGTTAAGATGCCCTGAATGTAAAAACGCCATACCACACTGGCTGCACTGGAACGGTCTCTCACCAGTGTGTTTTCTCCCGTGCATCCTCAGATTTCCTGAAGTTCTTCTCGCAATGGCTGCACTGGAACGGTCTCTCACCGGTGTGTGTTCTCTCGTGTACTCTAAGGTGACCTGATGCTGCAAAACGCTTGTCACAATGGCTGCATTTGTACGGTTTCACGCCAAAATGTCTTCTTACATGTTTCTTTAGATAACTTGAACATGTAAACTCCTTGTCACAATGGCTGCATTTGTAGGGTTTCACACCAGAATGTGTGTTTTTTTCGTGATTTTGTAGACACTGTAAACGTGCAAACGCCTTTTCACAGTGGCTGCACTTGTACGGTTTCACATGTACACCAGAATGTGTCCTCTCATGTGTGTGTAGATGCGATGAATAAAGAAACGTCTTTTCACAATAACCACACTTGTAGGGGTTTAAAATGGTAGTGCTATCTCGTGTGACTTGAGATTCTGTAAGAGCGTAAACGCCTTGTTGCATTGGTTGCACTTGAACCGCCTCGCGCCATGTTCTTTCTCGTGTCGCCATGTTTGTTTTCTCGTGTTATGTTTCTTTACAATGCCATTTTCTCTCTGTTGGTCAACGCTTCCCAAACTTTCCTCTTGTCTCAAAGACATTTTTCGTTTAATAACAGAAAGCCGAGGAGAATTAATTTCCTACAAGTAAAAGAAAAGTTAATGTCAGCAAGCTTCACGTTAATTAATTGCCAGCAAGATACAGTATTTGTTTGTTCCTATTGGTTGGGGTAACGACAAAACGTGGGGTAGGCCATGGGGTAGGCCATCAGGTATAGGCCATGGCCTATCCTATGGCCTGGCCAATTTCATAAAACAATTTGCTCTTGAATCTCTTTAAAATCCTCATCATAATCAAGCATAAATGTGAGGGGATTGCACCTATTAAAGGAAAAATACAAATAAGGTATATTTTGGCTCTTAAACATAAGACTGAACCTTGTATATGAGTATTATTTCTGTGAGAATTGTATTAGCTTACATATCTATTGCTTGACGAAAAACAATGTCAAAAAAGCCTACAGTGATGTCTTATGATTGTGATGGTACAAATTGCGTGACTACATGGAGAATGTTGCTGGTAATTCTACTTGTTTACCATTAAATATGGAATAAATAACTTAACTGGAATAATTATTTAATCATGCTGGTTTATAGCACAAAATCAGGTTTATTTAAATAGTCTGTAACTTTGCTTTGCACTAACTGTTTTAGTTTCAGCTCAGCCAGACGGACTAAAATGAAAATATTCAGTACACTGAGCTAGGTCAAATTTTTGTGGGAGCTAAATATGTCACTCAGGTCAGAGAAAAGTGTCCAATCATTGTATTTGTCCATATTAACACATAAAGTGGGCTAATGGCAGAAACAAAATGTATGAGCCTTCTGTCGGGACAAAATTATTGTTTGTAATAGTATTTTGCGGCAGATACATGTACATGCTATGAACTGTAGTTTTCAACAAACATACGGTGTTTCGTATTTGACGAAAAACGTGGCCTCCTTTATGATTAATTGGGGAGGAGTGCGTGACAAGCCAAAAAATACCTGAATAGGAAACTATGACAAACATTGAGTTACATTGCATTCAAAAGCCGGCAAACTCGTACAGTTGCAAAGTAAACAATTTAGCTGACGTGAAAAGGAAACTTTTCATCAACACTACTGCAATTTCATGGAATAATTTTGAATGAAATAACCATGTAAAAGTTCCATCGGAATATGCCGGTTCCATAAGTCCTGATAGACATGAGGTAAAAGCAGTTAAGGGGGGGGGGCTTACTCCATCATCTGACCTTGACAGGGACGTGTGGCCTAATAGGGTATGGTTTACACACAGTTTTGTCTTAAATGTGGTAAGGGTAAACTCAATTACCGCAAACAGCTCAACCACTCTATAAAGCCATAAATAGATTTCTAATTATTAATGTATTAAGATAAGAAACAGTTTATCCTTACCCCATTCTAGTCTAAGACAGGGTATCATTTTTTGGGTTAAATGGTTCCTGAAAAATCTGTTCTGTCTTAAACAGGGTAGCAAAATCAGCGATTTCTGTCTTAAACAGGGTCAGGGTTTGACCCACCTCCCTATTTGAGCATCTGTTGAGTACCCCCCCAAGGAAAAGCGTTTTTTCTTTCAAATTGGAATAAACATTTTGATGACCGTTTTAACTTAAGAAATGCAGCTGTGCATGCACATGAAAGCTGCATGAATAATTCTTTTGACCATAACAGATTTCTATGTAAATGGTTGTAGTAAAAGATTTGAACAAGGCATTATTAGGAAAATTCACTACTAGCTAGTGGGCCAAAGTGGTGACCTCATTGTGTGGCTTAGGCCATTTTTTAGGTCTACAACATGCTGTTCTTAGGAACTGTTTTCATAAAAGAATGAAATAATGCTCTCAAGTCGAATACTAAGAAAAAAATTCTGAGTCCTCCTAACGGGAGTCGAACCCATGACCACCCAGGTGCCAGTTGGATGCTCTAACCACTGAGCTATGGGGGACTCATGGTGAGCGAGGCCCTATAACTAGGTTCATATGTCGACACAGGCCTGCTTTTACTACAGGTTTGTAGCGTCAAATGATAAGTGTAAACATGATAATGAAGTTACGACTGGAGGAAATGTGTTAAAAGAAGAAATGTTGACACAGTCGTGATAACTCAGAAAAAAATTCTGAGCCCTCCTAACGGGAGTCGAACCCATGACCACCCAGGTGCCGGTTGGATGCTCTAACCACTGAGTTATGGGGGACTTGTGGTGAGCGAGGTCATACAACTAGGATAGGCATAGAATAAGCCATGGCCTACACCATCATGGCCTACCCTGTGGCCTAGGCCATGGCCTACCCCACGTTTTGTTGCTAACCCTATTGGTTGACTTTTCCATGTTCCCTCGACGACATGTTTTGTTTTCTAGTACATCAGAAAAGATAAATCTTAGGTCTACCATCTGGTTTGCTTTACTGTACTTTCCCAACTCCCCTGAATATTAAATGCATTTTCTCCCAACTTCCCTCTAACTCTGAACGGAAGAAAAAATTATAGTCACAATTAACTACACTATACCACAGATGACACCAAAAAATAGCATACATGATGTTCAAAGTGAAGCACAACCTATGCCCAGAAAACACGAAAAACTTATTCTTAGCGTAACGTTCTGCTCATAACTTAACAGATGCCATGTTAACATAATTTCCTACAATGTAGAAACCATTCACTTAGGCCGGTACCTTCGGTCGAAGATATGGAACAAACCAATTGCCTGCATCCATAAGAAATCTGACCTCTATTGATTCCTTTAAGAGACAATTTCGGAGTATTGAGCTTTCCTTGAGTATAAATTATGGATGCAAGAACTGCCTATCGTGCACAATCTGACTTTTTATCTAGTATATTTTATTCCATGCTAATTTTTTCTGTTCCACAATGTTATCATAATTACTCCTTATTTAAATACTGAGCTAGGTGTCCCCAATTAGAGGTTTTAAACCTTGGCTATCATTCTGTTGACATGTTAATAAATATATAATAATAATAATAATAATAATAATAATAATAATGAGAATCTACATGAATTAACTTTATACCATTTTAATGTTAAAATAAAATGAACATAAGATTTTTCTTTAGATTATGTTGATAGTTATCCATTTAATAATAATAATAATAATAATAATAATAATAATAATCAGTTTATCAAAAATTTTCAAAAGCACTTTGTTCATAAATTAAAAGCTTTCTTCAAAAGAAATGTTTTCAGTTGCTTTTTATTTATGTTTGGACAGGCTGTCAAAAGTGACAACTCAGAGATGCACCCTCGGAGCAAAGTCAATTCACATATGTTGGCAAGTATTTAAACAAGTGACGTATTTCTTACTGGGAAGAGACCCTAAAGAGAGAATGAGGAATGAGAACCATAGGCATACCACCCTCAAATTGAATGGTGTGTTATTATCGAAGCACAGGCCCATTGTGGTGTTTGAGTGCATCAGCATCATGTGATGTCACCAAGGAAACACAGGATATGAAAATCCGACAACAACAGATTCATAAAAAATTATTAATAATGATATAGCGTGTATGTGGTATAAGCGCCCGTGTGTGAAAAATACGCGCTGGGGGGAAACTTGACTTTTGTTTTCCTGGATGAGTCCCCATTTTTCATAGGCGATTCTACGGATTCACCCTGAAATGACTTGCAAGTCACGACATACCCATGGTTAGAAAAGGAGAAAGTTTACAGATCCTTCTCTGTAAAAACGTTAATATCTCAAGAGCTAGAAAATAATGTTCAACAAAAATTTTCAAATGGCTACTGTGTCTATAATTAGCAAAATGGTTTTCCTTTTGAACATCACAACAGAACCGCGAAAAAGAAATGAGAGCAGCCGAAAAGGTATGCACTTGAAATTAGCCAGGTGCATTTGAGCTTTGTGCCAATTTCAATTTGTACAAATTGACGTCGCGAATACGCGGCCAGGCTCCTAATTGCTATCCAAAATGGCAGCACCCGATGACGAATTTTTGCTTCTTTGGAGAGGAAGTTCATTGGGATTGGATGCACTATGGAAGCTCAAACAACGGTCAGTAACTCAACTCAGTGTGGTCTTTTTATTGGTGAGTACAAAAACATATACACTTTTCTGGAGTGACATTCTCCTTTAAGACCCTGTTCAAAAAGACTGAAATTAATTAAGGCCCCTAGGGGGCTTAATAGAGCTTTTACATAAAGTATACGTATCTAAACTATAATCAATCAATCAATCAATCAATCAATCAATCAATCAAACCCTTGGCAGAGGTTTCAACGGTGTTTAAATAAAGTTACTACTCGCTTACTACTTGTGCTATGGATTCATTTTCCATTCAAACCTCCTTCACTATTACCTGCATGAATCTCAATGGTCAAAATCCCAGAATCCGAGTCTAATATGGCACACTCAATACTCAATACTAATGTACTTTCATGTTTCACTGAAAATTAAAACAATCATTTCACATATGTTCCAGTTCACTACTGTTCACAACATTTTGGGCGATGGCTACAAAATCGCAATTCAAAACAGTTAACACACGGTTCTTGCATCTTGGGTAGCAACCATGGCAAATCACAGCTCATGGCTGCTTAGCAGACAATGTTTCACAAGAAAGAAAACAGCAATTTTATGTTTCACGCCAAGCAAATATCATTATTCACGACTCATGAAAATTCATTCACTCTGCATTCCTCATTGAGTGTTAAATGATTGGAAAAAACTACCCAAAAAGATGAATGCAAGGATGAGGCTACATGTATTTCGCCATCTATGAATACAAATTCCTCTGATTGTTTGAAAGGAAATCTTGTTAGATGATGTATCAAGTTTATAGTTATCTCAAGAAAATGCTCTGCTACTCTATTCAATTATCCAAACTATTTTTTGGTACAATGTAGTTCCACCTGGTCCAGATAACTGAGATTTTTTTTTTATTTGACTGTTATGTTTTCACCACACACAAACCACAGGAAACCCACCCTGCCGAACCTTAAGGGGGCAATTTACATAGATGCATTTTCCCCCCAACGTTCAGACTTTTTCCTTAATTATCTCCATGAGATTTCATTCAATCCAAAAATGCTATCATAGGATCATAGTGCAAGCTCCCATAAATTTGCGAGAAGTTTTGAGATAATTTTTTTGAGATTTTTAAAGTGAAAGTAAAGAAAGAGAAGGGGGAGGGGAAATTGATGAATTTGAGAAAACTGAAAATTGTAAAGAATTTAAGGTGAGTTAAAATTAAAATTTAAGGTTCATAATTAACAGATGGATGCCAAAACAGTCACAAACAACCCCAAGTTCTCTTGCATGGGGGTGGACTGTCTGGGGATGTGTGCAAAAATTTAATTCCTCTTTTATTTCTTTCCTAAATCTTATCCTATTTCCTAAAAATTCATGTATATTGCCCCCTTAACCTGGTATCTGTAGCATGAGGCAACTGAAAGTATTGCTAACCCACCCCCACTGGATGGGACACTAGTCCATTGTATGGTTACCCCCAGCAGTATGTAACAGGTAAAGAAAGATGATGATTAGTTAAGGAGCTGTTTACATGGTGGGAGGAAGATCCTAGCACTAGGAAGATCCTTATGACAAAAATAATAATCCTAGAAGGCAAAACAAATTTTTGTTTAGTTTACATGCAAAAACTTTCAGTTGGGGTGGTTGCTAGAAATCACATAAAACTGTTGGTCTTTAGCGGCTCAACACCCGGATGCTGCCATATTTGTTTTCTCTAGTACTAGGATCTTCCGAGCAAAGGTAGTTTACATTCCTATCTCTCAGCTAGGAAGATCCTAGCGCTAGAAAGATCCTAGTAGGGCCAAGTACAACATTTTGCATGTAAACTGAATAAAGAAAACATAATTGTGGTGCTAGGATGATCTGCCTTCTAGGATCTTCCTAGTGCTAGGATCTTCCTCCCTCCACATAAACAGCCCCTAAGTTTCTTGTATTTAAGGACACAACACGATGCGAACCCTTTGGAAAAGGATAATCGGATTGCATAAGCACCGAGGATGTAACAAAGAGATGACGGAAAGCCTACATGGTCTGTTGCAGCTATAGTCCATTCCTTCAGAAAAGACTCAATTTTGGGAGGTTGCTCTGTTTATTAGCAGGAATAAGGTCAAACTTCCACACTTAATTACCAGTTAATTTGATTACCTAACTAATCGAACTCATTCCAACACAGCAAAAATTTAATTATGAGCCGTTAAAAAACATAAGCTTAATTACACATAAGCTTACATACGTGCTGCATTTGGTAAAGCTAGTATTTAAGGTTTTCGTCAGTTCGATTGCGTTCGACTACTGAACTCAATAGAAAATACTCCAGCGACTCAGTTGGACTTGGTTCAACTGCTTTCGTTTAAAACCATCTACATACTGGGTTTGTAGAACGAGGCACACATGCACTTAGTGGCTTTACCAAGCTAACAAACAAAGAAAATCTTGTCAGGTTCTTACCCTGGGGGGGTACTTGGGTCAATTTTTGCTGGGTATGTGCCGCTGGCCTCTCCAGTCCCCTACCCCATTATAGTCTATTCTGTAGCCAATTATAGACCCCATGTTGGTCACTTTTGGGCAAATATAACCCAAATCCCTACTTGCCGGAATTTACTTACCCCTGAAATCCCGCAAATGTGCGACCCCATTCTAGTAACTCTATTAGCTCCTACTGAAAATGCAACCCCATTATAGTCAATCCAGTCGTGAAAACGCGACCCCATCCAGCGGCACATCCCCATTAGCCTATCACTAGGAAGTACACCCCCCGGGGTTCTTACACCGAGGTAAACCCACTTAGTATACGCGCGCGGTGGTGTGGAAACAAGAGGCCATAAGTATAAAGCTTCTGTAGTTTAGCCAAATCTGGCGGGTGCTCTATGTACTATCGTTAAACAGAACATCAAAATCACTTACCTAATACGAAAAAAATTAGCTCGTTTCTCGAACAGCCACGCACTGAACGCTCCCAGTCTAGGCCCAGACTCCCAGTCAGGGCGGCGAGTGGTGGTCACACAACATAGCACAACATAACCTGCCGCGCATTCTCATCGTTTTTCTTGATTTCACACACATCGAAATACTGCAAGAGGTTAAAAACCAGACGCTATCGACTTTTGTTCTAACATATAAACCTGTAGTCCAGTAAAGGGAAAGTAGGTCGAAAGGACCTTCTTCAATTTTTAAAATGAGCACACAGAAACGTGACAAATAGTTGTGTGACGTTTTCTCCAAATATGGTAATGGTATGTTACGTGACAGTTCCGCGCCTTCAGTACTGTTTGAACGAGGAGTCGGGAGAGATATTTGTCGTACTTTCTCTATCTTTCTACCTCTTTTGTCCTCAAGGTAAGCGCATTTGACGTTATTTATTGTTTTATTTATTTACTGTTTATTTAACTGATAAGTTGAATGCATGCCATTGTGTGCTTTATGCAAGGGAAATGAACTTATATTCTCGTGTTAGAAAATTCAACTCATGTCAGTCATGGCGGCTGCCTTGTCGTTTCATTTCGTAACGTTTATACCGTACCGGTATATTACAAAACTGTGTTGTGTCACTCTTTGGTCGTCGTTTCGCAGAAAAACACAGCGTTTGTACATTTTCTGGCTACAAACAACGGTACAACGTGTTGTTCAATAATATTGCAGGTATAAATTGTAGCCCACATCGACGTGGGCTGAACACTTGGACCGTGAACGCCGTAATCGTGTAATTTATAATGTGTGGTAAATAAAAAATAAATAAATAAATAAATAAATAAATAAATGTGTAATCGAATGGTGATGAGTGAAATTAGGAAATAATTTCACGCACGTTGACAAAACACAAGTGAAATTATTTCCTAATTTCACGAGTATACCATCATCCTCGGAGACCCAGGGGCAGATAGTCGGGGCGAGAGGCAGATAAAACGGGCGAAATTTATGCGAGCAGGAGCCTGGTGCGAGCGATAGTTTACAAGTCGGGCTGGAACAGCCCCTGGGAGGATACCTTTAACGGACTAGTTCAAGAGCCCATTTGCATTCTTGTTTCTGATTGAGCACAAATTTTGAGGCATTGTATTTTTGTGCCCAATCAGCGATCAGTTTATTTCACCGTTCCTTTCGTGACGTCTTATACAGAGTGTAACTTTGCTAAACCTTTTACCCAGATCTCATGCACTCGTGCGTACTGAAATCAACTTTCTATCTCGCTCATTCGATAGACCTACCATCAAAGAATGTTTTCAGTAGTCAGTAAAATGCGAACCCACAAAGCCGAGAAATCGAGAAATTTGGAAAAGGTACTCAAGGAAAAAGAAAACAACAAGTACGAAAATCAGATTGAGGTATTGTGAAAAGTTCACACCTAAGATGTGAACTTTTAGAAGCATACAGTTAGTATTAACATGCGACCCACAACACGTCTTTGCGTTTGCTCCATACTGCACGCTTCTGAAAGTTCACACCCAAGGTGTGAACTTTTCACAACACATCTATACGATTTTCATACTTGTTGCTTTCTTTTTCCTTGAGTACCTTTTTCAAATTTCCCGATTTCTCGGTTTTGTGGGTTCACATACACTGTATTACTATTGAAAACATTCTTTGATGGTAGGCCTGCCGAACAAGCGAGATAGAAAGTTGATTTCAGTAGGGATGAGTGCATGAGATCTGGGTAAAAGATTTAGCAAAGTTCCTGTTGTGATACAAGATTACGTGTCTTTTCTTTCTCGATCGTTAATGAACTCGCATTGTTATAGTGTGAATACGGAACATTCTAGAACGTTATTATTTTCCTTGTGTATGTATATGAAATCATTCATCATGAAATATGTGTGAAAACTGATTATTCAAGTCACGTTTATTTCTTGTGAGTTTGTTCGCTACCTGAAGCTGAAAAGACGTCAAATAAATATGCGCTAAAGACCAGTTACCTCTTCGAGTCGTTCTTTCTCTTTGATACAAGATTTTTCTACATAATTACGATAAAGAAACACATGTGGAAACAATTGAAGGGCTGAGAGCATAACCGTCTTATGTCGAATTTTAGGCCGTTTTTTCATTTTGCTCAAAACTGCCTGAATTTTTGCATGTGACCTTCCCTTCATTCATAGAACATTGCCTAGATAATTTTTTCACTGATTTTCGCTTCGTTTTCGAGAAAAACGAGGCCAAAAAGTCAAGTCGGTGTCGTTTGTAAAACAACAGAAACAAAAGAAACCAGAGTTCTTTGTTTCTGTAAACAATGAAATGAACGCAACGAAGCGGTAAGAAAGCTGCTTTTCGAGTGATTATCTTATACTCTGTATAAGACACCACGAAAGATACAGTGAAATGAGGTGTCACTGATTGGGCACAAAAAATACAATGCCTCAAAATTTGTGCTCAATCAGAAGCAAGAACACAAATGGGCTCTTGAACTAGTCCGTTCAAGGTATCCTCCCAGGGGCTGTTCCAGCCCGACTTTTAAACTATCGCTCGCACCAGGCTCCTGCTCGCATAAATTTAGCCTGTTTTATCTGCCTCTTGCCCCAACTATCTGCCCCTGGGTCTCCGAGGATGGTATACCTAAGTTTGATCACCTATTACTATCATGGGTGACAAATTACGCTCACAATCGTCAGGGTTTTGACTTGTTTATCGCATCGAGAACTCCAAGCATGGAGAAATTTGAAGCACACAGATTGGCTATAGTTCACTGATTTTTCTGAGTGAAATAATGAAAAAATCTTGTGGGAAGTTTTTACCACGCTTTGACAATTTCGTGTATTTGTAACCGACAGCACAATACACCAGACTCTGAATTTTTACTTGAAAAGTACCAAAGCAAATTGCTTGGCAAAGGGGGATTATCCGTGTTTTATCCGGCAAATTCACTGAATCGAGCACCACGTTGCTCCATCGAGCAAGGCTCAGAAGGCTTCACAAATGCATTGAAAATACGCACAGAAAACTTGTTTTAACGAAAGTAAACTTCGGAAGCAAATTTGTATTTAAAACTGACCTTTATTTCATTCGAAAAAAAGTGCCCAAATCCACTGAATTACTTCTCTGAGTTCGCGGTCGATCAATCAATCAGCAACTGGCTCACCGTTGAAAAATTTTCGTTGTCACACTATCACAAATAATCTCTTCTTTTTGACTCGCAGTTGATTTCTGAGAAGATCAGTCAATTGAAAGTCAAAATTTACAGATTACCGATTGAGTCCTCAGTGAATATTTCCAGAATAGCTTTAGTTCTGCACAAAACATCTTCATCATTAACCTCGACACCATTGTGGCGCTGAGCTATAGACCCATTGCCATAGCAATGTGAACTGAAATATCGCACCAAAATTAAGGAGTAATTTGTCACCCACGATATTAGTATGGAAATTTAAACAAATATTTTTAGAAGTGAGAAATCATGTGAATGAAATTCCTTACTTGTAGTTTTAATACTGAGCTAAAATCAGCACACAAAACAAAGGAACACATTACTGTCTTGTAGTTTCCCAAACGTTTTTGTCGTGGTAGGTTGTTCAAGGTTACTGGATGATTGATTGGTTGCTAATGATATCCTATGGGGGTGGGGATGGAAGAAATTTTATTGTTTGACGGTGGTTTTCTTGGGGACAGGGCTAGTTTATTGCAATGCCTCCATCACGCTTCTTTGGAGGTTTTAGGCAACCCCATGAAAAAATTAATGGTAAACTGACCGGTTTTGTAAGCAACAATTAATATCGATTCATTAACAATTCTAATTACTGTCACATATATATAGCTTTGTTGTAGCATTTCATTTAACTGAGGATGTAATCAGGGATGCTGAAATATGTTTTCTTTAAAATTTAAAAGTGCTGTGCTGTATCTTAAACAAATATCTTGTAGATTATAATTGATTGTCATTGATTATTATCCATTGTCATCACTTCTTAGTTTTAAACAATATAATCTTGCATGAGGTGGTTGTTACAATGTCCAATGAACCTAAACATTATCTCCCATTCGTATTTAAATGGCAACGAGATAAGAAACTTATTTCGAAATGAATACAAACTTTAAACTGTTAATTGAGATGTATGTAACAAGTGGAGCCCATAATTTGCAATTGTAATTCTTATTGGTGGCGCATACATCGTCATCCTCATAATGTCAATTTAAAACAAAAAGCAATAATTGACCATAAATGCAATAGAAGTTGTGTTTACTTGTAATGTCCATCATGTCCTCTGTTGAAATTTGTAAAGGAAATGCACATGTAAAAGCAATTGCCAGCTTGTTCTTAAACCCACTAGAGATGCTCATGCTTGAAAAATAAACAAATAGAACTCCTATCTGATTATTGTGACAACTCCAGCGTGATGAAAACTCCTGCATGGGGACAAAATCAAATGCCGCTTAATAGGGAGGGAAACGTTCTCTTGACAGAATTCAATGCGAGTTAATGAAATCAATGGTAATCGAAAACAGACAATGATAATCGATGGCAATTGCTGATAATTGATCTAATTAAGAGAGCAGTTTGGTGTGATTATGGATTGATCATCGATTACCTATATTAATTGATATTAATCACCGTAACTATTAATATTAATTCATTGATTAGAATCTGAATTTTGGTTTTGTCTTAATTTCATCATTTAATTATGCCAGGTACCATTTTGTAAAATACTGAAAATGCGAGAGCTGTAGAAAAATTCAGAGGTTTAATTCTAGTAACTATGGTTTGGTTTGAAGTTCTTGCAGGTTTTCATTTTTACCCCACCATCAGTACAGGCTCTAGTAATACCTGTTTTTACCCCGCCGTCAGGACGGGGTCTAGTAATACCCTTTTTTTTTTCGTGGTTTTTTTTTTTTTTTGGTGGTCACTTGCCCCAGACCTCCAGTTTTCGCTCGGCCAAAGAAATATTCGTCGTGTCTTTCGCTACACAGCCAAGGGCTTTTATGCATGGTTCAATTTTACCTGTTACCATCCCCCCCCCGGGCAACCCCCGGGACGAGTCCAGCCCTTCAGGCCCGGGGGTGGGGAATTGTCTGAAACGGTTTTGTCCCGGGGGTAGGGGGGCGGGGCAAATCGAAAATAACTTCTCATTTTTCTTGTGAAGCACGTCACTAGCTTATCACTTCTCAGTTGACACAATGGCGCCGGACCGCGTAGAGAAGACTGCCTATTTCCAGGGAAAATCTCTAGAATTTGTAGTAGACTGGTTGGAGAAGAATAATCTCTCGAAATTAAAACCTGTATTCAAAGGCACGTTTATTATAAATTGTTAAACGAAGGTGCGTCTGATGCGTACTCGAATGGATGGCGTTCATCACAAACATAGAAATATTTCTTTAGCGTATTTGTATGAAACAAATGCACAGCTTTATATTAAACAGAGATCTCAGTCCAGTGTTCTTGTGAAACAAGCTAAGAAAAACTCCTTTAAAATGCTGTCATCAATTTGCTCACTGGACCTCTTTTGTGCATGTGCTATATTTAGAATAAAACACGCGGTGAAGAACATTTCTTTACTCGCCAGCCGAATGCCAGAGCGGTTAGACTTTTTCTTCAGTTTTCTTTTTCAATGTAGTGTCCATGTTTTTTAATACTATGTAACATCCTTCGTTCAGTAAACTCTAGAAAAGCGTTTAAGTTCTTGTCAAAACGTCTGGTTGTGCTATTGTACGGGAATCAATTTGAACACAAAACAACGTATCTGTGGTCGATGAGGAGTCCCGGGGGTCGGGAATTGTCTCTTTCTGCGTGCCCGGGGGTGGGGAATAGACCGCCAAGTAAGAAAAAAATTGCAATTCCCCGGGGGTGTGCCCGGGGGGGGGATGGTATCAGGTAGAATTGAACCCTGCATTATCTAGAGTGACCGTAACATATTTTACACCCCCCCGGGGGAGGGGAGAACAACGGCGGGGTCTAATGCCCCTGGGGCTTTTCTTGTTTTTTTTTGCTTGGTGTTTTTTTGGTGGTCACTTGCCCCAGACTTCCGCTCGGCCAAAAAACTACTTGCCCGTAATATCTTTCTTTTATTCACCAGAATTTTTATGAAACTTAGTGTAGAAAATCACTGGCAATTGAAAGGCATAAAACTTCCTTTGATGAGAGCAAGAACAAGGATGGTAACAAACCTCGAAAGCCACAGATTCAACAGTTATACATTTCACCACTCAACCTGAGCCAAAGTTAAATATTCAACAGTGAAATGCAAGCATTTTTCGGCAGATTTGGTTTACTTCGCCAAGGTCTTAAGAGAAATCAGTATAGAAAAGTTCAATAAATTTAAAGAAGTTAACTCCTATTTGATGAGAGCAAGGATGAAGGTGCTGGCAAGCTTTAATAGCCAACGAATTGAACTGGCATTCATTTGCATTTTAATAGTGCAATAGCTATTTGGGTGAGACTGAGTCACGCTATGGTCAAAGCATTTCATCATGCTGTTTGTGATGAACGCTAAAACAGGGTGGTCAACCGAAGAAAAGGCAGGTCATATCTTGATTTATATTATCATAGCAAACTCGTAAAAGGTAGGATAAATCACCAACTTCAAAAATTTGCACCACTTGGGCTTGCATCTCATGTGGCCGTAATATATTTTGGACCCCGAAAGAAGAGAGAACAATGGCGGGGTTTATGCCCCTGGGGCAATGCTGGTCATAACTAGAGCTGGTTGCTTATGAGAGTGGTCACAAGGTGAGCTTTGACTGTATATATATTTCACCTTTATCTTTATTGCCAGTAAACTAGTGATACCTTCTTTCAAAGAAAACAGAGAAGTTGAGAACACCATTATCTACAACTACACTAACTATACTACACGAAGGTTAAGGTTCACGAGAAAAACTGTATAAATTTGAAAGTTGCCCAAACAGTGGATTTGTCTCCATCATTTCACAGCATTGCAAGATAGGAGTTCCATGTGTCAGTCTGCAACTTGTCTGACAATATTATATGATAGAGAGATTATTGTGAACTTTATACATAATTACAGCTAATTGCATTACCTTCCTGGGTTCTAACCTTACCCAGCCAAGCTCATCCAACAAATCACTTGATTACATGACTGAAGGTTTGATCCCAGGAGTAAAAGGGCCTGGTACCCCTTTGAGCCCAGGCGTCATTATACAAATTCTCCTTACTGGTCTCTAAAAATTTTGTTATGTTCTAGTTGGGAGAACTTGATTACATGTCAAGACAATTGACCTTACATGATCATTTTCCTGATTCTTGTGAGCTGCATGTGTTATAATGCTCTGATTATATCATGAGGGGGATTTGATACTGATCATTATAATATGGGGCCTAAAGGGTTAAAGGTAAAATTTGTTATGAACTGGAACTGCTTACCAAATGATATCAAATCCTCCCAATCTATTTCTATTTTTGAAGACTCGTTTAAAAACGTTTCTTTTAGAAGTAAATACTGTACATAATTACCTTAAATAATTATTGCAAGCACGTTGAGATTTTTTTAATGTGCCGCAACAATATTATTGTTATTATTATTATTATTATTATTATTATTATTATTATTATTATTATTATCATAGCAGTGCAAGACATACATTTGGTAAGTTTCTAAATAGCATGCACAGGGCGTGAACGTAGCTTATGCAGCTAATTTTTGAGGGAAAAAACCCTAACTTCTATTACAATGAAGATAAAGCACGCTAAAATGTTCAAAGTCTCTTAAATACTAAAATGTCTAAAATAAATACAACCTGAGAAACTTAAAATGATCCCTTTTGAAAATTGTCATGCTAAAATCTAAAAAAATATTTTTTACACTTCAAAAAAAAAATGAAATTCCTTCTCTGAAACATTATAGAAATCTAAATCCATTCCACACTACAACAAGATCTTAAAAGAGCAAGCAATATTTAAGCTGTGCAACAGAACAACTTTCTGCCTACGCTTCAGTATGCAGAAATCTTATCATTATTATTATTACAAGTTCTCCTTACTGGTCCGTAATTTTTTTTGAGCACTAGTTAGGAGAACTTGATTAGATGTTGAGACAATAGCCCTTTTCACAGTTACCTTTTCTCATTTGCATCACAATGTTTTTGAACGTGGATGCGAGGCAATTTCGGGCAATTTTGGAGTTTCTGCCCGAAATTGCCTCACATCCATGTTCAAATACATTGTGATGCAAATGAGAAATGTTAACTGTGAAAAGGGCTATTTACCTTTGATAATCATTTCTCTAATTCTCATAAGCTGCAGGTGTTTTTAATGCTCTGATATCATGAAGGGAAACGAGATACTCATCATTATTGGGGCAAAAAGGCTTGAGGAAAAATTCATTATGAACCCTCAAAACATGTTATCTTCCAGTGAGTTAATTTTTCGGCACTTCCCCAGGCAGATAAGTACAGCTGCTGTTGGAGAGGTAGAAAAGCTGAACTGTTTACATTTAAATCCTTGATGAGTGACTGTCGTTCTGTGTTTCCTCAATCGAAATAAGATTTATGCCCAAGGTGGAAAAGTAACGACTCAGCTGGTGCTTTGAACATGTCATTTGGTTCATCTCGAGTTTCTATTTAGTACATGGATGAAAAAATTTAAACATTTAGTTGCGCTAAGAAAGGTCACTGTTTATCCCTTTCCTGACCCAACAACCTGGTTGGTCTGCACCTCTTCTAACCTCTATTTTCATTGGTCCCTGATAACCTGCACCTCTGTTGTTTTCATGGTTAGGACTATTGTTTGTGTCCATTATCTATTGTTTCATCAACCAATCACACTCGTTGCAAATGGCGCCCCCAACATGCGAATCTTGGTTAAATTTTAATCTCAGGTTAGCGTTAATCAGCATTTGAGAAACCCGGGCCCAGACGTTAAGGGTGAGAGTTTGTTTGGCTGAGTTTGAAAACCGAAAGTCTGGGGTGAGCTGCTCAGTCAACAAAAAAAGGGAAATTTCAGTCTTCCTTGATCTGATTGAAATCCGGAAGTTAAGGGCCAGAGTTTCTTTGGCTGAGCTGAAAGCGGAAGTCTGGGTCGAGATTCGACAGAAAAATATTGGTATCACCACATTCAGTCGTCACCATATGGGGACGGCTGGCTAGTAAATTGTCAACCTAGTGTCTGCACATATGGGTATTCATTTTTTCACGTTTTGTTATTTTCTACAGGTTTTCTGAAGTTGACAAAAAGCAAGAGAATACTCATCTTTGTGACATTTCAAGAACCATTATTCAAGCATGGATGAAGAAGGGGAAAGTAATTTGAATACCACAAGACTAAGTAACCGTCAACGTAGATTAAATGTGGGACAAGGCATAGAGAGAAAGCGATATTCTGAAGAAGTAGTATACACTCATGTTTGTAAAAAGAGTGGAAAGTTTTTTACAGGTCAACAACTGCTTGATGAACACTTGAAAACACACATTGATTATAATGACCACTGAACTATACAAATGTTCTTATTGTCAGAAAAGTTATAATGATCTAAAATACCTTCAACGCCACCAAAAGGAAAAGCATATTTGCAGTCACTGTGGCGATTGTTTTAGGAAAACCTCAGCTCTTCTAAAGCATCAAACGTCACATTTACCTAGGCCTCACCCATGTCTTAAATGTGGCAAGCGATTTCGACTTAAGGCCGATCTTAAGTCACACTGCAGGGAGAAGCATCCTCCACCAGTTCGGAAACCCTAGCAATGTCTTCAATGTGGTGAGCAATTTCGACTAAAGGCTGATCTTAAGTCACATTGCAAAGAGAAGCATCCTCCACCAATTCGGAAACTCCACCGATGTCTTCAATGTGGACGTTGTTTTATGTATAAGGATGATCTCAGGTCACACTGCAGAGAAATGCAACACGCCACAGACAAGCCTCACAAGTGTTCCCACTGTGATTCATGTTTTGCATATGTTGAAAGTCTTCAACGTCACCTACAGCACCACATTGAAAAGACGAACACTTGCAGTACTTGCGGGAAGTGTTTTTCTAGCCAAGGAGTGTTACGAGTTCATGAAAGAATACACACTGGAGAAAAGCCTTACACTTGCAATCAATGTGGAAAAGCATTTGGGACAAAAACAACACTAAAAACTCATGTAGACATTCACTCAGACAAAAGGCCTTTTAAATGCAGGGAATGTAACAAGAGGTTTAGAAGGCGTGCAAATTTGGCATTGCACAACAGAACTCACACTGGTGAGAGACCCTTCACTTGCGATGTATGTGCAAAAGCGTTCAGATGTAGTAATCATCTCTCCAGACACATGAAAATCCATGCTGGCGACAGACCTCACAAATGTACTTACTGTGATAAGGCTTTCATTCAGGCCTCGAACTTGAGAACTCATCTCGCAAGGCACACTGGTCAGAAGCCATTTGCGTGTTCACTGTATGACAGGACTTTCTGTCGAAACGATGCACTTGAACGCCACCAACTGACACATACCGAAGACAAAGCCCTACAAGTGTACCCATTGTGACAAATGTTTCAGGTTCTAAGAATACCTTCACCGTCATCTAAGAAAAAAAAACATGGCGTTGAAACTTAGAAGTGTAATGGCTGCATACGTGTATTTATGCATTTAAAGGAACGATTGATTCACAAGTTAATACTATACAGATTTCTCCATTTTAAGGGCAAATCACCTTACTTGGTATCAAATAGGATGCGATTTAAGATACATGTAGCAATAGAAAGGGATAAAAAATTTGCACACACCGGCCATTCCCACGTGAGAGCAGTTCGGGTTGTTAGTTCACTGTTTTGGCACCTACCTATTAAATTTATTTATAATTTTAAGTCGTTTTTAGGGTGTAAGGTGTAGATCTTATTTTTTCTCAAGTTTCTTAAAATGCATTTCCTCCTTCCTGTATTTCTGGGCCGGGTTGTTCGAAAGCCGGTTAACGCTAACTTGAAATGAAAAATTTCCTGTTTGTCTTGTTCAAAAGAGTTTTCACAGCGAATTTTAAGTGGCAGTTTGAAAGCAACTAAAGTCAAAATGTTGGGCAAAAAAGATTTACAGGATTCCACTTGGTTTGGCTATAAGAATGAATTCAAAACTGGTGCTAATTAGCTTAATCCTGCTTTGAACAACCGCGTCCCGTTTGTAGAAATGCAAACATTCTAAATCAAAGGGCCCCTTGGGCGACGCTCGTTTGTAAAGGTTACAAGTAGAAATATTTAAGTACATGTAAGGTGATTGCAAAGGTAGTGTTTTGGAGATTCACATGACAAGAACACCGTGCTGAAACAAACTATTATTGCAGGGGGCGAATTGCAGAAAATGTGTTGTTGTTTGAGCATTTACAAAATCTAATTTGTAACAGTAAGAACCATTGCTTGTGGTTACTCACAGTGAAGCTGTGAAACGATAATACTTGCACTTGCAACGTTATCGTTGAAAATACACAAGTTTGAAAGCAAAAACAATCATGTAACAGCTGAATAGGGCGTTGCGACTCAAAGTTGCCTGACTTTGTTACAGAAATTCTCAGATGTGTCCTTATGGTGCTGTTCTAAAGCTGCCATTACAATAGGGACGTTCAGATCAGAGTACAAGTGACTGAGTATTGAATTGGAAATGATTGATATCCCCAGAGCGCTAAAAGCTTCTCCCTGATGTTGACCTGATGTGAAGGTTCCTACTATGAAAAGTAATACACGTGACAAATCTGTATTAATTATGCCGTATTTTCTCGATTAAACGCCGGACCCCGAATAAACGCCGGGTTCAAATAAACGCCGGGTCTACAGGGCCGAGTTTAAAATAAACGCCCGCGGCGTTTATTCGGGGTCCCGGCGTTTATTTGAGGTCCCAGCGTTTATTCGAGATGGGTATATTAAATCAGGATTACGTGTCGTGACTGCATACTAGTCCTCTTTCTACCATGATTATATTTGAATTTATACACTAATATTTAAACCAAACTACCTTTTACAAAAGTACTTCTATTAAAACAGATGAAACAAACGACGCATCAGGTATCGTATCAATCTCTTTAAATCATGGTAACTTTTCTGCGGGCTTGTACATCAAGCAAGGATCATCTCTAGGGCCTCTCCAGCGTTTCTCCAGCGTTTCTCCAGCAGTTTCTTGCAATTGAACCGTTCCATAATTTTGCCTTTCTCAGAACTGATGGAGATGGAACCTCGCCGTCACCTTGTTCAAAATTTCTTTCACAGTGCGTTTGCTGTCCAGCAGTTACCGATACACTTCCTCCGTGTTTCATGCACGCCGAGAAACGTCACGTTGAGAAGAGTTCAATCCCTGTTTCTGTCAGGGATGTTTTTTTAAATATATAAATAACTTACAAGATTCACTTAGATGAAACAAAGTTGATGACATTGTTCCACATTTTTAAACGTTTTTGCTGAAATTTGGTTCTTGGTTAAATCAACTTCCAATACTGAAAAATGCATTTAATAAATAAACGCCGGGCCCCGAATAAACGCCGGGTTCGAATAAACGCCGGGTCTACGAGGCCGATTTTTAAATAAACGCCCCCGGCGTTTAATCGAGAAAATACGGTACATCGAGTTGCTACTCAGTTGTCTTTTGTATGAAACAATTTCTTCATCTCGCTGTGTCATAACCCCCTTAACGCCCAACAGTTACAAGTACTAGCATGAAACTCCTCTACATAAATACAGAAATACATTGACGCAGGAGTGCTGTAGGCAGACGTTTCTGAGAATTAAGGCAATTGCGAAAGTGGTGATTGTGCGAGGTTTTAAGGGCGTCTGGGGGCATGGTCCTGCCGAAAACTTTGAAATCTAGACACTCAGAAATGCCATTTTTCGCGCTTTCCTGGTGGTATTTTCCTCCCAACATAATGAAAATCGAAACTAAGTTTAACAGCATTTGTGTTTGTTATCAGTTCTTCTTTTCAAAATTTCCACAGTTTCATTTAGAAATAAAATTTAAAAGTTCTGAGATGTTATTTCAGCATTTGTGACCGAAAAAATATCAATCTCACTGACGTCCATCAGGTCAAGTGTGGTAGTGGTGAAGTGTACTCTTTACTTAATGCTTTGCTTTTATTCTAGGGAGAAAGCTAAAGAACACTGGTGTGCCATTTTTGCAATATTTGCAACACCTCTGGAGTGATTTCGTGCGAGGGAAGGGTAATATCTCTCGGGCGGTTTCGAATTCTGCTCATGATTGATTTTCACCACGTCTTAAATCAGTAACGAGGGTAGAGGCTGTGGTACATATGCTGGCCCACTGGAGAACTGGTGGGCTTGCAACCAGCACATAAGTGAAGTTTTAACTGAGGTTATCACAGTTTAGTGTACCTTTGGTGTGGTTTACTGCCAGAAACATTTTCTATTATTGAATAATTCATTTTTTTATTTACGTTTTTAACAACAAGGGAAGAGTTTTACATAGGCAGCTGCCTCGATTCCCTCAATACTGGCTATGTGCGTGCCCAAGTATGTCAGAAAGACCAGTTTTAATATGTAATATCTAAGTTAAATATGGTAAGCTTAAATCAACAACCCCCCCCCCCTCCCGCTGGGCAACTCTCCGGTCATTTGAACTTTTTAAGATTAGCTTGTTCAAATTCCCTCCTCTCGGGGCAAAAGGGCTGTTCAAATGTGCCACCACTTAGTACTGAAGTTTCTCTGAAGACTATCAAGCCAAGAATCAACCTTTTATTCAATCATCTTTAAACAACGTACTTGTTTTAACAAGATATCGTGCTGCATCTAACACTCTCTTAGGTCTCACAAATTCAAACTGGTAATGATGTTTCAGGGATCCATATTAGCTTTTCTTCAAACTCGTCCGCCAGGCAAGTATGTCAGAAAAGATACTTGCCCTGACAAAATTTTAGTTGCCCGTTCAAAACTGCGTAATAATTTAGATGCATGATATATATACAAGGCTAAAAAAGATAAAAAGGGGGGGTATAAACAATTAGAATGAACCAAACGTTTTCGACAAGTATGTCATCATCAGGGTTAAAAGGCCGTTCGTGATTTGCATGGTTTTTATACTCAGGTTATTCCCGAAGGGAACAACTGCGCAACATAGCAATTAACTTGTTTGTTCAAAGTTGGGCTCCTTTGTTGGATAATTAGGCCCTCGATGATCTTTCTCTTAAAATAAGATCTTGCTGAGCAAATTTAGATGCAGTTGATAACAAGTAAGTGGAAAGGTTTCACTTTATTTTCACTGTTACTGCAGCAGCATCGCAGTAAGGCTCCCGTCAACACTTTCATTTTACAATTTCAATCACACGGACTTAAAAGATAGACCTACTTTGCATGTCAAACGTTCACTGTTTAACATTTGATTTTCCACGTTTAAATTATGAGTACTCTTTATCAAACTTTCAATTTGGCGTTCTTCAACGTCACTGTCCATGTCACTTGCATCCTTAACACCACTGTCATTGTCATTTAAATCCTCTCCCTTGCAACGACATCCAAGTCTCCACCAGCATCACTCTCTTCCTCCTCTTCCTCTTGATCATCCACTATAACCTCGTCTGCATCACCAATGTGCCACAACTCACGTGGGACCAAAGAGCGAGAGTCTACGTGTTTGTATATTGCTGCAGTACTTCAGCAATCGAGAACAAAAAATTGAGACTGCAAACATTTTACTTCTGAGAGTACCGCATAAGATGTCTTGTACGTGCAACGAAACGAATTTGACAGTACAGAATAAGCGAATGGCTGGTGGAAATTCAAAACACAGGTACACTAACTAGTGAGAAATTGAAGAAAAAATTTTCGCTCCATAAAACTTACTCGTCCTGTGATTTTTGATACTCGTCCATAGGACTTTGTAGTCGTCTCGGACAACCTGAAGACTGCTAATATGGATCCCTGATGTTTATAACCAAGACGTCTCTTTAACTTTATCGGCACTGTATATGACTCGTTCAATGATCGTGAAAGACAAGTAATAGTTGAATTGACATTAGCAAGTACATTCACAACGCCTCCAGAAATCTTTAACTGTCCTCCTCTTGGAAGCTCACGCAACTGCAAAAAACAAATACGAGGTGCAACAAGTCGTTCTTCAAGCGAAGTTTAAAAATTCCAGTACATCAGGCTTAACAGGAAATGACATTTTATTTGCTTTTGCACAGCAAGGTAACCTTCCTCTCTTTAAATTCGAGTCACATGTCAGGCAAATCCATTCAGTACTTCCAACACTTCTCACACCAGTAACAGCAGAGCTAAGAATATGTGCCGGACAGCAATTAGAATAAGCGCCGCGACTACATTTTTTAACAGAAGATCTATACCACAACTGATCGCATCATATACATACATATTCTGGTCCAAATTGAACACTAGAATGAAAAGACTCAATCAACTTCATCACTTTGTCATTTTTTGTATTACAAGATTTTAATTCTTCCCTTGACTCTTTCTGTCGCTCACTTTCACTATCCTTCACTTCAGCATCGCTTGTCTTCTTTTTCCTATATTCTTGCATATACTCTCGAAAATGATAGCTTTTTTCCTTTTCCTGTCATTATGATAACACAACCCAGTACTGCCACTCTCATCACGAATGACGTCAATATTTCTTTTCCTTCTATACTCTTGCATATATGTTCTTCTATTGAACCTGCGTGACGATTCACTACTTGATGAAATACCGTTCAATTCAGAACCACAGTAAAAACTGTTTTTTAAACTTAAGCAACTGTTTGAACGTGACTGCTCACTCACAATTACCCGTTCATTATCACCCTCACTTATGACACAACTTAACAAAGGAACAGTAGATACATAGTGATATTCACCAACATGACCAAGAAAAATTGATGATCTGCATGGCTGATATGAATGATGTGGTTCTATAACAGTTCTCTGACAAAAACCCGGCGCAGACTTTACAATATTAACTCTTAAATTGTAAGCATCGGCAACACCTTGTACTATAGCAGCATCGCACCAAGCACCGTGTCTGCACATAGTACTCAAATAATCTGACGATGACTGTTCTTGAACAAACTCGATAAACTGTTCAGAACTGATGTTCTCGGACGTACTGAACCCCTGCTAAACGCACTTCAAAGTGGTTTACAGCAGAACCAAACATTTGATGACTAACACTTCGAAAAAACAATCTCCACCACCTCCACAATCAACAGCTTCAAGACCTAACTGATGCAACCTATTTTAAAGCAAAGACATTGGATCAGCATTCTGCAGCTGACTGCTTCTCAAGTTCTATCACATTCATCAACAACTGGGCCTTGATTCTCTTCTATATCACCACACAGCAGTAACATTAAATCCACTATACAGAATATCTTCTGACAAAATTAACCTGCACATATCATGTCTACAAATTCTAAATCTAACGCATATATGATGTTCACATTTTCTGACACCTCTAAAACACAACCACGATTCTCATACACAAAATGACTCCTACAGATATTCATTATTCTCAAGTTATACTTGTAATAAGAGAAGCACACACGCTCCAACCGATTTCATACATTTACAGGAAAACTGGCATAAACACATCTCTTCATCGCTGATGAATTGGGTATATCACGTTCTATATAACTTTTAATTTTAGTTCTAATTCGTCTCTTCTCACAAAACATACTATGAATTTTGTTAAAGCCTATCCTGGATAGAGCCCTATCCCTTTTATGAACTATTCTTTTATGAAACGTTCTCCTAAACCAAACCCATTTGTCATCCCATGAATTGCTGTCATATCTTCCACACTGACCTACAGCACAGCTCTGAAAAACGCTAGAAACAATATTCCTTCCACACCAACTTCCCCAGTTATTCTCAATTGCACAACAAGGCATACATTTCTGACAATTCTGACAACTCTGACATTTCCTCGCATAGTTTCTCATTTTATTCCGTATATTCTTCTTGAATGTTCAACATTAAAAACATAACAACTCTGAATCTTTCAAAAAAAGACCACACCAGAAATATACTACAAGACAAACAACTAAAAACACTTCCATATAAGGAAACATAAATCTAACATCTAACGTAATTGAAAGATGAAATTTAGTTAAGGAGCTGTTTACATGGAGGGAGGAAGATCCTAGCACTAGGAAGCTCCTAATAACAAAAATAATAATCTTAGAAGGCGAAACAAATTTTTGTTTGGTTTACATGCAAAAACTTTCAGTCGGGGTGGTTGCTAGAAATCACATAAAACTGTTGGTCTTTAGCGGCTGAACACCCGGCCGCTGCCATATTTGTTTTCTCTAGTACTAGGATGTTCCGAGCCAAGGTAGTTTACATTCCTATCTCTCAGCTAGTGCTAGGGCCAAGTACAACATTTTGCACGTAAACTGAATACAGAAAACATATGGCGCTAGGATGATCTGCCTTCTAGGATCTTCCTAGCATTAGGATCTTCCTCCCTCCATGTAAACAGCCCCTAAGTTTCTTGTATTTAAGGACACAACGCGATGGCAGGGACCAGGGATGACGAACCCTTTGGAAAAAGATAATCGCATCGCATATAAAGCACCGAGGATGTACAAAGAGATGACGGAAAGCCTACATGGTCTGTTGCAGCTATAGTCCATTCCTTCAGAAAAGACTCAATTTTGCCGGTTGCTCTGTTTATTAGCTAGACTGCGAGTAGTCTCTAATTTTGGCGATGGCGATTGTGGGGCGGGCGAAATACACACACGCGCGCGCGCGAAATTTCGAGAAGATGCGACGCGAGGGGAGCGCCAAAAATTAAAATCTAATTCTTGGCGCTCCCCTCGCGTCGCGTCTGCTCGAAATTTCGCGCGCGCGCGTGTATTTCGTCCGCCCCACAAGCGATCGCCAAAATTAGAGACTACTCGCAGTCAATTTATTAGCAGGAATAAGGTCAAAGTTCCACATTTGATTACCGGTTAATTTGATTACTTAACTAATCGAACTCATTCCAACACAGCAAAAATTTAATTAAACTGAGCCATTCAAAAACATAAGCTTACATGTAGTCACACATACATAAGCTTAAACTTACATGCTGTATTTGGTAAAGCTGATATGTAAGGTTTTCGTCAGTTCGATTGCGTTCGACTGCTGAACTCAATAGAAAATACTCCAGCGACTCAGTTCGACTTGGTTCAACTGCTTTCGATTAAAATTCCATCTACGTGCATGCTGTATACGCGCGCGGTGGTGTGGAAACAAGAGGCCATATGTATAAAGCTTCTGTAGTTTAGCCAAATCTGGCGGGTGCTCTATGTACTATCGTTAAACAGAACATCAAAATCACTGACCTATAAAGTAGAGGAAAAAACAGACGAAAAAAATTAGCTCGTTTCTCGAATAGCCAAGCACTGAACAGTGAAAGGGACGTTGTTTTGTAGATATGACGCTCCCAGTCTGGGCCCCTCCCAGCCAGGGCGGCGAGTGGTGGTCACACAACCTAGCACAACATAACCTGCCGCGCATTCTCATCGTTTTTCTTGATTTCACACACATCGAAATACTGCAAGAGGTTAAAAACCAGACGCTATCGACTTCTATTCTAACATATAAACCTGTAGTTCAGCAAAGGGAAGGTAGGTCGGACCTTCTTCAATTTATTGAGCACACAAACGTGACAAATAGTTGTGTGACGTTTTCTCCAAATATGGCAATGGTATGTTACGTGACAGTTCCCGCGCCTTCAGTCTGTTTGAACGAGGAGTCGGGAGAGATTTTTGTCGTACTTTCTCGATCTTTCTACCTCTTCTATCCTCAAGGTAAGCGCATTTGACGTTATTTATTGTTTTATTTATTTACTGTTTATTTAACTGATAAGTTAAATTTATGTCATTGTTCGCTTTATGCAAGGGAAATGAACTTATATTCTCGTGTTAGAAAATTCAACTCATTTCAGTCATGGCGGCTGCCTTGTCGTTTCATTTCGTAACGTTTATACCGTACCGGTATTTTACAAAACTGTGTTGTGTCACTCTTTGGTCGTCGTTTCCCAGAAAAACACAGCGTTTGTACATTTTCTGGCTACAAACAACGGTACAACGTGTTGTTCAATAATATTGCAGGTACAAATTGCAGCCCACGTCCACGTGGGCTGAACACTTAGACCGTATAAAACGCCATAATCGTGTAATTTATAATGTGTGTATGTAAATGTGTAAATAAATAAATGGGTATTTCACGCGCGTTTTGTCAAAATTCTAATAATTTCCCGAGCCAGGGAAATTATTAGAATTTTGACAAAACACAAGTGAAATTATTTCCTAATTTCACGAGTATACCATTTGATTACCTATTAATATCATGGGTGACAAATTACGCTCACAATCGTCAGGGTTTTGACTTGTTTATCGCATCGAGAACTCCAAGCATGGAGAAATTTAAAGCACACAGATTGGCTATAGTTCACTGATTTTTCTGAGTGAAATAATGAAAAAATCTTGTGGGAAGTTTTTACCACGCTTTGACGATTTTGTGTATTTGTAACCGACAGCAAAATACACCAGACTCTGAACTTTTACTTGAAAAGTACCAATTGAAAGTAAATCGCTTGGCAAGGGTGGAATATCTGCGTTTTATCCGGCAAATTCACTGAATCGAGCACCACGTAGCTCCATCGAGCAAGGCTCAGAAGGCTTCACAAATGCATTAAAAATACGCACAGAAAACTTGTTTTAACAAAAGTAAACTTCGGAAGGAAATTTGTACTTAAAACTGACCTTTATTTCATTCGAAGAAGTGCACAAATCCACTGAATTACTTCTCTGAGTTTGCGGTCAATCACTCGATCAGCAACTGGCTCGCCATTCAAAAATTTTTGTTGTCACACCATCACAAATAATCTCTTCTTTTTGACTCGCAGTTGATTTCTGAGAAGTTCAGTCAATTGAAAGTCAAAATTTACAGATTACCGATTGAGTCCTCAATGAATATTTCCAGAATAGCTTTAGTTCTACACAAAACATCTTCATCATTAACCTCGACGCCATTGTGGCGCTGAGCTATAGATCCGTTGCCATAGCAATGTGAAACTATAAATTAACACTGAAATTCTGTGCCAAAATTATCACCCATGATATTTGTATGAAAATTGAACGAATATTTTTAGAAGTGAGAAATCATGTGAATGAAATTCCTTTATTGTAGTTTTAATACTGAGCTAAAATCAGCACACAAAACAAAGGAACACATAATTATCATCTTGTAGTTTCCCAAACGTTTTTGTCATGGTAGGTTGTTCAAGGTCACTGGATGATTGATTGGTTGCTAATGATATCCCATGGGGGTGTGGATGGAAGAAATGTTATTATTTGACGGTGATTTTCTTGGGGACAGGGCTAGTTTATTGCAATGCCTCCACCATGCTTATTTGGAGGTTTTAGGCAACCCCATGAAAAATGGTAAACTGACTGGTTTGTAAGCAACAATTAATATTGATTCATTAACAATTCTAATTACTGTCACATATGCATAGCTTTGTTGTAGCATTTCATTTAACTGAGGATGTAATCAAGGATGCTGAAACATGTTTTCTTTAAAATTTAAAAGTGCTGTGCTGTATCTTAAACAAAATATCTTGTAGATTACAATTTATTGTCATTGATTATTATCCATTGTCATCACTTCTTAGTTTCAAACAATATAATCATGCATGAGGTGCTTGTTACAATGTCCAGCGAACCTAAACAATATCTTCCATTCGTGTTTACATGGCAACGAGATAAGAAGTAAAAGCTTACTTTGAAATAAATACAAACTTTAAACTCTTAATTGAGATGTATCTAACAAGTGGAGCCCATAATTTGCAATTTTAATTCTTATTGACGGCGCATACATCATCATCTTCATAATATCAATTTAAAACAAAAAGCGATAGTTGACCATAAATGCAATAAAAGCTGTGTTTACTTGTAGTGACCGCTCATGTCCTCTGTTGAAATTTGTAAAGGAAATGCACATATAAAAGCATTTGCCAGCTTGTTCTTAAACCCACTAGAGACGCTCAGGCTTGAAAAATAAACAGCTAGAACTCTTATCTGATTATCGTGACAACTCCAGCGTGATGAAAACTCCTGCAAGGGGACAAAATCAAATGACCACTTAATAGAGAGGGAAACGTTCTCTTGTCAGAATTCAATGCGAGTTGATGAAATCAATGGTAATCGACAACAGACAATGATAATCGATGGCAATTGCTGATAATTGATCTAATTAAGAGAGCAGTTTGGTGTGATTATGGATTGATCATCGATTACCTATATTAATCATAACTATAACAAAATTCTTAAATCTGATTGGCTATCACCAGCCATGATTTGAGCATTAATAGGACAGTAGGACAGTGTAATTGGACAGTGTACGCGTCATGCCTAGGTAATTGGACAGTACGCATCAGAGCACGCGCTCTAATGGATCAGTTGTACTTGAATAAGTTCTTTTTTTATGTATCTCGCAAATAAAACCGTTGTCTATTCCTTCTCCAGTACGTTTTCTCCTTTTTATTTCTCAAATTTTGATATAGATCTGATTAATTGGTAACAGGACTTTGTGTCCTCCAATTCGGTCTGTAATCATACTCGTAATTAACATTAATCACTCGTATGATTACAGACCGAATTGGACTCCACTCAGTCCTATTGATATTAATTACCGTAACTAATTTCATCTCTTAAAGGAGCACAGTCACGAAGATTTCGCAGATTTCTGGTCAAAGCTGTGCTAAAATTATCGGTAGCTAACTTTATCCATGCCCAACATTGTGTTTGAACATTTAGAGGAACACATTAACTTAATTTCATTGAGAGAAAACAAACCATGACCATTTAATATCGATTTAATGTCAACTCGCTGAAAGAATTTGAAAAGTTTAGCCTAATTTTTTCAAATTGCAGTCCATTTCCATCCGTGCCATCTGTAGCAACAGACGACAGACAATAGTTTCAGTGAAGTAATATAGTCTTTGGTAACAAAACTAGACCATTACTTGTGGGTGTTCGATTGATGTGAGAACATATTTTTGATTTTTAAAGTGAACTAAAATAGCGTGACTATGCCCCTTTAATATCAATTCATTGATTAGAATCTGATGATTGATTTTCATCATTTAATTATGCCAGGTACTGTTTTGTAAAATACTGAAAATGCAAGGGCTGTAGAAGAATTCAGAGGTTTAATTCTAGTAACTATGGTTTTCATTTTTACCCCACTGTCAGGACAGGCTCTAGTAATACCTGTTTTTTTTTTTGTGCATAGTTTTTTTGGGTGGTCACTTGCCCCAGTCTTCTGCTCGGCCAAAAAACTACTTGCCCGTAATCTTTTTCTTTCATTTGCCAGAATTTTCATGAAACTTGGGGTAGAAAATCACTGGCAATTGAAAGGCATAAAACTTCCTTCGATGAGAGCAAGAACAAGGATGCTAACAAACTTCGAAAGCCACCGATTCAACAGTTATACAGTTGTCTTTTTCACTACTCAACCTGAGCCAAAGTTAAATATTCAACAGTGAAATGCAAGCATTTTTCGGCAGTTTTGGTTTATTTTGCCAAGGTCTTAAGAGAAATCAGTGTAGAAAAGTACAAGGAATTCAAAGAAGTTACATGTAACTCCTAGTTGATGAGAGCAAGGATGAAGGTGCTGGCAAGCTTTAAAAGCAAACGAATTGAGCTGGCATTCATTTGCATTTTAATAGCGCAATAGCTATTTGGGTGAGACTGAGTCACGCTATGATCAAAACATTTCATCATGCTGTTTGTCATGCACGCTAAAACAGGGTGGTTGACCGAAGAAAGGGCAGGTCATATCTTGATTTATATTATCATAGCAGACTCGTAAAAGGTAGGATGAATCACCAACTTCAAAAATTTGTACCACTTGGGCTTGCATCTTACCTGGCTGTAATATATTTTGGACCCCGAGGGAAGAGAGAACAACGGCGGGGTTTATTCCCCTGGGGCAATGCTGGTCGTAACTAGAGCTGGTTGCTTATGAGAGTGGTCGCAAGGAGAGCTTTGACTGTGTATATATTTCACCTTTATCTTTATTGCCAGTAAACTAGTGATACCTTCTTTCAAAGAAAACAGATTTCTTTTTCCTGAGCAGAGTGGTTGTATACTTTTCGAGAAGTTGAGAACACCATTATCTACAACTACACTAACTATACTACACAAAGGTCAAGGTTCACAAGAAAAATTGCATAAATTTGCAAGTTGCCCACACAGTGTCAGTCTGCAACTTGTCTGACAATAATTATGATATTATAGAGAGATTATTGTAATCTTTATACACAACTACAGCTAATTGCATTACCTTCCTGGGTTCTAACCTTACCCAGCCAAGCTCATCCAACAAATCACTTGATTGCATGACTGAAGGTTTGATCCCAGGAGTTAAAGGGCCAGGTACCCCTTTGAGCCCAAGCATCATTATACAAATTCTCCTTATTGGTCTCTAAAAATTGTGTTATGTCTAGTTGGGAGAACTTGATTACATGTCAAGACAATTCACCTTACATGATCATTTTCCTGATTCTTGTGTGTTATAATGCTCTGATTATATCATGAGGGGGAGTTGATACTGATCATTATAATGTGGGGTATAAAGGGTTAAAAGTAAAATTTGTTATGAACTGGAACTGCTTTAGACTGCGAGCAGTCTCTCTTTTGCTCTAAAATCCCTGCCGAAGGAGTGGCGAGAGAGCACGTGTGATATTCAAGCCGCGAGCCGGGAGTAGTGTGGGCGGGAGAGTGAGCGAAGAGTGCTCTTCGCTCACTCTCCCGCCCATGCTACTCGTGGCTCGCGGCTTCGCCGCTTGCTGCTCGAATATCGCCCTCGTGGCTTTGCCATTCGTCCAGCATGGATTTTAGAGCAAAAGAGAGACTGCTCGCAGTCTAGAACTGCTTTCTAAATGATATCACATCCTCCCAATCTATTTTTATTTTTGAAGACATGTTTAAAAACGTTTCTTTTTAGAAGTAAATACTGTACATAATTACCGTAACTTAAATGATTATTGCAAACACATTGAGATTTATTTAATGTGGCACAACAATGCTATTATTATTGTTATTATTATTATTATTATTATTATTATTATTATTATTAAAAAACTCTTCACTGGTCTCTATAGATTTTGTTGAATACTAGTTAGAACAACTTGATTAAATGTCGAGACAGTTCGTGAGCTGCAGGTGTTTTTTATGCTCTGATGTCATGAGGGGAAACAAGATACTCATCATTATTGAGCCAAAAAGGTTAAGGAAAAATTCATTATGAACCCTCACGACATGTTGTCTTCCAATGGGTTAATTTTTTGGCACTTCCCCAGACAGATAAGTACAGCTGCTGTTGGAGAGGTAGAAAAGCTGAACTGTATTTGCATTTAAATCCTTCCCGAGTTACTGTCTTTCTGTGTTTCGTCAATCAAAATAATGACGACTCAGCTGGTGCTTTGAACGTTTCTTTTGGTTCATCTTGAGTTTCTATTTAGTATGACAAAATTTAAACACTTATTTATGTCACAAAAGGTTACTGTTTATCTCCTTCCTGACTCAACAACCTAGTTTGTCTGCCCTTCTTCTAACCTCTATTTTCGTTGGTCCCTGATAACCTGCACCTCTATTGTTTTCGTGGTTGGGGCTATTTTTTATGTCTGTTATCTATTGTTTCATCAACCAATCACAGCACTCATTGCAAACGGTGCAGATCGCCCCCAACATCCAGTTTCATCCCCATATTTTAGGTGGTGCAACATGCAAACCTTGGTTTAATTTTAATCCCAGGATAGCGTTAATCAACTTTTGAGCAACCTGGGCCCAGACGTTCAGGGTGAGAGTTTGTTTGGCACCATGTGGGAACAGCTGGTTAGTAAATTTTTAACCTAGTGTCTGCACGTGTAGGTGTTCATTTGTTTTCCTGTTTTGCTATTTTCGACAGGTTTTGTGAGCTGTTTACTTCATGATTTGACAAAAAGCAAGAGAATATTGATCTTTGTGACATTTTAAGAACCATTATTCAAGCATGGATGAAGAAGGGGAAAGTGGTTTGAATACTACAAGACTAAGTAACCGTCAACGTAGATTAAATGTGGGACAAGGTATAGAGAGAAAGCGATATTCTGAAGAAGTAGTATACACTCATGTTTGTAAAAAGTGTGGAAAGTTTTTTACAGGTCAACAACTGCTTGAGGAACACTTGAAAACGCACACTGATTATAATGGACAACTACACAAATGTTCTTATTGTCAGAAAAGTTACAAGTATCTTAAAAGCCTTCAATGCCACCAAAAGGAAAAGCACATCTGCAGTCACTGTGGAAAGTGTTTTAGAAAAACCTCGGCTCTTCTAAAGCATAAAATGTCACATTTGCCTAAGCCTCACATATGTCTTCAATGTGACAAGCGATTTCGACTAAAGGCTGATCTTAAGTCACATTGCAGGGAGAAGCATCCTCCACCAATCCGAAAACTCCACCGATGTCTTCAATGTGGACGTTGTTTTCGGTATAAGAATGAACTCAGGTCACATTGCAGAGAAATGCAACACGCCACAGAGAAGCCTCACAAGTGTTCCCAGTGTGATTCATGTTTTGCATATGTTGAAAGTCTTCAACGTCACCTACAGCACCACATTGAAAAGACTAACACTTGCAGTACTTGCGGGAAGTGTTTTTCTAACAAAGGAGTGTTACGAGTTCATGAAAGAATACACACTGGAGAAAAGCCTTACACTTGCAATCAATGTGGAAAAGCATTTGGGACAAAAGCAATACTAAACACTCATGTGGACATTCATTCAGACAAAAGGCCTTTTAAATGCGGGGAATGTAACAAGAGGTTTAGACGGCGTGTCCATTTGGAAATTCACAGCAGAACACACACTGGTGATAAACCCTTCTCTTGCGATGTATGTGGAAAAGCGTTCAGCTCTAGTAATCATCTTTCCAGACACGGGAAAATTCATGCTGGCGACAGACGTCACAAATGCACTCACTGTGATAAGGCTTTCATTCAGGCTTCAAACTTGAGAGCTCATCTCGCAAGACACGCCGGAAATAAGCCATTTGCTTGTTCGCTGTGTGACAGGACTTTCTGTCGAAACGATGAACTTGAACGCCACAAACTGACACATACCGGAGAGAAGCCCTACAAGTGTACCCATTGTGACAAATGTTTCAGGTTACGATACTACCTTTACCGTCATCTAAGAAAAAAACATGGCGTTGAAACTTAGAAGTGAAATGGCTGCATACGTTTATTTGTGCATTTAAAGGAACGAGTGACTCACAAGTTAATACTATAGAAATTTCTCCATTTAAAGGGCCAAATCACCTTACTTGGTATCAAATAGGATGTGATTTAAGATACATGTAGCAATAGTAAGGGATAAAAAATTTGCACACACCGTCAGAAAGTCTGTTCCCCCGCAAGTGCAGTTCGGGTTGTTAGTGCACTGTTTTAGAACCTACCTATAATTAAATTTAGTTTTGAATGCTAATTTTAAAGGGGCTACGTCACGAGGATTTTGCTATTTTAGGTCAATTCTGTGCTAAAATCATTACCTAGTGCCTTAATTCATACACAAAGTGCTCCTGTAAAACCATGAGAAAGATATCAAATGAATTTTATTAGGGAGAGCTAACCATAATAATTTTTTTGGTGATTTTTGAGAACATAGCATCAAAACTTGAAAAAATTGGCCCAATTTTTTTCAAGTTGCAATCCATTTCCATCCTTGCCATCGGTAGCAACAGACGACAGGAAACAGTTTCAGTGCTTTAAGATAGTCTTAATTAACAAAGCTAGACCCTTATTTTTGGAATTCAATTGATGCGAAGACACTTTTTAGCTTTTTAAAGATACTAAAATAGCGTGACATAGTCCCTTTAAATGGCCGTTAGGGTGTGGGGTGTGCCATGCACTTCATTTCTTTGATGGCATGTTTAGATTGCTTCAGATCGTACAAATAATAAAGGAAAAAGGTCAAAACTGGAGAAATACCGGTACTCAGATTTTAGGTGAATTGGCCACGTTTGCCTTTCACGTTTTATGATTCCATGTGAAATGTTCATGTGCTTGTGGTCCTAATAACTAGAAGGTCTTGTTGTTTTGGCCCTTAAAGTGTTTTCTTTCCTAGTTTTAACATAGGAACTGTTTGAATAAACTTTTGTTAAGTACCATCCAGTGTTGCTGTGAAATAACTTCGTAAATTTATTCTTACGAAAGAGTAATACGAAGAACTCTTAAACTGGTAAAGTAAACCACGTTATATGTAAGGTTGATACTTCTAAAGCTTGCAACTCACTGTCGATTTGAGAGTGATCGAAAGCAAATTTACTAGTTATCAGTTGTGAAAGCTTTTTTCTATTTTTCTCAACTTTCGTTGGCTATTAGCCAAAATTTGGATTTATTAACTGAGTTGATAATTTTAATTGACCACCTTCACCAAAGTGTTTGCTGAGGTGCTGAGCGTCAACTCTTCGTCAGAGTGATTAGAAACGGGCCACGGGCTAACGCTCGAAACGTGGCCAATTTACCTCATCAACTCAGTTGATAAATCGAAACTTTGTGTTTCATTTCCCCACCGGCGAGGCACTACATTTTCTTCAGAAACTAACGTCTTTATTCACTTTTCGTTGCCTTAGTTTGGAAGCCAAAATGTGAATATGATGAGTTGACGGTCTTGCTGTTCCCATTTTGATGTTTTGAATTAGTTCTGAGAATTTTCTGGTCAATTAATCCTTTAAGGTGATTCCAGGGTGTATACCTGAAGGAAATACCGTGTTTAAATAAAGTTGCTTACCTTACACCTTACCTTACCTTACCTTACCTTACCTTACCTCACCTTACCATCGAAAAAGAAGTTGTAATGAGAATTCGTTGAAACTTTGCACAGTTATTAATTAAACCTAGTACATTAAAAAAATTCAATAAAAAGAGGGGGTCACCGTGTCCAATTTCACGCTACGGGGCTCTACCATCTAGGTACTTTGCTAGCTTTGGACAGCAATATTAACAAACCTCTCCTTGTACCAGAGACGCCTACTACTTTAACAAAGTTATTACTACCAATGAAATATAAGCACTATTCTTGTGATAGCAATACAACATTACAGTAAAACGCCTTAAAGTTGCCGTAAAAATGAAAGTAATGAAATAACAGGCAAATCAAGGATCTGTACGCTTCCAGTGAAACGCCTAAAATCATATTGTAGTAGTGAATCTATCGGAATACTTTAAAATTGAATAATGAAAAATTCTTCAAGTTTGGTTATATCATGTAGAGTGGTATTTTCCTTAAATAAATGAAATAAAAAAGTGGGGTCACCGAGTTCGTTTAGGAGAAAACGACCGTTTATTTCTCTGAACAGCTCAGCTTTCCTAGAAAACCTATCAAGTTCCGAACCTGCGCGCGCTCATGCGCGCGCTAATCACGCAAAAAATGATGCGCAGAAAGGATGCGCAATGCAATTGAACGGAATCACCTTAAGTCCTAACAGTGATGAAAATGACATTTCTCTTCACATTATCACTACTCGTTCCAACATTCAAGTTGTAAGAATAAAGAAAGAGATTACCAGCTTTCAGATGTCTTGATATTTAGACAAATTCTCTTTACTAGTTCCTTAAGAGATGTATGGAGAACTGAGTAAAGAGAATATGTATTTTTATAAATGAAAGACTTGTGAGAGACGGAGTTGTAAAGATTTGCGTCTATGCGAATCCCGCCAGAGCAGTTTTCAATTGTGCGTGGAAGGTAATTCCCGTTTGCTTTGTTTTTGCATAACTACCTCTGTGATTGGTTAAAAAAATCACAGCAGCTTCTCTACCAATCAGAAGTGGAACCAAAAACCAATCGTGCCTTGGGCCGTCCGCTTTTTCCCGCGCTAAACGCTAGTCATTTGATCTCATATGTATTTGCTTTGGTTTCGGATTGCTTCATTGAGTTATTTGCATCTGATGTGATTGGTCTGTGACCACCAACCAAACCAAACCACAACTGCTCTGTTTTCTGAGTTGATTTGTCAACTGGTCTTAGTTGAAGGGGCAAAACGTTGTTAAAAACTAATATTTTGGGAACGTTAGAGTGCTTGGCACTGTAAGTCATGTAAGTCTCAGAAAAAGGCTGAGTGAGAACCGTGGTCACATTAGAATGCAAAAATAAAGACACTGGCTTGAAAACCAATGAAGTCATCAGAGTAGACTGAATTTTTTGATCGATGTGCGGCCCCTTCAAGACAGCGGACGTTTGCCTTTTTTACTACCTTGACGACCTTTTACGTTTTCAAGGTTCTAAAACATTGAGCATGTAAAAATAAAGCATTGTCATACTGTTTTGGCCTCAGCGATAGGTCATGATATACACGTCAAAAGGCCAGTTAGAGAAAATTGCATTTCGTGTGACTTGCGTTTTTGTAAAAGTGTAAATGCCTTGTCCAAAAAATTGTCCTTGAATGGCTTCTTGCCGATGTGTGTTTTCTCACGGCGTGCTCACGAAGACTTACTGAACGTGCAATGTTTGCACTGATGTTTCCCTACAACACTCTTTTCCTTCTGTTGGTCAACGCCGTCTCGTCTGAAGAAAATGTTTCCTTCAATACCAATAGAAGGTTTTGTTTTCTACAAGAAGAAAAGGTCTACAGTCGAAGCTCTCGTAAGCGACCACCTCGGGAATTTAGTAAAGTGGTCGCAACTAGAGCTGGTCGCTTACGAGAATGGGCCCTTGTAACCACATGATGAAACAATAGAGAGTGGTCACTTACAAGAGCTTTCAGCGTAAAGCTTGGCCTATGTTAATGGTTACTAATAGTTTTGCAGTAATAATATTGTATAGTTTTTTATTGCCTATCACAGAAGAGGTCCGCGTAGGTACAAATCAAAGTACCATTAGCACTTGTGTGGTGTACTACTCTAAATTTGAACAAGAACCAAGTGCTTTTATTAAAGTGTTGACCGAGTAGTCGCTAACGAGAACTTAAAAACAAAGGAAAAAGCCCGTGGGTAATTCACAAAAGTGGTCGCGGTCGCTTACGGGAGCGGTCGCTTACGAGAGCTTTTCATTACAGAGTTTAAGTGACAATTCAAACGGGGTTTCACAATGTTGGTCGTAACTGAAGCTGGTCGCTTACGAGAGTGGTCGCAAGGAGAGCCTTGACTGTATTTATTTAGGCAGCACTTTGAGTTTTTTAATGGTGTATGCAATTAATCAGCCAAACAACTTCCTGTTTTAACCTGAAGAACAACAATGCGAATGAAAACCATGACTTCCGCGATGTCGATGCGTTACGATGAGTGTATAAATAGGGGTTCTACCTGTAATAGTCCAGTTTCGATTTCACCAAGATCGCTGGCGTTGTGGACGGCTGCCGGAAGTTTTGACATTAGCCGGTCACTCCAGACATGAAAACGAGCGATCCGGACTTCAGTGAAACCTCGCTTTACGGACACCCGCATGTTACAGACCCCGGTACATTACGGACACCCGCTTATGACAGAGCCCGGTATATTACGGACACCCGGATATGCATTTTTAACTTGATGATGTTTGTAATTTCGATACGTTTTTTATCGATTGTGTAAAGATGATGATGATGATGATGATGATGATGATGATGATGATGATTATTGTCGTTGTTGTTGTTGTTACATACCCAGCTTATTACGGACATTATCAGACATTATTTAAGCCACGCAAGTTCACATTCATCCCGTGTCCGCATGCACGCGGACCGTTTATTGACATATATTTTTTATTGTAAATAATTTATTCACGTAATTCAGTCATTTGACTGCAAAGTGTATTTTATTAATAAACGGTCTATCTATCTATCTTATTGGTGCAAGAGATTTGACCAGTTCACCAAGCCGAGGCCTTGTTTTAGTAAGACCTAAAGTCCCTAAAAGAGAGACGTAAAGTTGCTCTGTTGCTTATAAATTATACACTTTGGTCTTTCCACCAATACAGGATGTGTCATTAATGTTTACTCCGTCGAGTGCCCACTCAATGTGGCCACCCCGGTAATACGAACACTTCTGTGTCAGGCATCAATTTTTGGATAGCTTAGGTCTTGTTTCGTTTGCGTTAATAATTTAAACGCGGAAATTCTCAGACGTGCGTGAATCGTCAAGCCTGTGGCAAAGTTCACTGAAGAGTCATGGGTGTTTATTTAGTATTAGTATTAGTTAGATTCTTTTATCTGCATAATTGTAAGAGCACTGAGACTCTGTTTAAGTGCTCCTTAAGCCAAAATATTTTATTATCATTACTCCGTCGAATTCCGAGTGCCCACTCAATTCGGCCAATACGGACACTTTTGTGACAGGCATCAATTTTTTTGATAGATAGCTTAGGTCTTGTTGCGTTCTCATTAATAATTTAAACACGGAAATTCTTAGACGTGCATTATGTCAAGCGTGTGCAAAGTTAACTAATCTACTTACTTTTCTGTTCACTGAAGAGACATGGGTGTTTACTCCGTCGAATTCCGAGTGCCCACTCAATGCGGCCACCCCGGTATACGTAATACGAACACTTCTGTGTCAGGCATCAATTTTTGGATAGCTTAGGTCTTGTTTCGTTCGCGTTAATAATTTAAACGCGGAAATTCTCAGACGTGCGTGAATCGTCAAGCCTGTGCAAAGTTAACTAATCTACTACATCTCTGTTAACTGAAGAGACATGGGTGTCTACTTGTTGTTGTTCTACTGCACGGCTGTGTCCGCCGTCAGTCGCATTTATGACCCTGACTTAGTAGCCATCAACTTTGCTCAAGCCATACAAGGAAAAAAGCTCAATGGAAGCGTATTTCAAGAGATTTCAGTAGATTCTGAGATCTCTTGTCAAACAGCGTGTGTTAAACACATCAACTGTTTGTCTTACAACTTTGGCCTTGCGAAGGAAGACGGCAAATTTTTCTGCCAGTTGAGCGACTCTGATCGATTCGCAAGCCACGAAAACTTTACAGAAGATGTTGGAGTAGCGTACAGGGGCATACAGGTAAGTTTATTTTTTCTGAAGAGTCAAAAACATGTTAAATATATCTTCAAACTTATGGTGAATACAGAGCTGAAAACCGAGTCTGTCAAATTGCAGCTAATTGACGTTGCCGTTTTTGCTTTTTGTTAATTTCTAAAGATGTCTTTTGTTTTTTTCAAATTACCTCGTGTCATGAATTACCTAAGGCAATTTTTTTAATTATGGAGTAGATTTCTCATATTGCTTGAGAAAAACTATATCTCGACTTGTTCATTTTTTTTGTTTTTTTTTTCGTTAGTAAGGCGGAATCTCCATAAACTGTTTCGTTTCCCATCGCCCTCTTACTCTTGTTAGTGTGGGTCGGTCGTTCGGTTAAAAAAATAATAAAATAAGGCCGAGGGAAGAAAAATTGACGAATTAATAAATAAATAGTTCCCAGCAAATCTTGGTTATATCTTCATTTATATCTGTAGCGAGCCGCTTTCACTCTAAAATGTGATGCGATGAATAAACGTTTCTCTTGTTAAAAAAAAATTAATGAAAACGCTCTAAAAGTGTTCTAAACACCTGACATTTCAGCTATGACTCTAGTCTTCTTCAAGGTAAGTGATAAAGGATTTTTACAAAAGGCAAGTTTTTGTGAAGGAAATAAAAATGGAAATTAGACAGCTAATTAAGTTTTTCCTTTTAGACTTTTGTCATTTTTTTTCTCGAGAAAAGGGAGTACATAACCAATGAAATGAAGAACTTGTTTCTTTTAATTTTTGAAAAAGTTGGGTCGGTCGGGCAATGGGAAGCGAAACTTTTTATACTGTGGCCTGACAAGAAATAAGCCGCTAACTTCTCCCCTATTTCCCTCTTCTGTCTTGTTGACGACAGCACATTTATAATGGCTAACACTGCCCGGATCAAATTATGTATTAAGCATGCAAGAATAAAATTCAGGACGCCAGAGAGTCACGAACGTATCACAAACATTGGTACACCCGAAAAAAGCATGTTACTCGCACGTGACGTTTTAAGCCATAACTTAGAGAAAAGACACTAAGACCGGTATACTACATCAACCTAGAAGAATACATATCTGCGGCTATCTTTTAATGCATGGTTATTTACGCGTTGATACGTTCTAGCTTGATTTGCATGCTATTGCACGTGCATGATACATTTGAAACGGAGGATAGCAATCTCTCCGGTGAATTTGGTCATCAATGTATTTTTCTTTTGAGTTTGAGGTGCCACCCGTTGTGCCACCTGCAGGTTAAGGCTGAGTCATGTCGTTTTTATTCATCTGAAAACAGAGCATTTGTGAGTCTGACAGCTCGCCTTGCGGTGACAAAGGAATCTGCATACCTGACTATCAAGTCGACAATTTTAAATGCAAATGTGACACCGGCTACAGTGGAATACCATGCGGTAAGCTTCTACTAGCTTGCACCCAGGGATACATCCTTGGAGACCCAGGAGCAGTCGTTTGGGTCGGGAGAAACCACGCGACGAACGTTTTCAATAAGCTTTCGTCGCGCTGCTTCTCCCGACCCATCTGACTGCCCCTGGGTCTCCAAGGATGCCAGGGATAGTGAAATAAGAACTGTAAGCTATTCTGCTAAGCCTTAAGGAGGCTCGCAACAGTTTTTTTGACCTTTGAGTGCATCTTTTGAAGTCAAAATTTCGCATAGAAGATAAACTTCGATTTCCTTGATACTACACCACCTTTTCAAAATATGATCAAAGTTTATTTTCTCACTGGTTTCCTAGCAACAGCTATCACCATGGCAACGGTAATGGACAACCCCTAATTTTAAATAATGTCGAATATCTCGAAAACTAGTCATACACTTTATGACGAAACTTGAACTATTTGAACTACTCAACCTACACAACTTGAACGCGAAATTAGGGAAAAATCTGTAAGAGCGTTTTCACGGAAATCATGATTCATTTTTTACGGGCTGTTTTTGGTCATTCCTGCAATTTTCTCCAATATTTCAAGAAAGATAAAACTTACCACTTTCTCTTTTCAGTTGAAGGATCTTTTATGATATCAAAACATTCTTAATGTACATTGAGCTTCCTAGGTGGCTGCGATTTTAAGATATTTATATTTAAAAGCTGCTAAGATGCTGCGCAAATCAGCCAAAAAGTCCGTAATTTGCATAAATAGAAATACTTCTAGACTGCCCTTACAGATTTTTCTCTTAAATTGATTGACGTTAGAATAATAATTCTTTTTGATGTTCCAGCAAGTTTCAGGCTGAATAAACATTTCTGTTATTAGATAAGAAGGCTGAATCTCGGTCAGGTTTCATTCGTTATTAACTTTCAACGAGCAACAGTTTTATTTCGTTTTTCCTGGTCTATTTCTCGGTTATTCACGTGCAATGAATATTTATACACGCTGCGCTTGTGTTCTCTCGTGCGTTTATAATTCCTTCTCATAATAAAAAAAATATTCCTCTTCTGAGCTTGTTTCTCGTCATTTTTCGGCCCCAGTGTAATGCCATCGTGGGCGTAATTAAAAAAGCTAAAACGTCAGTCAGTATTTAAAGAATAATGGCAAAGAGTCTCCAGGAAGATTAAGCTCAGAAGACGAAAATTTTTTATTATTATGAGAAGGAATTATAAATGCACCAGAGGACACAAGCGCAGCGTGTATTAATATTCATTGCACGTGAATAACGTGAAATAGACCAGGAAAAACAAAATAAAACTGTTGCTCGTTGAAAGTTAATAACGACTGAAACCTGACCGAGATTCAGCCTTCTTATCTAATAAACGAAATGTTTATTCAGCCTAAAACTTGCTGAAACATCAAAAAGAATTATTATTCTAACGTCAATCAATTTAAGAGAAAAATCTGTAAATGCAGTTTAGAAATATTTCTATTTATGCAAATTACGGACTTTTTGGCTGATTTGTGCTGCATTTTAGCAGTTTTTAAATATAAATATCTTAAAATCGCAGCCACGTAGGAAGGTCAATGTACATTAAGAATGTTTTGATATCATAAAGGATCCTTCAACTAAAAAGAGAAAGTGTTAAGTTTTATTTTTCTTGAAATATTGGAGAAAATTGCAGGAATGACCAAAATCAGGCCGTAAAAAATGAATCATGATTTACGTAAAAACGCTCTTACAGATTTTTCCCTAATTTCGCATACAAGTTGTGTAGGTTGAGTAGTTCAAATAGTTCAAGTTTCGTCATAAAGTGTCTGACTAGATTTCGAGATATTCGACATTATTTAAAATTAGGGGTGTCCATTACCGTTGCTATGGTGATAGCTGTTGCTGGGAAACCAGTGGGAGAATAAACTTTGATCATTAGTTGAAAAGGTGGTGTAGTATCAAGGAAATCGAAGTTTGTCTTCTATGCGAAATTTTGACTTCAAAAGATACACTCCAAGGCCAAAAAAACTGTTGCGAGCCTCCTTAAAGAATTTCCTTCACAAGGCAAAATGCTGGTCAGAATAATTGTCATTAATTATTACATTCTCAATCTTGGTTATTGAATTTCCAGCGTTCTGATTGGCTCACCCCACGCAGGTAATCAGCGAATATTTCTGCTTTTTCCCTAATAAGGAAATTGGAAGCCATACAAAAGTGCCGCGACGTGACGTGGCGTTCAAACGCTTTCTTCCTGAAGCAAAAAGGTTTTCCAAAAATACAGCCAAAGATCGGGATTTCATAAAACAATTATTTAACTAGCGCTGGTTGGAGATGAGGTGATAATAACCAACACTGCAGTACGCGTCTCGTTGGTTATCACCTGATATCAAACTCGCGACCCGTTGTTACAGACTTTCGGGGAGACGAAGGAGATGTTGGAGATTCAGTTGTAAACAACTGTACAACAACATCCAGTGTCAGATCCAATGTTCGTGTTCGAGGGTCTTACACCAAATCTTCTTAGGCTTTGTGGTTGCGACGCGTTAATGAATAGCTTCAAAATTTCGTTCTAACGAGCATATCTTACTGGTTTCTTAGTTTTCAGCAAAGACCGACTTTTGAATTAAACTCCACGTTCCCAATCAGTATTTATTTGATATTGATCACTCGTGGGTGGTATGCTAAAAAGGAAGACATTATTTTGCTGAAGAGTCTGTTTTCTTTTCTTTTTTTTTCACGTCTCACACAGGAAAAATCTTCTTTCCTCGAAAGAACTACAGCCAGGATTACAAGCTCACTTACTAACAACTTTTTTATACTTTTCATTTCCAGAGCCAATGAAAAGCTGCTTCCGTCTTCTTGAAGATGGCATTACTTCCACCGGCGAATACACCATTAATCCAGATGGTGGCAAACCAATTCAAGTTCTTTGTGACATGACAACGGACGGCGGAGGCTGGACCGTTTTTCAGAGACGTTTGAACGGTTCTGTTGACTTCTATCTTGGTTGGGCGGCCTACAAGAATGGATTTGGAAATTTGGACGGCGAGTTTTGGCTTGGAAATGATAATCTTCACCGCTTAACAGCCGCGGATGACGTGAAGCTGAGAGTTGACTTGGAAGACTTTGATGGTAACATCACATACGCGGAATACACGACATTTAAGGTGGCAGACGAGCAAGACAAATACCGGCTTATGATTGGAGGATTCAATGGCACGGCTGGTGACTCTATGACACCGGCAGGGGACCATGGCTTCACAAAGTAAGAAAACAGAATATCATGGCTGTTTGAATCCCTGTGAAATTCTTTTTACAGTGCATCATTCAGCTCTAGTGCAAACCATATTAATTAACGCGCTGATTAAAACACAAATATTTTAGGAAAAAGATGGAATAATCAACGTGTCGCGAGCGTGGAACAAAGAAAAAATCTGAGTCCCCGACGGGAATCGAACCCATGACCTTCCGTACACCGGTCGGACGCTCTAACCACTGAGCTACTGGGAGACTTGCGGCGAGCATAGGTCATATTTACTGAGTTCGTGGTGACACGCGTCCTGCATACTGCTAGGATCAGCAATGTCGAAGTGCCCTATAGGTGATAAATAAAGAAAGATGGTGAATTGTAAGCTCGGAGAAGTTAAGTCAAGTTAGGTTTTAGTTACCTTTAGGACCCCTGCTGTGGTACAATGGAGGTTGATGGAACCCGATCCCTTGGGTTTTTGTTGTGTTACAATGTTTCAAAAAGATTTTACTCTCAGTAGATAGCCTGTGATGTGCTCTACAAGATGAGGTAAATAAAATGGGTTGTAGCGCTGCTACTGCCACCTTTGCACCAAAAAATGCTAAGAATACGCATTTTATTCAAAATGGCTCGATCACATGCTACTTATGCCATCATATTTTGTAACCATAGCAACCGATTCTCACCAAACCTTTGCCAAAATGTGTCTAAGGGATATGCGTACAGCTACTGAAGACAGCAGGTGCTGAGAAAGAAAATCCTCATGAAAATAAATAATTGAAGAGAAATCTTATGAGGGTGCATCCCCCATGTATGCACAAGAATTAAAGAGCACAATTCATGCTTTTTGCATGTTGGTGTTGGTGTTGTTGTTGTTGTTGTTGACTTCGGTTTTTTTTTTTGACAGCGGTATGCAGTTTTCTACTAAAGATCAGGATAATGATATAGTTGTTGGAAGTTGTGCTGTTAGCTACAAAGGTGGTTGGTGGTACAATAGTTGTCACACGGCCAACCTCAATGGTCGCTACCATGGCGGACCGCATGAATCTGTTGCTGATGGAATCAACTGGTATACCTTCAGAGGATATTACTATTCCCTGAAACGTGCTGAGATGAAAATAAGAGCTAAAATGTGAATGAGCATCAAGCTGGCATCATCCGCTTCACCAATTAAACAATTGACTCTGAAATAGGCTTCCACTAAACACTTAAGCCTGGTTTGCGGGGTCTGCACTTAAATCTCTAAAGGGGACTATTTCACGGGGCTTTGCAGGTATTTTGTCAAAATGGTACTAAAATTATGATAAAGTACCTTCACTCACACACACAAAAAATGTTCCTTCAACATCTGGAGGAAGATTTTATGCAAATTTTTCGCAAGGAAAACAAATCATAATTAGTAACTGTTTTTGCAAGACAACCCAAGAACTTGAACAAGTTGACCCAGCATTTTCAACATGTAATCCATTACTATCTGCGTGGGCAAAGACACTTATTAATCCTTTAAGCCCTGATATGAAAATTCATATTCTATTTACTGCTGTCTAAACATTTCGTATGGAACTAGTAAGGAGAATTTGTTTAAATATTAAGACATCCTATCCTTGGTGATCACTTCCTAATGTTTGAACAAGAAGTGACAATGTAAAGAGAAATTTCATTTTCATCTTTGTTAGGGCTTAAAGGGTTAACTGATACTTTGCTTAAAAGTTTCTCTTCAAAAATATGTGTGCAAATCTGAAAACACATCCTGCTTCTTAAAGAAGCAGGCGAGTAAATTAAAATAACAACAACAACAATAATAATAACAATAATAATAATAATAATAATAATAATATATACTGTATATAATATAGATTGAATGAAGAAACTGTGTCACCAACGAAAAATGCCGCTTGTGAGTGGGATCCAAACGGATACACGATGCCTTGACTCCAAGAATTAGATAAGTTGAATGAAAAAGGAAGTCAACTGCAAACCGCTCACAGATCCATGTTTAATACAAACGTTTCGCCCTTCGGGCTTCTTCAGTGTATGGTTGACATTGGACAATGCTGTACACAATATATATACATTTAGAGCATTTTACAAAGTCTCAATGCGCTTACAGTTACCTCAGGAAAGCTGAGAAACAAAGAAAAAACCTAAACATTCTATATGTAGAAAACTATAAATTGTAACACTGCTATAATAACACTGCTGTGATACTATCATACTAATAAATTACAGACATAATAGTGCGATATACATAGCATGAAAAATGAAACTGTAGTGAAATCACAAATTGAAAAGATAGGTTTTAAGTTGTGACTTAAAAGTGCTAACTGAACAGATTTTTACAGTTACGTAGATGCAAAGGAAGCGAGTTCCATAACTTGACGGAGGCAGCAGCAAAAGATCTATCCCCATATGAATTAGTAGAACATTTGGTGACCGACAAGTAATTACAGCTAGAAGACCTTAGAGTTCTAGTTGGCTGGTATCGAGAAATTAGTTCGGCTATGTAAACAGGAGACTGTCCATTTAACACCTTAAATGTCATCAAAAGTATCTTAAAACCTACACGCTTGTGAACCGGAAGCTGCAGTGTAAGTTACGAAGTACAGGGGTGTCAATCAATCATTTAATATTTGCCCTTCTTTCAAATTGATTACAAAAAGTATCATAGATAGAGGATATTACACGGCGGCGCGAAGATATGAATTTTATTTTCGAGTGGTAAAATATTGCTTTTTACCACGAGAAAATAAATTCATATCTTCAAGCCACCGTGTAATATTCTTTTTATTATATGGACAAGACAAACAAACAACAGTGTAAGAGCGGGAAATGGCGTCATCGATATCCTCACTAGTGAGGATATGGAAAATACGCCATTCGAGTCCCGGATGTAGTTTCGTATGAAGTTTACGAGTGGTCTATTTTCCACTAAAACAGTCTTGTCTATATAGTAAATTAAATTATACTTTGGTAGGAGCTCTCAGCAAACCCTTGAGGGCTTTACAAGGAGAGCCCCTGGACAAGTTTAAAATAATTATATTTTAAATACACATGTCTGCGATATGTTGGTTTAGTATATAGAGTACAGTTCTCTTTTAGTTACGTTTTATTTAGTAATTGATTGAAATCTTAGTATTTGAGGAGAAAACGAGTTTTAATTTTTTTTCCTGAATAAGGTAAGCGTTCTAATTTCTTTGATAGATTTGTCAAATTATTCCATACTACAATTCCTTTGTGTTTCACTGAGCGTTTTTGGTAGTTAGTGCGCGCTTGAATTTTGTGAATGTTAGAGGATGATCTTGTGTTGTGTTTATAAATGTCCTTATTCAAGCAAGAGATATTATTGAAAGATGATGCTAGCATATTAAAAAGTAACGAAACATAAACAAAGCAATGGCTTCATTGTTTATGTCATCTAGAAGTAAAATTGATAATTCCTTGAAAAGAGGATCAGTATGATCTGTAAATTTTGGAAATGTATTTATTCTTATTATTTTCTATTTTCTTATCTTATATTCTTAGATCGAAGAAGATAACAAAAGAAAATTATGATCCCCATTTATTTCCTAGCGGAGAGCTACTGTTTTTGTAGCCTGCATGCGACGCAGAAAATTCGGCGGAGAGAAACGACAGCCGGAAATACGTCTTGCGTTCGCAGGCTATTGTTTTTGTTGCTCCCTTGTATTTGTCCCACTGCTCTAATAAGAATCATTACATCGCCCTTCCTCAAAGTTGACTCAACGGAAAATCTTGCCACTACCCCTTCAAGGCTTTTTCTTACTTTTGAAATTGAATTACAAAAGCTGAAATTGTCACTTTTCATCAGTAATTTTGTTTCTCAGTGATAACAGCAACTTAAAATTGGGCTCCGCTGTCCCTTCACTAGCCAGAGTTTTTCTATTTATGTACTTTTAGCCAATAGTGCATTTTATCATAAGTGTGTGAAGTATGATCGTCCGAGTGAGTGTAGTCCCGAGACGGACTGTTTGTGATGACACTGAATGGCGTTTTGACAAACTTTGCGGAAGTCATCTTCAGAGTTAAGTGAATTGTGAATCATGCCCACCGCGGTCAAACGTCTGAGGCAGTTTTCTGTTGTTTTAATTCGTAAGACTTATTCACGATGCAGTCGAAATATGAGCTAGGATATATAAGTTAATGGGTGAGTGTAAATACATTTTCATTTCTCTCAAATGAACGAGTTTCTTTGCTATTTAACTGTTGCGCACCAGCCCAAAACTATTTATAGAAATGGCGCCGACAAGTCCGTTTCCCATTTTCAAACATTTAAAACTTTTTTTTAGTAAAGTTCGAAACATTTCAGTAAATCCATAGGATACTGGTACAGTATCATACTTTAAACAGTGAAAACAATTCCCTTATCTTTGAGGTACTTTTCTCATTTTTCTCGTTTGACCACGGTGAACAGTATGTTACAAGTATACGTCGGACTCCCTGATTGTTCATCTGGTTGAGCAACGAATTCACGATGTTATTGATGCACCCGTGACGTTAACTGACAGACGACTGATGACATTATGATGACTTTGTCAACCAAGCAAGTGAACGACCAGAGAATTATAGCATCTGCTGCACTTTTTTTGTTCTGCTAGCTTTAAATTAGCTATTAATTTTTTTTGACATTATTCTTTTGCCAGTGTCCTTTAAAGAAAAAGAGTCTGAGGAAAAAAATCTGAGGCTTTCAAATTTTGGCGACTCTTTTGAAGAAAAAATCCCAACTCTTCCCCCCCCCCCCCCCCCCTCACAACTGCAAAGCAAAACTTACCATCTGTGAGGAGGCGGGAAAGTACGTGCAGCTAGAATTTCCTTATAAGCACATAAATGTCTCGTTTTATAAATCACTTGCTGAGCTAAACGAGCAGCAGCAAACAAACACGTTCATATTACGCTAAGAAACGGGCCCCTCCCCACCCCGGGGAAAGGGGGGGGGGGATAATAGCACCTACTGACAGTCTACTGACAAAACAATGGGTTCAATACCCGAACAACCATCACACAATCGATTGTCACGCTAACCATCACGTGTCAGATTATTAACCTTTTTGGAGGAAAAGTCACACAATACACTTTGCGGCGGTCATCGCGTTTCTACAGTCTTCACCTCCGTAGACTATGTGAGCCTAGGAGAAGGCCCTCTTTTCTTTCATTACATAAGCTTTTTACAGTCGAACAAAAAGTAACGAGGATCTAGTTACTTTGCATAGTGTGATATCTGTGATGTCTTGTCCAAATATAGCAAGGAATCTATCACGTGACAATTCGCGCGGCTAAGTCAAGAGTCAAAGCAGAGTTCTCTGTGTTTCTACTTCTTTCCACTTTTAGATAAGTCAAAGTGTCTTTGACGTTCTTTATTATATAAGTTGTAATGGCATTTTGTAGAGAGATAACAATTTTTCGGCCACTCTTGCAAGGAAAATGAGTGTTACACTTTGAATTTACTTTGTAAAACCGAGAAGTGCTCACATGCCAATGAGTGATATTGCTGATAGAAAGTTTGGCTAGACTGCAGAATACCCCGCAACTCAAGCTGTTCGGCGCAGCCACCGAAAATGGCTTCGTTGACGGAGCAAGTACTGGGTGTGAAAGGATCGGCTACAGGTTAAAGGACTAGGAACGAGTGGTTTTCTGGTGGCCTCGCATCCTCGGAGACCCATGGGCAGATAGTCAGAGGAGAGGCAGTAAAACCGGGCGAAATCGGTGCGAGCAGAAGCCAGGTGCGAGCGAAAGTTTACAAGACTGGCGGGAACAGCCCCTGGGAGGATACCTTTAACGGACTAGTTCAAGGTCCCATTTGCATTCTTGCTTCTGATTGAGCGCAAATTTGTTGGGGGCGGCGGCCGCAAGCGAGGAATTAACGGACTCAAAACCCCATTAAATCACAAAAGAGCACACATACGATGTAAGGAAAGTGAACTATATTTATCTGGCTTACAGTAGATCCCAACTTGGGATAAAAAGATGCAATATTCGGTATTTTAAGGAGCATTTCTCGCGATCACTTGAATCAAGCCGAGGTAAGCCGTTACAAATTACAGTAAATGTATGAGATCAAATAGCGTATCGTAACGTCACCTGGACTCAAACAGTCCGGATTGTCCGCCTGTGATGAGATGCCCCTGGTAGGAACAAACAGGCTGTTCAAATGCCTCAGACGGAGCAAAAAATAGCCAAATTTTTCACCTCTGGGCTAGGCCACATGGTATCAAAAGTTAATGCAGGCCTAATCAATTAAGGAACAGACTGAGAAGTCTTACATCTCAGTATTGTTTACAGTAATGACCCTTCATTCTGTGGATCTGCTATTTCTTTAGGGAAATCAGGCAAAAAAAATTATGGCAATGGCTGACGAGAACGTAGAAAACAAAAGCTTTAATTAGAAAAACAATGACTCACATGCGTTATACATTTTGGTACATTTCTTTGCTGTTCTGTGCACAACTTCAACCTGAGATGACTAAATTGAAAGTTTTATATATAACATAAACACACAACGGTGAATTTTCCTTTTTCTACCTGAACTGAAATGCTGTTGTTACAAATTAAGCCCCTTGATAGTTTGGCTATATCAGACAAATAGAAGGAGTTGGAATAATCGTGAAGAAGTTCACAATGTTGGAAAGTCATATTTAAATTGACGTTTTCCTAGGTGTTGCTAATGTAGTTGCTTAAGCTCCCTACTGTGTCCTCTTTGGAGCCAGTTGGTCCCAAATTTGTAATTTTTGCAAAGCCAGTTATGTGAAGTCTAAATCATAAGACCTGTCAGATCCCCTGGGATAAAATGCTTGACCCATGGAACTGACTGCATAAGAACATGCCCTACAAGTGCGAGGGAATGGTCACTACTGGAAATGACTAGTGCATGTCTTAGAGCTGAAAATTGATAGGACTTAAATTTACAATACCCAGCCACTTTGAAAGCGTAGAGTTTAATTATACTTGTCAATAAATAGCATGTGGTATAAACGTTAAAAAGATTGTTGCCATGATCTGTGGCCTTCTAGATTATAGTGTCTTGAATGTCTGCTAGACAAAGATGACATCTACAGCTAACACTTATCCAAACAATTCTATCAAGGCCAAATCAATAAATAATGTTACCATTCTTTCAACTGCCCCATGCATAACAGAAATAGAATATTCTTCTAACTTAAAGTGGTACTACGATCAAAAAAATCACTTTTTGTTTTTCTTCGGATTTCGAAACAACTGCAAACACCCCCCAAGAATGCAGTGTGTGAACACAGCTTATTTATTCTGCAAAACATGAGTTTGAGAGTCTGAAAGCTCAAAACTCCCTTGTTGCATACTAAATACAGACCTGTCAACCTAAAAATATGGAAAACCTGGACGAGATGGCTCAAAAACCTGGAGATTACCGAAAAAACCTGGAGATTTCACACTATCATAACGAAATGAAATTTACTTGTGTCCATGGCCTAATAAAATGTTTTAAAAAATAGAGGAAATGTTCTTAGTGTCTCCTTCTATCGCTTTTAGCTGTGTCGTCGGCAGAATCATCAATAATCTCTTCGGAATCAGTTAGCTTACTCGCCATTTCGGAATCTAATCGGTCAGGAAGTCAAAGAGGGAGAATGGTGCCGACCTTGTCAGGTGATCAACTATGACCATATTTGGCGGACACTGAATACATGAAAAAATGTGCGACTTTCTGAACAGAACTATTGCTTTACTCAGTTTATTTGCCATTTTCAATCTACTACAAGAGCTACAGAGTATGTATTTTAGAATTCACACTACACAAAGAAAATAATTTTCTGAGTGTCGGCAAATTTAGGTATTTTTTTAATTCAAATATTGACCATGTCAGTTTGCCGTGAGAACTTCGCAACTCACCGTGAGACTGGGGGATCTTCCTCAAAACTGGGAGTCCCCCGGCAGGACCGGGGGGACTTGGCAGGTAAATAAGCCACTTTCACACACACTGCATTCTAAAGCTCATGAGTGAAAGAATATCCTTTCTGGTGTTAAAATATTTGTGAGCTGAGATGTGGCCCAGCTCTTGATAACTTGGAATTTACCAATTAAAGATAGTCGTCGATAATTCCAAAAGCTTAGGACATTTCTAATTTGTCCGCTTTCTGAAAATAATTCAAATTTAACGTGATGTTTGGGTCTGTAAAAATTCAAACACCAAGGGCTTTCACAACCATTGTTTAAAATGCAACTTTCAATATTATTATAAAAAGTTCGAACCCAGTTTATTAGTGAGGGACCAAACCCAAAGCGGTATTCAAGCGAGCGATTAACAAACGACCTTTCGAGAGAGTCAAAAGCTTTTTCAAAGTCTATAAAGAGCACAGACCTAGGATGTTTTGCTGTGAAGTGTAGTTTATGATACTATGAATCAGTCAGCCAAGGTGACTTGCATAGACTCCTGATTGTACCCTTTTCATGACTGCAATTTGCAATTGTATGGTATAGTACTGCATGACCATTATTCCTGGGACTCTGACAACAGGCGACTTAAAAGAGGGTGGCTACTTAGTGAATGTTTGACTGTATTGTTGATTTATTACTGAACCGAAATCATACGTTTTCTCTTACAGAAAACTGTGATTGCCACTCTTGAGAAAACTGTGATTACTGTTGGATTGGTAAGACTGCGTTTGGATTGAGCTCTGTAGTGTAGTTTTAGAACTGAAGTGAGTCATCGGAGTTTCTCAATGTTCCCCTTGTGAAAGAGTGTGAACCACACAAGGTTAATAAAATTTCAAACCCATGAACCCTTGATACTGAATTCCGGTGTTTCACCGAATGAGCTACAAGGCCAGACAGGAGAAGATTGGAAGTAATTTAGATGGTAGTTCATGGTAGTTAGGACGCGTGGTAGTGTAGTGGTCATCGCATAGGACTTTCAGTCTGGCGATTGCAAGATCAAACGGTCAGTGGTTTGCGTGGTCTCTGCATTATATCGTGTTGTTTCCTTAGACAAGAAACTTTACTCCACATTATCTTTCCCAGGTGTATCAAAGGGTACCAGCGTACTGTTAGAGAAACAGAAAACGGAGGGAGATTGTGTTGCTCATTGACGCTTCATGTTACGGAAACCAGTGTTAAGCACTTGCCTTGGTGAGTCTCATGGCTCGTTCAACCGAGTGGATTGGACACATGACTTAACTTTTTTTTCATGGCAATGAAGATGTGAAGGGTACTTCTTATGCTCATTATCAAGAGAGGATAAAGGGGTTGTTATTATTTATTCATAACTTGCTCCATAATCTGGAGCAAAAGCAAAAACAATAAATAAGAATTCAAACTGGTTTGAAATTTTTAAAACCAAAAGCAAATTTTTTTGTAATAAAAATTAATGATAAAAGGCCATAATTAGCATAAACAAACAGTGCGATTCCATCTGCGCTAAATTAAAGTTTAGATCGGTTTTAATTAGCCTTATTATAATCATTTCTTTTCAATTTTATAAATATTTTATCACTTATCGTTTACATATTTTATTGCATTTTATTGTTCATTGTATTCTTACCTTTTAACTATTTTTAAACCGCTTGGAATATATTTATGCTATTTTTTTATTTTTTACTCGCACTTGAAAATGTCCTCGGAGAGGTCGAAACGTCGTGGCCTTTTATCGTTAATTTTTGTTACAAAATGTATTTCAAAGAAATTTCTTATCAAAAAACAAATTTACGCCACAATAAAATAATATTGTCAGCTCATGTACGGTGGTGACATTTCAAACAAAATACCCCTCCCCCCTTCCCAGGGGTTACACGTCCAACAAAACTGTGACCAGCGATTCTCTTTCTCTCACTTCAACGGGTACAAAGAAGAAAGACCCTGGGAATCGGGTCGGGTTGCAGCCTGTCTGGCTACTGTATCAACTTTCCATGTAGCCTCCCATGCAGTCGTTTTTTGGGAAATCGTATTACCCTTCTCCCAGCTAACGCCTGCTTAAGGCTGGTTTTCACTAGCGAGGGAGTCGGAGTCGGAGTCGTAATCAGAAGCGTAAAGCGTTACGATCTAGTGAAAATCAAACAACGGAGTCGTAAGCAGAGTTTCCTTTTGCGCTTACGCTTCCGTCGCTTCCAATCTACTGAAAACCAGTTTGTCGGAGTCGTAAGCAGAAGCGGAAGAACTAAACCAATCATAAAGCGTGGGAACGAGCACTGTGATTGGTTTATCCTTCCCCTTCGGCTTCCGACTCCGACAATCTGGTTTTCACTAGATCTTAAGCGATGAAATCGTAAGCGGAGTCGGAAGAAAATGGAAACGTTCTGATTCTTCCGACTCCGATTCCGTCGAGCTTATGACTACACTTACAACTCCGACGTTTGATTTTCACTAGGTCATAAGCGCTCTTACGACTCCGCTTACGACTCCGCTTACGACTCCGACTCCGACTCCGTCGCTAGTGAAAACCAGCCTTTACCGAAGTTCGACATTTTCTTTTCGCCGCTTAGCGAATCACATTGTACCTACCTGATCTTCACCGCGGCACGCTTTCAAGGGAAAACATGCAGATAAACATGACGTGCGGCATAAATTTCAAAATGTAAAGTAAAAAGCCATCTCAAAATCGTTGAATGCAGGGATAACTAAGTTTCCGAAGTTTTCAAATGGCACATTAAACTTCAAAATCCGTGCTTAGATTTTGGAGAGATCTTGATATCGGGGGTTACAACCTCGCGCGTCAATATATGAAACTAAAATTTTCCAAAAGCATTAAATGCAGGGATAATTACTTTCTCGGAGCTTTCAAGTAATACTTTTAAACATTTCACTTTAATTTAAAACATGTAACTTAGAAATGCATGAATATCTATACTCTATAAGCTTTCAAATCAGTAACATTTAGTTAGAAATCCGTCGAGCGATTCTAAAATTGATAAATTCAATGTAAGAGATAAGCCCTGTGTAAGCCCTGTGTAAGAGATAAACCCTGTGTAATGTCCATTCTATCTTGTGAGGGACGCTATATCCCATAGGACACGAGCGTTCATTGTCTAACCGTCTTAGAACATGGTCACACCCAGGAACAATTTCTTTTTTGCGTGCAGATTGTATTTTTGCATTTCAATTTTTTAGTTCTCACTTTGAAATCACGTTGCCATAGTTTCGCTATTGTACGCATGCCTTTGAGGTGCAATGGTTTAGAGTGCTTCACCGCGCGGTTTATCGCAGTTAGTGCATAAACAGCCATGAGCCAATACACGGAAATTTGGAACTCGAGGCAGTTATTGCCACTAAAGATTTACTAGGTTTACACTGGTGATAAGCAATCTTCGACGTGCTACAATCACCGACACCAGCAAGTGGGGAACTGCGGGAAAAGCCGAGGCCAAAGACAAGTTCAAGTACAACATTCGTAGTCCGGCAAACACGGAGAAACAAGAGTGTCCTGAACATTTCGTATTTCATGTAAAGTAATAGTTTTTCTTTCGATTTGCTTTTTGCTATGCATTCACTTTTTTTTGCTAAAACACAAAAAATAATCGGAGTGTTTCTGACATCGCCGTTGAAGCTGTTGTTTTTATCGATTTAGTTCTAAATATTCACAGAGAATTTATGTGCATTCATTAGCAAATTCTACTTAATCATTAGTATTCTCTTTATAGAGCATTCTAATGAGGCTTCCAAACAAAAGAAAACAATGCATCATTAGTATGCTCTAGAGCATACTAATGACTATGTAGAACTACTAATTAGTATGTGTAATCAAATGGTGACGAGTGAAATTAGGAAATAATTTCACGTGCGTTTTGTCAAAATTCTTGACAAAACGCAGGTGAAATTATTTCCTAATTTCACGAGTATACCATTTGATTACCTATTAATATCATGGGTGACAAATTACGCTCACAATCGTCAGGGTTTTGACTTGTTTATCGTGTCGAGAACTCCAAGCATTGAAAAGTTTAAAGTACACAGATTGGCTAAAGTTCACATTTTTCTGAGTGAAATAATGAAAAAATCTTGTGGGAAGTTTTTACCACGCTTTGACGATTTCGTGTATTTGTAACCAACAGCAAAATACACCAGACTCTGAATTTTTACTTGAAAAGTACCAAAGCAAATCGCTTGGCAAAGGTTAGCCGCGTTTTATCCGGCAAATTCACTAAATCGAGCACCATGTTGCTCCATCGAGCAAGGCTCAGAAGGCTTCACAAATACATTCAAAATACGCACAGAAAACTTGTTTTAACGAAAGTAAACTTCGGAAGCAAATTTGTATTTAAAACTGACCTTTATTTCATTCGAAGAAGTGCCCAAATCCACGGAATTCTCTGAGTTCGCGGTCAATCACTCGATCAGTAACTGGCTCGCGGTTCAAAAATTTTCGCCGTCACACTATCACAAATGATCTCTTCTTTTTGACTCGCAGTTGATTTCTGAGAAGTTCAGTCAATTAAAAGTCAAAATTTACAGATTACCGATTGAGTCCTCAATGAATATTACCAGAATAGCTTTCGTTCTGCACAAAACATCTTCATCAACCTCGACGCCATCGGCATGTACTAAAACCAGGAACACCGGAACACCGGAACACCGGAACACCGGAACACCCCGGAACACCCCGGAACACTCCGGAACACCCCGGAACACCACGGAACACCACGGAACACCCTGGAACACCCCCGGAACACTCCGGAACACCCCGGAACACTCCGGAACACCCCGGAACACCCCCGGAACACTGGAATTTGACGGTATTTCCGCACGGGCTAGTTAATTTACTTGTAACAAGTAAACATGCGGTTAATGTTTAATGTTTTAATGGTTAATGTTTTTCTTTCAGTGCTTTGGCTTAAAGGCACGGCGCCACAGAGTTAAATCTTGAGAAAAGCAGTCACTTGAGAAACACATAAGTCGTGTTTGCGTGAGTCACGGAGTGTGCGTGACATCAAGTACCTTTACCGCGTCATCTTTTGCTTTTTAAAAACCACATGCCGGCTACGCATGCATATATTTATTTTGTTCCGAATATTCCATAAAATAAACCCAAACCAGTTCATGAATTGCATTTAAAAGAAAGCCAAATCACGCCAAAATAAAGAGTAGACTAAGACCATCCCATCATGTTTCTCCGTTTAGCATCGTCCGACGAGCTTTTGTTAATTTCCCTGGCGCGATGACGTGTATTCCGTGCTTTGACACATTCTTGCTGAGATTGCAACTAACGTATCGATAACGTTTCGATTCCCAAAATAAACTCAAAACAAAAATTGGGATATCCGGAAAATAAGTCGTTGTTTTGTAATATTTAACACATTCCGGGTTAATTGTACGACTTGTACTCGCTCCGAGCCAAACGCTTGAGTAATACAAAAATAAATATTTCACACAAACAGAGAGCAGAGTATTCAAACAAAAAATAGGTGAATGATTATTTATAGCTACAAGCGAGTGATCACGTGAGTGACATAGTAGTAGTTTTAAATAGCTTGGACATGTCCAAACGGTCTTTGTTTTCGCTATCTGATTATATTTAGCCCTCTCTTCTTGTAAAATATGAAATGAAACAAAACTATACATTTCAGAGAGCAGAGTGTTCATGTTAAACGCGTGTGATCGGCTGATCGCTATTAAAGATTAAATCTTGCGTGACCGTGACAGAAGAAGCCGGCTGGGCCGCGAGTGTCTGGTTGGATTAGCTTCGATTTACCGACAAAAAAATATCTGACACAGATTATGAACCGTTGCACACGGTTAACTATGAGTACGCATTGCGGTTCTACTTTCTAATGACCAACTGCTGACCACGAAGCCCATGTGCGATGGAGAGCATGGAAGAATGGCCGGATTGTTTCGTGGGTAAGTAAAATGAATCATCCATATTCATCGTCTTTTATGTGAAAACAAATGTTTGAAGTATTTTGGGAAAGCATTTTAAACAAGATTTTGTGCTTTTTTCAGGGGAAGATGGGCCCCCGGAAGAAAGAGGTAGTGAAAGGTAAGTTAGTTCGGTGACTGCTATTATCCGAAGCTTTATTTCGTTTGTGAGCTGAGAAAGTAGACACATTTTTCAGATTTTTCAAGTGACATATTACTTACATTTTGTTCTGATACCTGTTTATACCTTACCAGGGGCAGAACTAAAAAAGATGCGATAGTAGTTGAAAGCGAAGACGAAGACATAGGCAGTGGCACTACAGATGACTGTGAGGTAAGCTGTGCTGCACTTTATACTCTTTTTCCATCCAGTCTAAATAGTGGATGAATACTTTGCTCTCAACTACGCGATTGTTCCGGCTATTTGCTCAGTCCCTACCGTATTTTAACATCGAAAAAACAACAAATGCTTTTAAATTTCAACAGAAAGACGAACTTGGTGACTCTTATCAGGAAACGGACTCCGATAATCTGTAAGTAAAGCTTACATGTTTTCTAACAAAATGTTTTTCTTACACATCAATTGCCTTTATTATATATACTAGAGCGAATTAGCAGTATTTTCCTTTCCTGAGAAAAATAATATATTTACACTGTAAAAGAAATGGTATCTTTGACATGTGAGGATATTGATTTCGACACTGACGAGTTTCTCATGTTTGAATGCTTTCATCAATATTAAGGGAAACATCTTGGGACCTTCATTCGGAAATTTTCGGCAATCTTAGGAAGTCTTCGTAAAATTTCGGAAAATGTTCGGGGGGGAGAGGGGGGCGAATTCCGGCCCCCCTCCATAACTTCCAGAATATTTAAGCAATCACAATGAAACTTACAGGATATATAGTATGTCCAAAAATCTATACTGTTTTGGTATATGTCATGTGGGATGATGATGTCACATCATGTGACATTTACATCATAATGTCAAAACATCCGCCATCTTGGATTTCAAAATTTTTCCAAAACGTCAGAAAATTGCCCAAAATTACTGGAAAATACTCAAAACCAATAAACATGTGCTTAAAATCCGTAAAAAGGAGAAACCAATTGCTTTAAATCTTTTTCATTAATAGAAACACGAAAATTACAAATTTGAGAAAAGATGCCTGTCAAAATGGCGTTGGCCATGGTGACGTCAAGATAAATTTTAGATAAAGTCGCAAAGTTTGGCAGCGTTTGGTTGAATATTGAAAAAGTTAAAGGCGTTCAAAGTCAGCGTGGGCTCTTCCCCCCCCCCGGTCTGGTTAAAGTTAAGGTCTGACCCTAGCTGTATCATAAGAGTCAAAGGAAATATTTTAATAATATCCTTTTTTCACTATTTCCTAATAGTGATGTGTTTGTGTTTTTTGTTGGTAAGACTAAATTCGCCACTGAGGAAAAAACAAAGGCAAAAAGTTGAACATCGTCAAAACAATGCAGCTACTGCTCGCAAGATATGCTTTCCAGCTGCGAGGTATGTGAATTGAATTGTCAGCAAGTAATCTACCTTATTCAAAATAATTTTCGTCAGTATTAATTTTCTCGATTTCAAAATAATCGAGTAATTAAGTACGCATGAAAAATATATATTGCGCGAAATGTAAACACGCGAAAATTAATACCATGTTATTGTATTAAAATAATAAAAAAATACTTTAAAAATTCAATTTTGGAACTGCAACTATCTACCTTTAAAAATATATTTTCGTCTTATTTTTGACTAGCACCCATCCTCTGATTACTGTTTCGAGCTTGTAAGTTGGTTCAAATTTCTTTAGTTCAAACAATGAAGGTTCTGTTTAATTGAGCAAGTCTGACGACTGATCCATAAAACACTGACAAAATCGCGAAATTTAATACACTTTTTCTATAGTTTTTCTTGCAATCGCGAAAATTAATACTCGTGAAATTCGGCTCTCGAATTTTCTCGAAATTATAATTAAGTACGCACGAAAATTAGTAAGAATAAGGTAGTCAACGAATATCTATTGATCTTTAAGTCATTTCCAAGCAAGAAACAGCCAATCAAGGAATTCGGTTTATCCTTAATAAATGCTTAACAAACAGTTGTCCATATTTGATAGAAAATCCTATGACATATTCTTTAATCGATACCATGTATCAATGTCTTTCTTTTCAGAAAATATCACCATGATGATACGCGACTTCCAATTTTCAGTTTCCTCCGATCACAAAATCAGCTATCCAAAAGAGAAAAGGAGAATGCTGTCTTTGCAACTTTAATGACTTTGGTGGAGGAAACACCTGACCCTTCTCGCATCTGCACTATTCAACCCAGAAATGTTATGGAAAACCGGTCATTTTTAGTGGACACCTCCAAACTAAGAGACATAAATGACTTACTTGCTGATGACTCAGGGTCTTGGATTAACAATGGGCAGCATAAGTTTCATTACGAGCAGGACAGCGATGGAGTTTTCCAAAGGGTTGGTAGAAGGGCATCATTCAATACGAGTCTTCTCAGAGAGCCATGGGTGACGTTGCATAGGCATTATTATGACAACAGAGACTCGAAGGACAGCAGTGAATCTAGAGACTTTCACAGGATTATATCTTTTGTGACAGGTAGGGTGTAATAAACACTAATTTATATACTCAACCTCAGGGTAAGGTATTTCCCTACGTAGAGTATATGATGTAATCTACCATCACTTACTTAGGGCGCGTTCGTTTTTGGATCAATCCCAAATAAAAACAATTGAAATAATGCGAGATAGCATTCGTTTGGCTGTTCTTCTCATTCTGTACGTATTACCTGGATTTTCATTCCGGCTATTCTTCTCCCACGAGCAGAGTAGCCGGAATATATTCCCGAATATATTCTTATTCCAGAATATTGACAAACGAACGAGCCCTTAAATTAAAAAAAAACCTAAATGAAATTTGGCTTTTGGACTCAAGTATTTCAAATTGGTAATGTAGCTGTTATTTATAATCCACAGACGACAAAGGCAATAGGCTACCACGCACAAAGGTGGAATACCAATTCACTGACGAGGAGCACAGATTTACAGTACGCCAACACGGCAATAGTAAGCAAGGAGACAAACCCTATGTCAGAACACAAAGCAGCACCATAACAAGTCTTAAAGAGGAAGTATGTAAGAGCCAGCCAAGGATGGCTATCGATAAAGTGGCTGAAGATCAGGGTGGTATGATGGGTGGCCATAGTGCTGGTTCTTGGCCTAGGGATGTCAAGCAGGCTTACAATCTGAAATGCAATAGCAAACCTCGCAGCACAGTAAGTGGAACTGATCCTTACTTGGCACTTGTAATGCAGTGTAAAGAAGAAGCGAAGGATAACAAAACAGCGTACATCCGGAAAGTTATTTGTGCACCGGAACCAATAGTGATTCTGTCTACAGAAGAACAATTGGACGGCATGGAACGTTTCTGTACAAATGGTGCCAACTTTGGTGTGTTCTCCATAGATCCAACGTTTGACCTTGGTGCCTTCAGTGTAACCACTACCACGTACGAGCACTTAAATCTTCTCAGCCGTCGCAGTGGGGTGAACCCCGTGATGATAGGGCCATTGATGATTCACCAAAAAAAAGAAAAGGCGACATACAACATCTTTGCAGATCACTTACTGAATTCAAGACCGCAGCTGAGAAACTTGCAAGTTGTTGGAACAGATGGTGAGGTAGCCTTGTCTTCACCATTCCTAGAAAAATGTCCCAATCTAATCCATCTTCTTTGTTTTAATCACTTCAAGAATAACGTTGTCCATCAGCTGAAATCAATCGGAGTTGATGAAAGTAATAGAAAGTGTATCGTGGCCGACATCTTTGGACAACAACAGGGGGCCAGATTTGAAGAAGGCATCGTTGATTCCGAAGATGAAGAAGAGTTTCTAGTCCGACTTGATACTCTCAAGAGCGTGTGGAGTGAGCGGCTTGGGTCGAAAGGGCTACAATTCCATAAATGGTTCCTAAAGCACAAAGCTGACGCAATGAGAAAGAAGATGCTGTCTGTCGTACGACAGAAGGCAGGACTTGGAAAGCCACCGAAACCTTATTACAGCAACAGAGTAGAATGTGCCAACAGCCTTCTTAGTAGTGAAACGGATAACAGAGAGTCCGCCGTTGATGAGTTCGTCGCTAAGATGAGAGATCTAACTGAAAGGCAAGCACGGAATGTTAGATGGGCTATTATCGATAAGGGGCCGTTCCGTCTACATCCATCTTTACGCCATTTGCAGCTATTAGAGGAGACGTGGATTGTGATGTCCAAAGATGAGAAAGAGTCCTACGTTGAAATGGTCATGCTGTCAGATGTTTCTCAGTTTGCAGATGTGGAAGAGCTTCAGTCTAATATCAGTGAGGTGCAGAGATCTGATGATATGGGTGAAGATGTTTTGCCGCTTCTGTCAGATGCTGGAGACGTGGTGGATAGCTCTGATGCTGTCACTGAAGATGTCACCCATGGTTTGTCTTTACTAGCCAATGCAGCACTGAATGTGTTAGATGACTACGAAGAGCCTGCAATATCAGAAGTTCACCGAAGTGAAGAATTGTCCTTGATCACGTTTCGCGAATTCAGCCAATATTTGGAAAACCAGCCTTCTGAAACCATCAAGGGAATCTATGAAAAGGCTGTCGAGCTTCTTCAAAAGCCCAATGCAATTGTCCGTGCCCCCGGGTGCGATGTGAAGGCAAGAATGGTGGAAAGTCCAAGATTGAAGGAAAGACCGCATCTTGTTACGCCAGGGAAAGGAAAAGGAGAATACAAGTGTGAGAAGAACTGCCCGCATTACAATGGCATTAAAATTTGTTCTCACGCAGTTGCAACGGCTCAAGCAAATGGCGAGTTGTTAGGCTTTCTTGAGTGGTTTCGGCAAACCAGTTCGAAGAAGACTACTAACCTGTCCTCAGTAGTCAAAACAGATATGCCAAAATATCCCGGCCGTAAGGGCGGTGTGCCATCAACAGCACGAAGATCTTGTAAGAAGCTGCCAATTGCAGAGCGTGTGAAGCGAACATACACTGCAGGTGAGGTGCCGAATACAAATCCCTTCTTCATGAAACAAATGAACACACGAATTAAAGTTTGTCAAGGTTGCAGACAGTCACTGAAGTCAACCAATGGTGAGCTTCAACCACCTCCATATGATTATTGTGTGGCGAGACAAGAACGGCGACCTTACACTGATCGTGCCAGTGGCCAGCTGCGTACTCCTTCCCGGGAATCTGATTCTCATTACCATCTGCGTGTGAAGTGCATCAAAGCTGTGGAGCCCTCATTTATCTGCACCTCTCTTGTAATCCCGGAAGATCTACCATTAACTGACACCCATAAAGCTTACATAAAGGAAGAATTTCAAATTTCCTTGGACGATTAAATGGCACACCATGCCTGACACGGAACATAGAATTGAACGTTCTTTTCAAGTGTTCAAAACTATAAAATTTAAAGTAGTGTCGTTCAGTTGTTCTTTTGCTATCCGTTTTCCATGATGTACACTGATGATTTCTTTTAGAGTGTAGGTGTTCGTGTTGCCCATATTTGTATACTTGTGCCTGAAGTTCATATTCATAGAACTGGAAATTAAGTTTCGTAACTGTAATGCCGAAAGATTTTCCACTAATTGACATCCACAAGGCTTACAGTACAGTAGAATTCGGAATACCCTTGAGAATGGCACACCATGCCTGTCACGGAACATGAGAATTAAACGTTTGGTTTTTTAAGTGTTCGAGTTATGATATTAAGTAGTGTCATTCAGTTGTCACTCTGAGATCAGTTTTCCATGATGTACACTGATGATTTCATTCAGACTGTGGGTGTTTTTGTTGTTTTCAGTTATGTACTTGTGCCTGAAGTTCAAATTCATAGCACTGGAAATGAAGTTTGTTAACTGTAATTCCGGACGATTTTCCACTAACTGACATCCGTAAGGCTTACAGTGAACGATTAAGTGACAATCCATGCCTGTTACGGAATATAATTTTAATAAGTTTGTTAACAGCAACCGTTTGTTTTCGTTCTGAACTATTACTATGATCTGAAGTTACGCGTGTAACCGAGGAAAGGTTCCACTATAGCATGTGATCCGTTATTTCTTTGCATTAAAGTGTTTTAGTCATATTCTGAAGTCTCCAGCTATTGTATTGTCAATAAAATGTTCCTTTCGTGTTCGCAATACATTTATAGCATCTTGAAGTGGAATAATGAACACTGAATACTTGAAAATAACTATTTCAGCTTTCTAACGCAATAATAGTACCATGATAACGATTAAAAAAATTTCAGGGCACAGAAAAGTGAACAACCGATAAGGAGATGCTTCAAATTAAAAGTCAGTAATCAGTTTGGATTATTTCGCTTCACCCTGATCGACCCGATAAGCACGAAAACTATCGGTAACAGAAAACCCTCTATGCAATCATGAAAGGCAAACCTGTAACCAAACGATACGTACAGGCTGTACTATTTTATAAACTGACACAACAACAAAGTAGCCCCGTAAAAATGTGACTCTTCCTTACCTTAATACTTTCAATGCATATGCTATCACTGCAAGACAGCCGCCATGTTTTATTTGCCGAAATGTACGACGGGCATTGTTATAATTACCGCTGGAATCTGTATTGCTTGTTCGAAAATAAGCCCTAACCTTAAAAACACAACAATATGAAAGCCAAAATTACGGCTGTTTAAGTCTTTAGGTACGGTTTTCAGTGGTGTTCCGAGGTGTTCCGCGGTGTTCCGGGGTGTTCCGCGGTGTTCCGGAATGTTCCGGAGTGTTCCGGGGTGTTCCGTGGTGTTCCGGGGTGTTCCGGAATGTTCCGGAGTGTTCCGGGGTGTTCCGTGGTGTTCCGGTGTTCCGGGGTGTTCCGGTGTTCCGGTGTTCCGGTGTTCCGGTGTTCCTGGTTTTAGTACATGCCGACGCCATCTTGGCGCTGAGCTATAGACCAGTTGCCATAGCAATTTTGTAATTTCATATGTGAAATTATAAATTAACGCTGAAATTTCGCGCCAAAATTAAGGAGTAATTTGTCACCCATGATATCAAGGCAGAAATTCTCTGTGAATACTAATTTTACCCCGCAATTTCCCTGTGCCTCAAAGCCCCCGCCACTTTACATAATTTAAGACAGTTTATGGAATATAGAGCATCGAAATGCTGGACACTGATTGGCTGAGTGGGTGTGACCATGTTCTAATTTCATCTCATTTATCGGTTTATCATCTCACTCGGTCCTTTGTTGTCTTACTCGTTGGCTTTTCAAGTCGTAGAAGTCTCTTACATCCATTCGCATTGCATTGGCCCCAGCAGTTTGAGAAGTGCTGAAGTGTTCACTGACCGTTCACTCGATCAGGCAAGCAAAACCGGCTACACTTTGTCAAAAAAATTCGAACTATTTCGGTAGATGACGGGATAAAAGCGTCGCACATGAGACACTTTTAATCACATGCAATATATTTTTTTCCCGCCGTTTCAGCCATAATTTGCCATTCAAGAAGTAGAGAAAATATTCCAACTTCACGGAACCAGCTTCTCTAAAGAAAAACAATCACAGAAAAATACAAAAAGAACAACAACAACAACAACACTTTATTTTCATTCCCAATTACAAATGGTATTGACATAGAAAAGAGAAAAAAAGGGGAAAAAGAAAACAGTACAAAAATAAAGTAGAGAAATCGATTAATTTGCAATTCCTATATACAAAAGCGTACATTATAACGATTAATTTGATTGGTCATCGTCAGATAATGCCTTAATGGTGATTGGTTAGATTGCCTCGCGAGTAAAATAGGAAAGGAATCTCGAACTCCGGTAAGCAGGCGTTTGTGGGGGGGAGGGTAATACGACTCCCCTCCCCTAAAAACGACTGCTTGGGAGGCTACTTTACCTGGGGGAAGGAGGGATTTCCTACTCTAAGTTTCCATTAGTGTTGTCACGGTATATCAGGTAAGTGACTCCAGGCATTTATTATCAATTATTATCCACAGTTCTGAGCTGTTTACTGCAAGGCTGAGAAGAAAACAAGAGAAATCTTTGCTTTTTGTGACCTTGCACCAAAACGTGTTCTCGAAGCAGTAGAAGTATTATAAAAAAGCAACTCTTCTGGTGGACAAAGAAGGCGATAGCGTCAGTAATTACAATGTTACAGGCAAGCATCAAAGTATATTGACTGTAAAACATCATTTGCAGCGACTATGACATGTTGAAGTAGTATATACTCATGTTTGCCATAAGTGTGGAAAGTTTTTTAGAGGTGAAGATCTTCTTGAGGACGACGTAAAAACCCATAGCGATGGTAACTCCAAAATCCACAAATGCGCTTACTGTGACAAATGTTACAAAAGTCTTGATACTCTTCGACAACATGAAAAGGAAAAGCACACATGTGGCCACTATGGTGCATGTTTTAAGTAAACATTAACTCTTCTGAGGCATCAGAGATCACACGCACCGAAGCCCCATCAATGTGTTTTATGCAAAAGGCGTTTTCATTTAAAGGCTGATCGTAGGTCACATTGCAGAGAGAAGCACCCCCTAGAGAAGCCTTACAAGTGTTCCCAGTGTGAAAAGAGTTTTGTGCACGTAGAAGGCCTTCAACGTCACCTTGAACTTCACATTGAAAAAGTTAATACTTGTAGTACTTGTGGGAAGTTTCTCAAATGCAAAAAAACCTTAAGGGAGCATAAAAGAAGACACACAAGCGAAAAGCCTTACCCTTGCAATTAGTGTGGAAAAGCTTTTACGACACCACCCCAACGGAGTGCCCATGTAGCCACTCATACAGACAAAAGGCCTTTTAAATGCAATGAATGCGACAAGTCCTTCAGACGGCGCGCCCATCTGACAATTCACAAAAGAACCCACTCTGGTGAGAAACCTTTCACTTGTGATGTGTGTGGTAATGCATCTGGTTCCAAGTCGCATCTCCACAGACACAGGAAAATACATACTAACGACAGACGTCACAAATGCAGTCACTGACTTGAGTTTCATTCAAGGCCTCAGACTTGAGAAGTCATCTCAAAACGCACACTGGCGAGAAACCATTTGCTTGCCTACTGTGTGAAAAGACGTTCTCTCGTAAAAGATACCTTCAAAAGCACAAAATGACACATACAGGAGAGACGCCCTGTAAGTATACGCACTGTGACAAGTGTTTTAGGTTACCTGTTAATCTTAAAGCTTACCTTAGCAGAAAACATGGTGTTGAACCTTAGGAGTATCTACTGAGCGCCTGTATGTATTTATATGTATGTGTTAGTGACAAGTTTTGAGGTGGATCACGTAGATTTTTCAAAGCATACCATACCATACTTAATTTGAATGGCAGTAGACGTCTAAACAAAATGTGTATCGTAGTTTTGGGTAGTTTTGTCAGTGCAATTTTTCCTTATATCTTACACGATGATAGACTACAGAAAGTCAGAGGTCGTATGAAAACAAGATCAATTGGGGAACACCACGCAGCAGCGAAGTAGCAAACGAATCATTTTCAGAATTTTCAGTTAATCTTTCTAAAACGTGTGTGTGCGTGTGTGCGTGCGTGTGTCGGTGTAGAGGAGGGGGAGAGTTAAAGCCTCCCTGGGTCCTCTCTCTTCAGGGTGATTGTAACTGAGATAGTGGGGCCACTGTGTAGAGGCTAAAACGTGTGCGTGCGTGTGTGCGTGCGTGTGTCGGTGTAGAGGAGGAGGAGAGTTAAGGCCTCCCCAGATCCTCTCTCTCCAGGGTGATTGTAACTGAGATAGTGGGGCCAGTGTGTAGAGTCAATTTTCGCAGCTCAAGAAAACCTTTCAGTTTTTGTGATCTTAGTATTTACACCTTATGCCCTTGATTTCATCCTTTACAAGTAATAACATAAAGAAAAGGCGGTATTTACAACTGGTGACATTATGCAGCGGATCAATAACCAGTCATCTTCTTGATTCATGAATACAGTCGAACTGACCTTAAAGAGCACTACACGTAAGCCGAAACCTCTCCTAAGTGGATACTCAATCGCAATACCAGCTAAAAAAAAACACGAAATTTTTACGTTCCCATAAGCTGGCATCTATACTAAGAGGAGACTCAATTGTGCTCCAGCTACAAAAAAAAAACACTACATTTTTACGCTCCCATAAGTGAGCACCTATATTAAGAGGAGACTTAATTGTGCTCCCATAAGTGGGCGCCTTTATTAAGAGAAGATTCCACTGTGCTCCCAGCTACAAAAAAACACTACATTTTAACGCTACCATAAGTGGGCACTTATACTAAGAGGAGACTCAACTGTTCTCCCAGCTAAAAAAACACTACATCTTTACGCTCCCATAAGTGGGCACCTATATTAAGAGAAGACTCAACTGTGCTCCCAGCTATAAAAAACACTACATTTTTACGCTCCCATAAGTGAGCACCTATATCAAGAGGAGACTCAATTGTGCTCCCAGCTACAAAAAACACCACATTTTTACGCTCCCATAAGTGGGCACCAATACTAAGAGGAGACTCAATTGTTCTCCCTGCTAAAAAAACACTACATCTTTACGCTCCCATAAGTGAGCACCTATATTAAGAGGAGACTCAATTGCGCTCCCAGCTACGAAAAACACTACATTTTTACGCTCCCATAAGTGAGCACCTATCTTAAGAGGAGACTCAATTGTGCTCCCAGCTACAAAAAACACTACATTTTTACGCTCCCATAAGTGAGCACCTATACTAAGAGGAGGCTAAATTGTGCTCCCAGCTCCAAAAGAAACTACATCTTTACGTTCCGAGACTCAGTTGCGCTCCCAGCTACAAAAAAAAAAAAAACACTGTCTACATTTTTGCACTGCCATAAGTGAGCACCTAACTAAGCTAAGCGGAGGACTCCCAGCTACTAAAACACTACATCTTTACGCCCCCATAAGTGAGCGCCTTTATTAAGCGGAGACTCAGTTGTGCTCCTAGCTACAAAAAAAAAAGAAAAGAAAAAAACCGCTTTAAGGATACCCACTCAGTGGGCGTAAAAATGTAGTGTTTCCTCATTGTGTCCACCTAGTGCAGGCGAACGTCAAAACGTAGTGTTTTTATGTAGCTGGGACCACGCTTTGTATAGGTGCCCACTTACGGGAGCGTAAAAATGTAGTGTTTGTGTAGCTGGGAGCACAATTGAGTCTCCTCTTAGTATAGGTGTCCACTTATAGGAGCGTATTTTTCCTTTTTTTTTTATGTACAAAGTGTTCTTCCTTCGATTATTGAGAGAAGGTGAAATAGACTCCTTTAGAAACTATACTGATCTGTGCTTCATTATAGATTACGCTTATGTGACATTTTCTTGACTGGAAAAAAAGATTTAAGTAGAATCCTTCTAATATATAGATTTAGCCAAGCCTAAAAGCGGAACTCCATATCTACCGGTTATCATCGGCCGCCTATAAATTCTTCAGAATTAATCTTGTTTACTGTTATTAACCTAGGTACTTGACCTCGTTAATTACTGTGTAGTTTTATTAAGCGTATCATTTTAGTATAAACTTAGAGTTATAATTCTGTTTCGTGATTCAAGCAAATCTAGTTTATCTATTTGTGCTTTCACTTTAAGTTCGCTAGGCAAATTCATTCAGTCGTTTATCGGCATTTTTCGTTTGTTTTGATTGCTGTTATTTTATTTGTCGCTTTGTATTTTGTAATTGGAGACGCGTGTTCGCTTCGAAACTACTAGAAATTCTCTTTTGGTTTTGTTTACAGATTATTGCACAGTGTTGCACACATTTGACACATTTTGTCGTAAATTCAACCTTTTTATTGTGAATAACTTTGATTCTGTTTTACAACTGTCAATTGGAAAGCTATGTTCTTCTAATTATGTTTGGCAAACGGATACGCTTCATTCGTTTTAAAATACAAAGGTCATGCTTTAGGTCAGAATTATTTGTTCGCAAATTAGTACTTTTCTGCTCGACTTATAAGCTTGATTTTGCTCTAACCTTACATCCTTGAATGTAGAATCCTGTTTTTCATCATGTTATGGCCGCTGGATACCATTTTACTGTAAAATTATCCACTGTTTTCAAGAGTTACTTTACCTCTACGCGAGTCGCTTGTGCAACACGCGTCAAAAGACTTACGCGATTCCTCGCACGCCCTTGGCTAGCAGCTGCGCAAAAATTGCTACATGTAAGAATGTCATGAAATGCGACGTACGTACGGACGCGCCCGCGAGTCATTCCGCTTGCCAATGACCATAAAAAATCGCCTGCATGCCTTTTAGGACGCCTCTTAGTATGGGTATGGGGCTCCACTCTTGCGGCCTTCGGCCGCAAAGGAGTTCCGCTATAAATTTTCCACTGAAAAACAAGAGCGTTAAGATCAAACCTGTAACAGAGCTGTACGTTTAACTCTTTCGCTGCAAGAGTCGACTGTTTCCGACTTTGGAGGACAAGACATTGAACCACTTGCGAAGTCATCATTTTCTGACGACACCAGATTGTTTTGATAAGCAGCTAACACAACAAGGACAGATCCATCCATTCATGTGTCCGTTTTGAATATCTACCAAATTCTGGCAGAGCTATTCCAGAAAAACGTGTCCAATTTTGGGTACAAAATTGGTGGTAAAATAGGCCAAGTCACCTAGTTGATCAATGTTCCATTTCCAGGTTTTTTGAAAGGCTGAGTCCAAAACTTTTCCAGTGGATAGAATTAAAAGAAAAGTCCAAATTTTGGCTTATGCGCATACGTTAAAGCAAAATATTGTACAATTTACATCAGACGCTGGTACAAAATCTAGCTAAATTGTAAGAAGATGCTTTTGTAGCAATGTTTAGTGGCATTTGGCAACATAGCACTCAGAAAACCGCTTAACGGTAAAAAAATGTTTTTTTATTTTCAAAAAAGCGTGAGGAGAAAGGGTTATAGGAAAGGATATTTTGTTTCAAATGGTTTTTTTGTTCATTGAATCTGATTAATCTACCAAAAACAGTCTCAAACGATTAAGACTTGCCATGATAAACAATTTTAGGTAGTTCAGTTAATCGTTGAGAAGGACCTTTGTTGGTTTGAGTAAGGGGATAAAGTTTAAAGGTTCAAAAGTCTGTGAAATCTCAAGATCGTAGATTTTGCTCTGAGAAGTAACGTTCCGGTGTTGTGGATCCAGGCAGCACTATAGAATCCCAGAAGTAATTACCGTCTCCCCACCCCAACTCACCAATCAAGGCGATATTTAACGAACAAACACTTTCCAGAAATCGCCAGGTTTTACTCCTCTATTGTAGTCGTCGCACTCCCATCTAGAATCGTATATACGGCCAAGAAGCCAGTGGTATGTATTTTTTACACTCACTGCGTGATTGTACAGCCTCTCCTCGCTATCAGCTCCATAATCGCCGTTACTCCATTTCCCAATATTATCAGGGCCATTCTTCAGTTTTCCCCACTGATCACAAACCTGTCCTAGCATGGAGTTGTCATTCTCCATTCTTACAAACGAGCCACACGAATCAGGCATAACGTCTGTCTGACCACTGAAGAACTGGACTACAGCTTCCCCAGAGCTGTTAGCGGTCGTGGCCACGTGGAATGTACGTCCCTGTTGCTTACTGCAGTAGAATCTCAGTTGAGTGAAAGGCAAGTGAGTTCGTAGCTCATTCATGGCACTTTTCGTGGAAACCATCTTGTTGCTATGGAAGCCGCTGATTCTGCGGTATGACGTCACAATTGACAACCCAGGGAAAGTTGCTGAACTGTCAATCACCACGTTTAAAACAAGAAGCCATCCTCCTGAAATGAAGAAAAATCGTAACAGGAAATTCGCCGAAAGAACTTCTGTCATCTTCCGGTTCTTTTGCAATTACCGTAACATTTGAATTGGCGTAACTAGAGTTAAGGCAATACATGTTACAATAGAATGACTGAAAAAAGTAAACCGAGAAAACATCACTGTAAGTATTAGTTCTAGTATATACTCCACCAATTCAAATGTAACCGTACGGTAGTTGCAAAAGAACTTAAACGAAACTCTGGCGAAACATGTTTTCGAAACTTTTGAAGCTTCGTAAACTTTTTCTTGAAGTAAAGAAGTGCGCAAGAGCAAACATCAGGTTTACTGCATTTTCAGTTCAATTTCACAGTAACAAAGTGAAGGAGGAGGCTGTGTGACCAAGGCGCTAGCAACGAACGGCACCACACGGAGGTCGATGGAAAGCTCGATTTCTAAATAAACCCTTCACTTGATTTAGAAATGGACTGGAATATATCGCATTTCTCCAGCTTCGGTTCTCTTGAGACTTGGATTCATTGTTTAAGTATCTCGAAATTAATGTCGTGATGCATTGAAGCAAAAAAATAACAATGGTTTGCGGAACAGTCGCTTACTCTGAAATGGGTAAACATTGAGGCTGATCGAGAGAAAAAAAGTATCTTTTTGTTATCCATTGGCGCAAAATGTATGATGTCCCGGTTATGACGGCAGCATGCCATTCGGTGGCGTCACGACATTTCACGCCAAGTCGAGTGATTGCATGAGCGAGAACAGAACGCCTGGGTACCAGGCTGCACGCAACTGAACAGACAAAGACATTTCTCAAGCTGGCCTTTTCTTCATAAGGAAGAATGCTGTTAACGGTCCATCAGTTTTCCCTTATGGAAACTTCCACAACATACCTCCGTCAGTTGTCAAATCACAGAAGACTTTTAAAGGCTTTCCACTGTTCTCGAGGTCGATCCAGTACTCTCCGTCTTGGCTCGAGTTTTCGATGTCCCGGATGTGCTTGCACGACCGAGCAGGAACGTCTGGATGAGAGCCTATCACTGCTGCAAGAAATAAACAAGTTTAAAATGCTTTTAACCCTTAAAGCCCTGATGTGAAAATTCATATTCTCCTTACTGCAAGAAACGAAGCGCTTTCCTTTTGTGTGGAAAAACCGGTTGTTCAGGTGGGAAATGAAATGGAACGGTCCTTTTCACTGGAAATTTTTCCAAAAAAGGATCGGTTTTTCCATACAAAGGGAAAGCGTTCTCTGTTTAACGGTACGTACTCGTCCCGCTCCAATTTATTTGTGGAAAAATTGTAGTGTTCCAATTAGCGGGAGATTCTCACCGTTTTTTTCCATTCAATTTTATTATTAATGAGTTTGAGAAAAACTATTTGCCTAATTTCTCTCGCTTCATAAGCTTAGCCATTTTTGCTAAAAGTGAGGTCGACCAATTTAAAGACTCTCTGTCCACCAAAATGCAACAACAATAGGATTTCATGTCCACAGAATCTCACAAGACAAGGATTTAGTTCTCAGAAGATATGTTGTCCCTTAGGCTAAGATTTCCATTTAGACCCACTTTACATAAGAACCTGTTTTAGCCTAAAATAATATAATAATAATAAATAATAAACTGGAAACAGGGTCTTATTTTATAGAATTCATTTAAAACTTAGAATTCATAATCTAGCCAGGAATTATAACTGTTGTGTTCTAAAAGAGTTCAGCTTTTTTAAATTGACGTTTCATTGGTATAAAAGCTTTGGGAGAAATAAAATAACTAAAAATAGGGTTTGTATTTGTTTAGATTGCAGTAATTTAGACATGATTATATGCATATTTTATATAAATAATAGACAGTACCAATATTCTTCCAGCAACAAAAACTTTCCTTAAATAAGAACCTGATTAAGAATCTAAATAGCCTAATATTTCAGTAAAGACCAAGTATATAAGAACCTTTTGAAGCTAACTTGAAAAAATGTAGGTTCTGATATGCGTGTTCTTACTGTATATCAACAGTCTTTTGCGTGGGCTCTTTCGAATGTTGTAACTCAAGCTATAAAGGACTTTGTTTCATTTGAGCACTGTTTAAAAACTCAGAATAATGTGAATGTTCTATATTTTGTGAAAATTGTCAACCAGGTAAAAATCAACTTCAAAACTGACATACAAAACAACTTACCTTCACATTTGCTTCCACTCCATGGCGGTTTGCACAAACAAGAAAACGTTTCTTCTTTCTTGTCAACCAAACAAGAACCCCCATTGAGGCAGCCGGTCATGAGACAGCCCTGTATATACATGATACATCAATGAGATTTTTTTGTTTTTGTTTTTAAACAGGAGGGAGGAGATGACCTTATTGTTTTCAATTTATTTGTCGTGACCGACTCATCGGTACCAGTGTCACGTCACATAGCAACAAGTCAGGGCCTTGCTTGGCTAAACTTTTCTCTTTCAACTCTTTGCCTTTCTCACTTTGCCTTTCTTTTTCTTTGCTAAATTTGTTATTCTTGCTATATTTGCAGTTTCTGTCAACAACCTTTTTGTCGTTGCTTTTACTTTTGCTATGTTTGCTAAAATTGCGACTTGCTGAGGGTGGTCTGTCGTGAACTGTAATGTCTGTCGTGAAATTGTAATTATAACAGTCGTCGTGAATTGTATTACCTGTCGTAATTTGTAATAGCTCTTGTCGTAATTTGTAAAAACGTAAGTATCGCAAATTGTAACAACGTGTTGTCACAATTTGTAATAATCCGAACTGTCGTAAATTGCAATAACACATTGTCGTGTTTTGTAATAAGTCTTAAAAATTAACCATTAGCCGGATTTATCCATGAAACCCGTCTTTCAATCTTGTAAATAAATGTAAACTCTTTCTGCTGGCCAAATGAATGAATGAATGAATGAATGAATGAATGAATGAATGAATGAATGAATGAATGAATGAATGAATGAATGAATGAATGAATGAATGAATAACTTTATTAAAGTGTCAGGGTGGGTATTTAGCTTGTGACAGCTAATTGGGGACACTCTACTACTTAAAATAAATTAAAATTTACAATATACATTTAAAAATTACAATATTTTACTATATTAAAATTAGGGGGAATGAATAAGAATAGGAATAGGTCGTTTAAAAAACGGTTTCTAAACTCACAAATACATTATTGTACTTAACTAAGGAACAGTTAAGTACAATGGTATGCTAAAACACTAAAACAAGGCCCTCTAAAATTTTAGAGGGTGTAATTTTGCAATGTCTTTGCAAGATTAGTGGCTCGAAAGGCGCTGGGCTAATCAAACTGCCTCTTTTGTCAAGTCCGCAGCATTAAAGTACACCTACTGCGCGGGAACATTTGAAGAAAACACGAGATTACATTTAAAAGCACTGCGATTCCCAGCTCTTGTCAGTCCTTAAGGAACTGCATTTACAACAGAGTGTGAAGTGTGTTAGCTTATCTTATACACTTTGAGGCAACACGCCTACAGGGCTGTTAAAAAAGAGACTTTCCCAAAATGTATTTTTCAGGTTCTTGATTTTTCTTGTTCACAGTCTTTGTACTTTTAGCTCTTTTTCAGTGCACTCGCGGAGAGGGGTGTATAGGGGACTTCTCGCTTCTCGTACTCTTTTATCTCGGTTCCGCTCTTGCTACCTCCTGCCTTTTTTGCGTTTTTCGATCGCAAAGTATAACACAATGCCGCTTAAATTGTTTCCTATTTCTTCCACATACCGCCATCTTGGAAATCCTACTTTCCACTCCCTCCTTTCCTGCTCTCTGTACACCTCCCGCCCCCTTCCCCCCCGGGTACCCAGGCCCTATTTCCCCTCCCCTCCCTCCCTTAACGAAGGGAGGGAGGGGAAGGCTTATTCATGACAGTTACCAGTCATTATAATTAACAATTAGATTATGAGCTCGAGATTTCTATCGCGTGATAGTTGATGAGGCCGAAGGCCGAATCAACTATCACGCATATAAATCGAGAGCGAATAATCTAATTGTTGTAGTATAAATCTTACTACTAGACGTTCAAAACTTAACAGTTGAGACTACATGTTTTTATTGAAAAATGATATAAATAGTTCACACCGCGCGCGGAAAACACTCTACTCACTATCTACAACAGAATAGATAGTGGGTAGCGTAGCCAATCAGAGAACAGCATTAGTGATAGAACACTAGTAGATTTATACTAAAGGCTATCAGTTGTTATGACAAAACACGACAATGTGTTGTTACAATTTATGACGGTTGGATTATTACTGAAATTGCGACAGCACGTTGTTACAATTTATGATAGGTACGTTATTGCCAATTACGACAAGAGCTAATACAATTTACGACAGCTATTACAATTTACGACTGTTGTTACAATTCAAAACGTTATTACAATTCACGACAGAACTGGGGGCCCTCTATGCCTTTGTAGTTTTCTCTTTCTTTTCTTTGCAAAATGTTATTCTTGCTATATTTGCGATTTTTATTTTAAACAATCTTTTTGCTGTTGCGGGCAAAATCCTTGTTACTTTTGCTATATTTGCTAAAATTGCGGCTTGCTGACTTGCTAAATTTGTCATTCTTGCTATATTTGCGGTCTTTGTTAACAAGATGATCCTATGTTACGTTTGCTTAACTTGCGGCTTGTCGAGGGACAATTGCTTTGTTCTTCCTCGTTATATTTGTTATTTTTGTAAACAATGACTTATGCAGTCGCAAATAAATTCCTTGTTTCTTTTGAAAATTTTTATTTCCTTACTGATTCTGTTATTTTTGCTACAATCGTTTAAGATTTCTGCAAGAAATGTCTTTTAGTTATTTTTTACTAAAATTGATATCAAGATAAGTAATTTGAATATATTGTATATAACTACCAGGTATACATACATTCATACATTTATATCATTTATATATTTAATACTTCTTAGCACTTATATTTTCATCTTTTAATCATATTCATTTATTTGATTTGTGAGCTTTCCTGCAAAATAGCTGTTTAGCTAAGTTTAAACTCACGTTAATAAAAGGTTATGTTATGTTGTTATGCAAGAGAGGCCTCTCTTGTGTTATGTTATTTGCTAGCAAATTTTTGTGCGCGCGACGCTAGGGTCCAGTCTCCCTTCGTTTTTCCGCTTGCTATATTTTTCGCCCGTGCTCCATTATCTGAACTCCTGGAAAAGGTTACTAAGCACCACTGCACTTGTGCTTTCACTGCGTGATAGAATTTCCTTCATTTCACTTTTCATTGCCGATGATATATCGGTAATAGCGTACCTACCTTAAGAAACATTGAGAATGTAACGCCTGGTTGATTAAAAAGCTTGGTGTCCCAGTTGATAGGAGCGGTCTCGTGTTTGTTCAGTTCACAAGTTCCTTTTTCGTTCTCTTCCAAAGAATTCTTGAAGTTTGTGGAGGTACACCACGAGTTTTTTAGACACGAATGGCTGCACGACATTAAACTAGGAGACTGAAACCGCTCCATAACATGCCCCGCTGGTCGCTTGTCTACCCTTGTTATGAAGTATGCAGAGTTCTCATCAGCAGCGAAAACGGCAATATTCATAATCAATTGAAACAAGACGAAAAACCGAATCATTTTAGATGTGTTTTCCATTGGTGCAATCTCCAGCACCACCGTGATGTACTGTCTCTGGGTTTGGCTACTTCAACTTATGTCACTCTATTATATTACATTTTATTGTATAGACTCCGGTATTTTATTGGAAATAGACCACTCGAAAAGTTCATACGGAACTACATCCGGAACTCGAGTGGCGTATTTTTCATATCCCCACAAGGTGAGGATATCGAAGACGTCATTTCCCGCTTTTACACGTGTATTGTTGTTTGTGCAAAAATACTCGTCTATAAAATGAAAAAAAAAAAAAAACTACGCGGGGGTTTGAAGAAAGGCATTTTATTTTCTCTTGGTAAAGAACAATATTTTACTCACTCGCGGCGCTCTTTCGCAAAATATTGTTTTTACCACTCGAAAATAGAATTCATATCTGCGCGCTGCCATGTAATATCCTCTATATATTATATTATAATTTATTATAAGCAAAGTTCAGAAAAACACTATTGTTGAATTAAAAACCAAGAGGCAGGTGGAATTAAGCATGACAAAGATAATATGTTTTGTTTTTAATAAAAGCACTCTCTTCATTTTGGGTCCCTTCTAATAATCACCTCACTTTTCTAGCAACAGATAATCTGACTCGGCTATTATTGGAGAAGACACGGGAAGGATCGAGTTTGATTGACTTGCAGCCAAACTAATCTTCCTCTTATTTAACTCTCTGTCACAGCCTATGAGATATTAATTATGATGATCATGTTTTATGACATATTTTCTAGCATAAAATAACAAGGCTAACTTTGGTTGTTGACAAGCATAACGTTTTGAAAAACCACACGTTGCTTTTTAAAATTCCTACATAAGTACGACTGAATGTGCAGTAAATAAGATTACAAACTGTGATAAAAAACTAGTAATAATGAAAGATTAAAGCGTGAAAAACAAAGGGAAAGTGAAAAGAAAAAAATTATATATATATATATATATATACATGTATGTAAACATATCAAAAAAAGGAAAAAATGAACAAAACACCCAGTATGACAAAGATAAATATAATATTTGTCATATCAGCTTGTTTATGTTCACTGTTTACATTTCTTTTGGTATATAAATATTTCATTTTGTGGCCTCTTTCTTTTTCACGCTTTGTACTTTAATTATTAATAGCTGTTATCACACTTTGTAATCTTATTTATTGCACCGGTTATTTTCACAACCAAAGCGACATTTAACGTCACGTTCTTCAAATAAATGTGGGGATTTAGAATATCTTTTTTTTCGAACAGAGGAAGGTGCTTCATGAAAAAAACCGCCTTATCATGTAATTCAGCTGTCATCGCTGTTAAATTTAATGAGCTGTTTTTCATCCATACCAAACTCCCATTTAGTTTTACTATGCCGATAATAACAGCTCCGTTAAAAACCGGGAACACATCTACATACATGTACTGTACTGGGAAGGAAAAAAAAAGAGTCGCTACTAAACAGGGAAAACGCGCGCGAGCGACCCGGGCTAGTGTCTGATTCTTACCTGAGAATAAGGCTAGCAAAGAAGGCGTAGTAATTAATATTTCGTTTTCATAGTTTGATATAATAGTTGTTTTGGAAGCTTCCAATTAAAGGATCAAAATACTAAGCCCAAGTTAATGCTAAAATAATTCACCAGTGGCCGTAATCTCAAATTGGCGCGATTTTTAGCGAAGCCTTCGCGCTAGCGCGCCAGCGGAGAACCATTATCTATCGATCCGAGAAATTTTGGTTGTGACGTCAGCGTACGTCCGTCCGCACAGACTCTGGGGGAGGGGGAGAGGAGTTGCAAGACACCCGACGAGGGGTGGAGAATGCCATCTTCTTTTGGCGGGAAATCGCCGTGCTTTTGGGCAACCGGCGTTTTTCTTGGCGGGAAATTGCATGACCACCGTACCGTCACTTTTGAAAAAGAGGTTTTTTAAAGCTTAGCTTGTTTTGCAAAACGATTCAGTTAGACAGAAAGGAAGTTTAGAACTTGAGAAAAATATCAAATAACTATATATGGAAAGAAAGAGTTCAACAGAGTACTCAGTTGTCTTTTTAGGAAAGCAAAAAGTTCAAGTTTCTTTTAAAGACTTCATCTTTGTTGTCGGTTCCGTGCTGCGAACGGGGTCGGCACAACGCTTGAGTTCGCAGTATTTTGCAGCGGTCCCGATCTCAAATATAGCAGAGCCGGTGCCTTCTGTTTTTTTCTGTCCACAACCATAGTTTTTGCGGCGGTCCGAACACATTTTCAGAAAAACACCGGTCCCGTGTTAATCGTAATAAACAAAGTAACTTGCGTAACTCGCGTAACATCGAATCGAGTCGAAATACATCGCTTGAATTCGCAGCATTTGGCAATGGTTCGGACAACAAACATGGCAGAGTTAGTGCCTTCCGGTGTTTTCTGTCTACAACCGTGGTTTTTGCAGCGGACCGAACACATTTCCCTAAGAAAAACACCCGTGCTTATGTCAATCCAGCTGCGATCAATAAACAACCGTTTAAGTATTAAAATTATTCATCATTTGAGAATTTAGCACAAGCGGTATTGTGGTTAGACTTTCCTTTCCTTTCCGGCGGTATTGGAGGCTCATCGGTGCGACCCTCAGAGGGACCAGATTTTTTTTCCTTTTTTTTTCTTTTTTTTTTCTTTGGTAATTACTTTAAAAAATGATAACTTCCAGCAAATAAAAAAAGGGGGGCTCCGCTTTTAGGCTTGGCTAAATCTATATATTATCAATTATTTATTTCTATTCTTAGAAGGGTTTATTTCTAGAAAGCATAAAATCAAGTTTCCGAACGTCTTATGTATTTTTCTTATTTGTCTGCAAGCAAGACGGCGAAAAGCAACGCAAAGGTCAGTGTACGATTGCGTGTTTTTTAATAGCTTACCCACATCTTTATATCAACAGAAATACCTTTGTGTACAAAGGTGGGCCACAATGACGTCTTGTAAGTAAAGACGTCATGCATGACGAATGTGACAAACCCGTACCCATGCAAATAAATAAACAAACAAATAAACTAATTAATTAATAAAACTGACAAAGCGCGTGATGACACCCCCAATCGCAGTTACTAGAATTAAACCTCTGGATTTTCCTACAATTCTTTCATTTTTAGTGCATTGCGATACAGTAATCCTGATCCTGTGTTGGGTGTCCTGTGACACCAATTTAGCACTCACTGCGATGGTTTATATCTTACCTCCCTGACAGAAGGCAAAGCATTCACATCTGCTAAACGACGAGCTCTTGGAATGGACATTTTCTTTAGTTTTGGCAATTACACAGAGGAATTCGAAAAGGATATAAACCCTTAAGGCTAGATACGAATGCTAGGTACATGCCGATTCGATTAAACTAAGAGAAGAAAACAAAAATGGTAGAAAGGAAGAAAGTGTACCAATAAGAAAAATTTTAGCATTGTGATCACCTTTTGGTGGTCCAAAGAAAATCAGCCTTTCTCTCAAATGAAAGTCTTGTTAGTGGAGGGGGACAGGGGGCGGGAGCCCGGGCCCGGGGAAAAGGGGGTGGGAGATGTACGGAAAGGGGGAGTAAAGGTGGCGGGAAGCGGGATTCCCAATGTGGAGGTGGGCGGGAGAAATGGCAAAATCGGGGGTGGGCGGAAACTGCCCCTTCCTTAGTTCCTAGAATATCAAAACCATGGCAACCAAACTTAGATGGCAGATAGTACGTTCAAAACTCTTTCCTTTGAACTGACGTCATGTGACGGAAGAATTACGTTGTGTTCTTAAACGGCAGCCATCTTCGATTTGCCATCTTGGATATCTTGATTTTTACAGAACCTTTAAACAGCTCCAAAATTTACCAAAAAGTAATAAAAAATGAAACAACACGGAAATGATCTAAGACTGTAAATCTTACTCCAAGAAAGTTATACTGTTTTATTAAAAATGTAAAATTCTGAAAAAATGGCCTGTCAAAAAGTATTTGCCATGGTAACTTCAAAGTTGATGGACAAGGACTCCTGCCTCCCCCCTCCCCATTGTTAACCTGACTATCTTCTAGATCAACGGCTACCTTTTGAAGTCCCGAACCTACTCCCTTATTAGATTAACTTTATTCCTTTGGAATCTAACACCACTTTAAAATACTTGGTGGTCAAAAGCCTGCAAAAAAATTCACAACGAAAAGTCAAAAGTATCTTTTTGTACTATATATATGTGGTAACCGGTTTTCCGCTATTTTGTCTTCTTGTCTATGCTAATTACTCTGTTGGTTTTAGCCCTTCTGCAACTCTGATTGGCTGCTCAACGATTATAGAGGATTCGCCGAATTAATGTCGGACTGAATATGAATTCAAAAATGTCAATCTCCCAGTTGGCTTGATAGCTGAGTTGGATAGAGCGCTGTGCTGGTACCTCAGGGTTATGGTTTGACTAAAATAACTTTTCTGCGGAAAAAGAATACAATAACCAGCGAAAATTTTGCAAATGATTTCCGCTATCCTGAGCACATTCTAAATGCCTGGTGTGAAACAATTTTTCTGCTCTGAGTCACCAAGTCACTGCGTTAGTCTGCTCTACATGCCCCTGGTGTCTTACTGTTTTTCGACAGGTTTCGCGTGAACACATTCTTCTAGCTTGTCTTCTCTCTTTTTCAAGAATCACTAGATCATTAATAAGGTAGTCGAGTGACATTTTAAGCTACGGGGATTTTATGAAACTTGTCAGTTTGCTGACAAGGGAAAGCATGGAGAACGCGCGCGGATCAGTGTTCGTCTTTGTTGCAGTTATTTCATCTTTAATCGTGGGTGAAGGTATGTTCTTTACTTAATATTTTATACTCTATCTATGTTTCCGTTAGACACCTAAAGAGACAATAAATAAATATTCACTTTTGTTTAACCAGATGTTCCAAGGAATCGTTTAGTATTTATCCCTCTAAAAGTGCACTTTGACTCCCATATCCTTAATCCAATTACCTTGAAGGTTGTTCTTTTTAACGACTACTTAATTCATAAAATTAACATTTGCTTAAAAGTGTTCAAATCGTAAAAAGTGGTAGTCGCTAACCTTGATCAATTGCAATTGGAGTTGACGATTTATTCCTTATGGAAGTCTTGTCTTGAGGAGTTGCGTACGCCATATTGAACAACTTCAATGCGAGCATTTTCAGATATTAATAAGTACCAGGCAAAAAAAAAATGTGAAAGCTCCGCTTTTAGGCTTGGCTAAATCTATATTAAATAGCTCCACTTTCGAGACCGTGTTTGGAAGACTGCTCCGTTTGTAGCAGCGCTTTCAATCGATAGAACAAAACGCGTCAAAAAGTCCCTTTTAATGGCAAACGTATAAGCCAAGTCTGGACGAAAGTATCAACAACAACAACAACAACAACAACAACAACAACAACAACAAGCTTTATTTGCATAACTAAAAGTACATACAGTATTGCAAAAGCGTAAAACTTAACTAAAGCGAAACTTCTAACAATCATAATCATGTAATAGAAAAAAAAAGCAATTATGTATGCGTTACATTACTTTCATTCGATAGAAGATTATTTCGTAAAGATAAGCATCGCAAAATGAACTTCATCAGTTGAGTATTTAAATAATAATTATCAGCAATTCTCCTTACTGGTCGCCATACATTTGTCACAGTACTAGTTGCAAGAAGTTGTTCAAATATCAAAAGAGTTCATCTTTGGTGATCTTTTACTTAATTCTCATCAACCATATGCTCAATATTGGATTGGCATTACAAGGAGAAAATTGATGCTGATCAATTCTGGGGGTAAAAGGGTTAAGTGGATAATTTACCACGTTAAACAGTGGCCCTCCTCTTCCGAACGGTTAAATCAATGTAAACTTACGTAAACCTTTAGTAAAGAAACATATCCTATGGGTAAAACGGGTATTTTTACTGTTAACCGTCAAACTACTATGAACCTCACCACTTGTTATTAAATATTTAACACTAAGAACGCAGTAGATGAAGTTGAAGTTGACAACCATAGCGTTTATTGACTATATAGAGCTCATAAAAGCAAAATTTCACCTGACAATGTAACAATAAAAACAATTCTCCAAAACACAATAGTAAACAGTTAGGTACGAGTTTTCAATTGCAATAACGGCTGACTGTTAAAATATCGGCTAAAATATAACTGTCAACCTCAGCCCGCACGCGACCTTGAAAAGGAAATAAAAGATTAATACCAAAGAACAAACATAAAATCTTTGACCCCGGCGGGATTTTGTAGCCTAATTTCGTAACTGAGTTATTGTTGAATATGTGCTTTTGGCCGTCGGCAGTGTATCTGAAACTGAAATAATTTCCGCTAGCATGAGCACATTGTAAATGCCTGGCGTGATATATTTTTTTTCCTGCTCTGAGTGGCTTTCCCACTGCTTGAGTCTGCCTTGAATGCACCGGGTGCCTCACTGTTTTCCAACAGGTCTTGCGTGAACGCATTCTTCCAGCTCTTCTTCTCCCTTTTTCTAGAATCACTAGATCATTAATAAGGTAGTTGAATGACATCTTAAGGGGGCACTGTCACTGTATTTTGGTAATATTTTAAAAAAGCTTAAAAATCTTTGCATCAATGGAAGTCCTAAAATAATGGTCTAGTTTTGTTACCAAAGGCTACATTACTGTATTGAAACTATTTGCTGTCCTCTGTTGCTGCAGATGGCAAAGATGGAAATGGATTAAAACGTGAAAAAAAATTGGCTAATTTTTTCAAGTTCTGAATCTGTGTCTTCAAAGAGTCGCCAAATATTTTTTTTGTTTGCTCTCCCAACTATAATTCATTAGATATTTTCCTCGTAGTTTTGCCTGAGCAGTTTTGGTATGAGTAAAGGTAATACACAATGATTTTAGCACAGTTTTGACCTAAAAACAGCAAAACCCCGGTGACAGTGCCCCTTTAAGTTACTTTACGGTTCCACTTTCCAGACGTGTTTGAAAGACTCCATTTGTATCAGAGCTTTCGACTGCCGTTTTAGTATAGACGATAGACGAAAGCGCGTCAAAAAGTGCACTTTTTCAACGGCAAACGTCTTAGCCAAATCTGGACGGAATTTTTGGGACAATTCGCCACATTAAACAACGAGCCTCTTTTTTTTTCAACCGGGATGGTTTAATCAGTTTAGACTTTTTGAGCTGTTTTTTTTTAGGGAAAATCTAAAAGAAAAAACAGCATTCTGAATTGGGCTTTGTTATCGTCGGCCCGAAAATTTGTCGGTCAAATTTTTCGTGCGGGACATTTGGCTATACTTGAACACATAGGTAAGTAGTGAACCGCAAAGCAGTGGTCTTTCAACAAATTTAGTAGCCACAGCAAGAAAAGTTAACGAATGAAGGGCAGGACACAAGAATGGCTCAATGAAGTTAAATGTTAGCCGTCAAACGGTCTAAACTTTCACCATTTGACAGCAAAAAAAAAAAAAAAATTCAAAATAATAATAAAATAAAAAATTGGTAAAAACGTCACATCGTCAAATTGACAATGTAACCCAGTGTTCATAACTAATCAGTTAGGTACGAATTTTCTAAACATTTTTTTTCAATAACCGCCCATTTTTAAGATATTTAAAATATAATCGGCAACCTAAAAGGCTATTAATTATTATTATTATTATTATTATTATTATTATTATTATTATTATTATTATTTTATGTTCTCTTCTCTTATCCTAAAAAATATGTTAGTGTTGACGAGGAGTATTGCTTTGGGTGAGCTCTGTTTGCTGGGATAGAAATAAATGACACATCCTTTTGGGATGAATTTGGCCACTGGTGTGGCCGTTTATTTTAAATAATCATAGAAAGCTTTAGATATCCAAACATACAAGACATGATCCCAGCAAAAGTGAGGGCACGCCCGCCATCCAGAGGCTGGAAAATGAGAAAAAAACGAGGGAGGGAGGGCGGGAAAATGATCTTGTCTTGCTTGAGTAGGCAAGAATCTTAACGCCAGTGTCTCTCTCCAACCGTTTGAGGTAGTTCGCTATCCTCACATGCTTTATAAAGACTGCATTGTTGTGCCCCCCCGGATGGCAGCATGCCCAGATGCTGGTTACAAGCTAACTGATTGCGTGACAGTCACATAAAACAATTTAGTCCTTTTTCGGAATAAATCTCCTATTTTGTCTATCAAAGCTAGGTCAGACCATTAAACACAGGTCCGTTCAAGGGGGTCTTAATCAGGGTATGGCTCTGATGGTTGATGATATAAGTGATTGCATTTTGGCGCTAATGGCTAAATTTCCAGTCACTAGATCCTTGATGGTCGTTACAACCCTACTCAGAATGGGGTGGGAGGGAGGGAGCGAAATTTGCCGATGTGGGCTTTGGACTTCTTCAACATGCGAGCAAAAGCCAACATAGGGAACAATTTAACGTGATATTTCATTGTCACGAAAATTTGATGTCATCATGGTATCCATATTTAGACAGTCAGAATCCTTCTTTGTTAATGGAAAGTTTTAATTTTCTTGGATTACTTAAGGTCAATTTTGATGCTTTTCTGGATTTTTGGAAAAATCTAGGAATCCAAGATGGCGGCAAGGTGCCCGCCGTTTGGAAATAATGACGTAGGTAGATCCCACGTTATTTATGTTATTAGAGTATCTTTCAGACCTCAAAGGAAACATCTTACATGTATTATCTACCCTATAAATTTCATTTCGCTAGTGTTACGGAGGCTGTAGGTGGGCGGTTTTTCCCTGGCCCCAGAGACCAAACAAACCTGGTCTAAATCGTGTTTCCATTTAGGGCAAAAGCTCTAACCTCTAGGGCTCAATTTAGCTAGAATCACCATTTTTGCCTGGGCTCTAAGTATGAAATAATTTTGGATTCCGGGCTCCACGGCAAACGTTTTGGACCCCAGGTCTCCAAAGATTCCCCTGGCCCCCCCCTCCCCCCGAGTCCCTGAAGAGTAAATATGTCCTTTACGCGAGTCCGCTTGGCCGCTTAAAACCCCGGATATCTCTTGTTATTGTTGACCACTAAATTTTCTTCGTTTTTGATTGGTTTAAATTGAACACGTGATGCAACAGTGCCAATTGTCTTGCAGGAAATAGTGTCTATCCGCAGGGACCGCGCGAGGAGTCCCCCCCCCCCCCCCCACAAACACACACACTTTTTTAAGCCATTAAAGAAATAACTGAAAAAGTTGGACATGTACAATTCTTTAGTTTTAGGGTTAATCAGTTCTCAGTTTCCCCAGTTAGATCTAATTTTCATGTGCACCAGACTGCCGGAACGGAATACTCTCCAAGTGTTCAAATTGCCTTGCCCTCATTTGGTTTGATTTAATAGTTGCAACTCACATGCGCTCTAGGGTACCCTCCAAGAGTTTGAACCTGCTCAGATTTTAATTCACTTGAATTGATGAAAGTTGAAACTCTCCCTTTCGTTCGGCCTCTAACTCTGCGTGAACTGTCACTGACTCTTTTCTGTTCTTAAAGAGTTTGAACTTTTGTTGACTCTCATTCTGTCTGGCGCGGGCATTACGCTGACATTACGGTTGTTGCCTCTCAAAGCAGGGCGCTTCCTCGTTAAAGATTGTTTTTATTATTATTATTATTATATTTTCTGCTTTGTTTCAGAGCTTTTTAGAGGCATATTTGTGGAAGCTAATACAGGTTGATCTGTTCGGCGCTTTTAGCTGAAAGCTGACCTTATTTCTAGCTGTCCTTATTTCACACTCTGAACGACATATTTGTCCCTAGCTTCGAAAACAATAGAAATTGATAATTCTTCTTGTTACATATAGGTGCATTATTTTGGGACTGTATAGACTGATAACTTTTATTACACTTGGCTGCTCTAGACGCATTGTTATTCACAGAAAGTGTTTTCGCGTGAGACTGCCACTCCCCCCCTCCTTCACAATTGAGCGGTCGATCAAGTTAGCCGCCCCCCTTTACTTTAAAATAAGCTGCGCGGTTTCTTATCTGGCGAAAAAACTCGGACGAATAGATCCATCAGCTGAAAATTTTCCAACTCGTCTTACAACAAGCCCACTATTGAAAGAAACTTGATTTAGTTCTAAGGCAGCTATTTTTTCTTACAATATGTGCTCTCCCTTCGCCGAGGTCAGCGAAGAGACCGTTCAGAGTAAAACGTGAATTTTTCCGTTCAGAAGATTGTCGTAAAATGAATGCCCAAAAACCAGTAAAGTGAAACGTGAATTTTTGACAGGTTGTACGCCTAAATAAACTGTTTTGGATTAAGTAGGTTTCCGTATGTTGTCGCTTTTTTCGTCTGTTTTTCATTCTATTGTTCTTCCTTGTTGTTGTTGTTGTTGTTGTTTTTGTTGTTATTGTTTTTGTTGTTTTTTGCAGCTTATCATCCAAAACTCAAACTTGGTACCTGAGTATTCGAAAGGGCAGTTTTTGGGCGAAAGCAAATTTAGCGGCACAAAACCAAAACAATAGAGGTTTCTGTCTCGGGGTAGGCATCGGCTGATAGTTGCCCATTGGAAATTTGATGTCAGTTAAAAGTCGCATAATATAAGAAACCCTCGAAGTTAATCAGTAACGGGCCAGCTATTAGCTAATAGTCCCTCGACAGAAACTCTCTATTGTTTAATTAGTATATACCACACAACTGAGTAGGGGTTTTTTTGCACACTCTGATTGGCTACTCAAACGAAGGGACGGCATTTGCTATTCACTTGTAAGAAGCAACAGTCGTAATTTGTGGGATACATCTCTACTTCGGAAAATAATTGTTTATTGTCAAATATCAGTTAAAATTTCAGCCCTTTAAAGGTTGTCAGTTTTACCCAGCCGTAATCGCCGTTTACCGAATAGCTAACCTTTTTATTCTGCCTTTCTTTGTTCAAGTATTCAGTGATGTGACCATCGAAAATAGATGCGCTCAGACTACACTCGGTGATAAATCAGAAACAAAAGCCAGCATTCCACAAACGAGTTGGATCCAGACTCCCTCGGTCGTAGAAATGAGCCCCGGTAAGATTTATCACAATACATTCAACGCGCTATCCAGCTGTTGAGCTTTGCTTCCCTTTTAGTGTTGTTTGAGGTGCTGTATAGAGTAGTTATAAGTTTTGAGTCTGAAAATAAATATAAGGTTTGCGTGTAACCACTCAAATAATAATAATAATAATAATAATAATAATAATAATAATAATAATAATAATAATAAATTTTTATAACGCCATTTCCCAGTGGTCCAATGGTGAAAATAATGTTGTATTTTAATGTCAAGAAGAAGAAACTCCTTTTAACTTGAACTTGTGATAGGGAGACGGGGGATGAGGCAGGGGAACTGGAAGCCGTGAGAAAAGGGGGCGGGAAAGGGATTAAATGGTGCGGGATGCGGGTAGCTCGTGCTTCCTGCCCCCCGCGCAAAAAATGTTATGCAAATTAGCTGGCTGCACATTCAATGTGCAGCCAGCTAATTTGCATAAGTAATTCAAAGCCAAGGTTTGACACCTCTCCGTCTCTTGAGGTTTTAGCTGAACACACTAGGAAATCAGACAAACGCCCACAAAAAAGTAATTCAAGCTCTCCTAAACTGAAATGAAAGTAACCGCAATTTCCGGATTAATGAACATACAACACTAATGTTGGTAAACTCAAGAATACAATTGTGTAACCGGTAATATTGAATTGAATAAATTCTCCGCCCCGCTACCTGTAAGACTGGGAAAAAGGTTTTAAAAAAAAATGATGATTTTAGAGTCGTAATACAACTTAACGTTCAAGGTACATTCATTGTAAATGAAAACCTGGCAATCGGTTAATCTTTTGTTTTGTTTTGCTTCTTTTTTATTGCACAAATAACAGAATCTTCCAGGTATATGCATGCTACCTAAGGAAGACAGAATAAGCTATAAAGCGATGTTAGACATTCCACTTCCAGGTATATGCTACCCAAGGAAGACAGAATAAGCTAAAGCGCGATGTTAGACATTCCGCTTCTAGGTATATGCTACCCAAGCAAGACAGAATAAACTAAAGCGCGATGTTAGAAATTCTGCTTCCAGGTATATGCTACCCAAGGAAGACAGAATAAGCTTTAAAGCGACGTTAGAAATTCCGCTTCCAGGTATATACTACCCAAGGAAGACAGAATAAGCTAAAGAGCGATGTTAGAAATTCCGCTTCCAGGTATACGCTACCCAAGGAAGACAGAATAAGCTAAAGCGCGATGTTAGACATTCCGCTTGCAGGTATATGCTACCCAAGGAAGACAGAATAAGCTAAAGCGCAATGTTAGACATTCCGCTTGCAGGTATATGCTACCCAAGGAAGACAGAATAAACTAAAGCGCGATGTTAGAAATTCTGCTTCCAGGTATATGCTACCCAAGGAAGACAGAATAAGCTATAAAGCGACGTTAGAAATTCCGCTTCCAGGTATATACTACCCAAGGAAGACAGAATAAGCTAAAGAGCGATGTTAGAAATTCCGCTTCCAGGTATACGCTACCCAAGGAAGACAGAATAAGCTTTAAAGCGATGTTAGAAATTCCGCTTCCAGGTATATACTACCCAAGGAAGACAGAATAAACTAAAGCGCGATGTTAGAAATTCTGCTTCCAGGTATATGCTACCCAAGGAAGACAGAATAAGCTATAAAGCGACGTTAGAAATTCCGCTTCCAGGTATATACTACCCAAGGAAAACAGAATAAACATTAGCTAAAGAGCGATGTTAGAAATTCCGCTTGCAGGTATACGCTACCCAAGGAAGACAGAATAAGCTTTAAAGCGATGTTAGACATTCCGCTTGCAGGTATACGCTACCCAAGGAAGACAGAATAAACTAAAACGCGATGTTAGACATTCCGCTTCCAGGTATATACTACCCAAGGAAAACAGAATAAGCTATAAAGCGATGTTAGAAATTCCGCTTCCAGGTATATGCTACCCAAGGAAGACAGAATAAACTAAAGCGCGATGTTAAAAGTAATGCTTCCAGGTATATCATACCCGAGGAAAACAAAGCGTAACGATAGCGATCAAGTTTCCAGGTACAGCATATTATGTGAGAAAAATCAGAATAAAGGTAGAGCGCGATGCTAATATTTCGCCTTAAGGTATACACGTATTTAAAATTGTAATTCTTATTTCCACTTACCAAAGGTCTCTAGTCTCTTTTTGTCTCGATTCCATAGCTTCGTGGAGCGGTCGTCGTTTAGACGCGCGCGATTTTCAAAACCTTACATTTCCCGCCACCATTGTGTTACACGCAAAACACAAATTCAATATAATGTTTTGAAGAAAGCCTGGTATTACCCAAGCAGTCGCTACAAGTAGGTATTTAGGTTGGAAACCTTCTATACTTGGAATAAAGTAAGTAAAATATCAAAAGGAAACGCAATGACTCGCGGCTGTGAAAGGTTTAATACATGATACTAGTGTAGCTCGAATAAATTATAATCGAGTCGTGAAAGCGCCACCACGTCCCGTGGGTCCTCTGACATACGTTTCTTCACATAAAAGTCAGTAGCCTAAAAATTTGATCGATGTCGGGTTCTTGCTCGACCTACATGCAAATGACTATAGTGGCGGTCTAGCAAGGAAAATATACCATGAAACTGAAACGACGAACACATGTCGCACCACATCATTACAAACGGCGTGACAAGTCTGGATACTCCTCTGGGCCTGTTCTAGATTTCGTTTCCTGGCGTATGGTGACAAGTCGTGCGACCTAAACCCTTTGTGTTGCTGGAATTCGACAGAGCCAAAAGGAGGTTACTCGAAAAACAGAAAAACTTACCTGAAAATCCACGCACTTGCGCTGACTGTGCTCGTTCTTTCCTGTAATAATTTTAACTTCACGGCGTGATCGCCTTTCTCATAATCTTAATGTAGGCATGCTGTTAAGTAACCGCAAGGACACATGCCGATCGCACGTGTTGATATAATTCTCTTCATTGCTGACAGAAATGATTGGCGTAAAATAACGCTTTTAATGAATGCAGGCTGCGAATTTTTTCCATGGCCAAAGTTCCTCTTAAGTACGTTAACAAAACCTAAATATTTTGCAGGTAATTATCAAGTTCTTGGTCGAGACGTTCATCTTAGTTATGTTAAGGAGCAGTTAGAAGACGAACAAAAGCACAACTTTGACTTCAGTGCTAAGCGCAAAACCGAACCACTTGTTACACGAGTGGAGATCCTCTCGGAAACTTTGTATATCCAGGTAAGTCACAATAAACTAGAATTATATGCAGACCATCTCAGTCAAGATGTTTCAACTTAAGCAGTTAAAACTTAAACCTGAAACATCCAGGCTTGAACGGCAATCGAGCCCATGACCTCTGCGCTCTAACCAACTGAGCTATCAAGCCAACTGGGAGCTGGTCAATTGAGAGTTCTTGTTACACACAATAAACTGTTATCGCGGCAGGAGCATATCACTCAATACGCTTCTGATCACGGTGATGATGATTTTTCTGTTTGTCTCTTTTCCTTTTCGTAAATGTATATTGACCCGCTGAGTTAATGCGACGTTACAACCCCGAGTAAAAGCGCACTGACGGGTGCATGTACACGGGTAACAGTAGGCAATGAAGAAAAGGAAAGTTAAACCATAACCTTGAGGGAGGTTCGAACAAAAAGGTTTCAATTTTGTATTCACAGTACATGTAGGCTTAGAAATTTCTCAAACGTGACACTGAAGCTTAGACTGAGGTGAAGAGAAAAAAGAGGAGAAGTGGGAGGAGACCAAGTCGGCTAACTCCGACAATCCTCTTGAGACCTGACTACAAAACGAGTGCTACTCGTTTCAAAGTCGGAGAAGAACGTTAACCGTGAATATCTCTTACAAGAACAATTTCCCCTTGTCCGCATTTTCAATGTTGCTTTTCGACCAAAAAGGACTGGGGAATAGTCAATACTTCCAAGCGACATTCAATCTTGTACCCAGAGCCCTCAAGCTTCTTGGTCAGCGGCTGGTTGCCGGGAGAGACACCGAGGTGATGGAATTGTTACCGCAAGAATCCTGCGGTTAACGGTCCTTAGTTTTGTCACGGTGAACAGCCAACCAAAACAATTAAATTTTTGCCATTACCCCAGAGTCTCCCGGCGAACACCGCTGATCAAAAAGCCTGAGGACTCTGGGTGCGAGATTAAGCGACACTGGGAAGTGACTGGGGTGATAGGATGGGGAACGAAACATTTCTGTCATCTTTTCTGTGTTTTCGTTCCGGAATAGGCCCACACATTGCGTTTATTGCAACTCCAACTCTCGCACTACCCGTTAGTTCCACGCTATTCCCAAGGGCACTTTGGTTCCTCGCGAACAATAAACAAGAAATTGCGTGAGGAGGAGACAACTGTTAGTTGTAGTAAGACGACGTCATCATAAAAACGGAAGTTCGGTTATTGAGCTCACGTCCGACGTGAATTCGCGAAAATGATGTTGACTTTTTTGCTTGGGCGGGTCTGCATGAAGGCGAATTGATCATTTACACGACCTATAAGACGGTCGCAGAACTTCCCCATAATTCACGTTTCATCCCTTTCACTCCCAGGGTCAGTTATGGAGACATAACATCATCTAGTAGTTCTAACACCTCAGTGGTTCTTTTGAAACTGTGGATAAAATCGTATGGTGTGACTAATCAAATGAAACCCCTTCAGTAGCACTTTCACGTGGTACTATTATTTAAGTATTTTATGTCTTGAATTTTGATTTTAACAGTGGCGGATCCAGGATTTTTTTAAGGAGAGTGGCTGACCTGACAGAACGATAACGGAACAATCGGAGAAAAAGTCGGCTCAGTGATAGTTTTGCTCCTTTCCGTAATTTCAAGCTTAAACGACCCTAAAGAGGAAGGTGGCTAGCCACCCAATCCACCCCGTTGGATCCGCCCCTGTAAGATGGTCTTGGGAGTAAAAGGGTTAATTCGTATTTCTCCATCTCATTAGGGAAAAGTCGAACTGCATGGCATCAAAAATATAATAGTGTTCGCTCGAAGAATCATTGCTTCTCCAGGAAGTCAACTTAACGTGTCAGCACCAAACTGGGACCAGGAGTTCAAAACTCGAATTTCAAGGCCGGGACAAAACGGAGAGAATGGAAAACATGGCATTGATGGCCCTAAAGGTTAGTAAGTTTAAGCCCCCGATAACAACATGAGTGTTCTCCTGACTGTTCTCTAGATATTTCTTATGGTAATACCTGGAAGAATTTGCTTAAGCTTCAAGGCATTTCATCAATGGTGATCATTTCTTTATTTTCATGACCTGTATGAGAGTTTCGGAAAGCGGGGTGAATGTAGCAGTAACCTACAATTGTACCAGCTCTTACAGCTTTGGTTACATGAAAACAATTAAACACAAATCGAAAACTTGAATTTTTAATTTCTGTACTTTGTGACGCTGGCCCTGGTTGTTCAAAGGGGGGGATCACTCTATTCACCGGATAAAACTCTATCCAGTGGGTAGTGTACTTTGTTTTGTTACCGTAGAGTTCAGAAAGTAGCGGCCCCCGTTACTTTCGGAATTAGCAAGCCAAAGGGCCGCAACTTTCCGTTGGCCGCTTTCTTTTCGGGTGGCCGTTACTTTCGGGTAGCTAAAATACGTCATTGGTTGAAGAAAAATGGTGAACACAACCGCACAATAAGCATAATGAAATCACTGAAGTCGAGACTTCCTGTTCGAGCCACTGTATACAGAGTTTTCATGATCAGTGTTTTCATGAATTAAATACTTGTTACAGTGAGCTTCTTTCGTTTATTTTTTTATTAGGAAATAACAATAAAGCTTGTTTGATGTTGGCACTGACGGTTGGTAGTACGTATTGTGTAACAAAGGGCGAAAAAAAGAAAGTCCGAAAATGGACTTTTTTTTGGGGGTGGGGGGGCGAGGGCGCTACATTCGGGAATTACTAGAAAGGTCAGAAAATTAACGTTACTTTCGGGTAGCCGTTACTTTGGGGGGCCGTTACTTTCGGAACTCTACGGTATCATTTATTAGGTGGATAGCGATTTATCTGGTGGATAGAGCTATCCACCCTTTGAACAACCTGGCCCTGGTGTTTAATGCAGATTAAAAGTATTAAACACTATTGTCACGGGGCAATTTCAATATCACAAATTGGAGTGCAATTTCAAATCGCCTAAGTATAGCAAACTAACGACGACTTATCCTGCGATCTCACCGTCATTGATTTCACGGTACTGTACGAATGTTACGTGATATGACCTAACGAAGTGGCGCGTTTCGTCGCCCGTTGGTGCCTTGTGCTCCCCGTGCTGGTCTTTTCTTTGTGCCAAAAACCAACAACGCCTTGGTAAGATGCAGGTGATATAACGCAACATCAGCACATCTTTTTTTTATGGTGATGTGACGAGCGCTTTGCTCTCGACTGTCGCATCAAAATCGTAATCAGACCTTTCTTCAGAGGAGGACAATTTTCCCTCGTTGAACAATTTCTTTATCTGGACACTCAGGAGAAGTTTACAAGCTTACTTTGCAAACCATGTAATTAAACTGTTATATTTACATAGATCAATTTATTGCTATTAAAGTCAACAGTTGGGTTTTCCATTCTCTTTAATTATAATACAATGTAGGCTATCCTACATTGGCATCTTTCTTTTTCATCGAATAACATCATAGTGTCAGGGCCGTAGCCAGACTTTTCTGATAACCGAGGTAATTGCGAAAGCTCGGAAGGCGTGAGCTTTTAGGGGGGTCTGGGGGCATGCTCCCCCAGAAAATTTCGAAATCTAGACGCTCGGAAATGCCATTTTTAGCGTTTTCCTGGTGGTATTTTCCCCCAAACATAATCAAAATCCAAACTAACTTTAACAGCATTCCTGATGCCAATAAAGTAGAGCTGTTTTAATATATAACAGAGGCATTCCTTTCCTACTGCACGACAGAAAGGAAAATATTAAATAATCAGCCATTTCAGAGATTAAAGCACCTGGAGTTGATATTTTCCCAGTTTAATTCCAGTGTAAGCAAGTATAAATGTTTGAACTCTAATAGCTCTTCTACCACTTTTCCAGTTTGTGAAAAAGAGTGAAAAAAGTAATGCCCCCCCCCCCCCCCACCTTGTATGTATTAAATTTTACATCCAACTTCCCCTCTTTCTAGTTGTGATTTTCCCCTATGCCCCCCTCTGGTTTCCCAACCCCCCCCCCCCCCCTTCCAGGTAATTATTGCACAGTCCCTTAGAAGAGGCTAGCTGATAATTATTCGACCTGTGAGCGCGCACTGGCACACGGATGAGGAGAGAAAGCACTAAGGAGGCTCCGAGTTGGCCCAGGAGGGAGTACTCCCATATCTAAGCTATATAGGTATAGGTGCCGCCAGAAACTCGCAAGGAGCTGAAACGTGTAACTCGCGTTCGATGCTCGTGAATATTCATTTTTCAAACTACTATATTGGAAACCCTCGCTCCAGTCTACGATGCTGCAGTTCATTTCGCTTCCGTTGAAAATTGAACTTATAAGCGATATAAATGCGCAGTTACCATAAAAATCGAGAAAGAACGAGAAAAACAAAACGAGAAAGGAAAAAAGGGAAAATAATTGATCACATGACTGAAAGAAAAAGACGCCAAAACCGTGTTGCAGCGTTTCTTTGCACGGCTGAATGGATCAATGAAACTGCTCCGAAGTGAACATCCGAGAATAATTTTTTGAAAGTCTTCCAAATATTGGCTCTAAATGTGGCACAGGTTTGACGTTTCCTAAAAAATTGTTGTATTCATCGTCCAAGGGAATTAAAGCTACAGTATGATTTCAGCATTGAAGATGGAGAGTGGAAACGAACACAAAACGTAGTGATTACAGGTTCAGAGGCCGCGGACGGAATGTGTCAAAACAACAATGAATCAAACATTCAACTTATTTTGCATTGCAATCTCTTTATTTGAACATTTGGAGCTGCTTGAACTCAGAGCTACATCAACTGCAGGTAAAATGATGTTATTTTGTGTAGTAAGCTTATAAAGCTGAAAAACTGTCGTCCTTTCTTATCCAGTTACGTTTCAATTGTTTAGCTTGATTTTGGTAGCGAACAACCGAAAATGTGTGACATGTGACACTTAAATATTATTTAAAACGGTTCTCTTCAATTTTGTCGTGTATCATGTCTTGATATTTTGGTGTCAAAAGTTTTCCGTGTAAAACCTACCTTTTGTGAACATTTCTTGATAGTGCCACGTCGAAAGAAATCGTAAACACAACGCTAGACTAGTTTGGTTTGGTTTCGCAGTCTGATCTACTTCTAACCCCAGCGGTTTGCTCGATGTTGTTTCAGTTACCAATTTTGTTGCCTGAAAAATTTCCTGCTCGGACTTCGAAACCAGTATTTCTTTTTGCTTTGTCGTTTCAACGTTCGAAAGCTTTGTCGGCTTGTTTTCCCCCTGTTTATCAGCCATTCTCTGAGCAAGTGGGCGAACTTGGTGTGAAATTACGTCACGTCGTTCACGAAATTGATTGGTCAGTTCTCTTTCTCCTCATGTTCCAAATATGGTACTTGCGAAAATGAATAATTACGAGCATCAGTCAAAACCTACATATGCGAGTTACACGTTTCAAGTCCTTATGAGTTTCTGGTGCCGCGAAATAGCTTATGGCTTCGAGGTTCTCAGTTCTTAAATAAGGTATCTATTTTGCCCCTTTTGGTATTGTGATCCCTGTGTGATCTTTAAATTTGAATTATCTAAAATTGCAGTACGTGAACGCCAAGTTAAACTCAAGTGGGCTAGTCTAGACGTAGTATTCTTTGCTACATGCCAAACTTTCCATGTTATAGAAAAGAAATAAAACGACCTGCCTACAGAATTCTTTAGTTAGTTCTTTAGGTTTTCTCTTGAAGATGTCATTTTTAGGTTTTGGCCTTACAAAGGGTACCAATTTTTGATTTTCTACACTTAAATAGGGTCAAGGTTTTAGAACCATTGCGGCACCTATTCCTACACTGACGCCAGTACGCCCTTCCCCCTTCCGGGCGAGTTGGTTTTAGTCACCTCGCAGCCAACAAGCGACAGTAGAATAATTTTTTAATTTAAATCCCATAATGGCAATAAGTGCTACTTTTTCCCCACAATTTTGGACTTCACAGCGAAAACTTGTGAACACCTAATAATAATAATAATAATAATAATAATAATAATAATAATAATAATAATAAGAATAATAATAATAATGACTTTAATACAGGATCCATAAAGTGGCTCTTCGCCTTTACAGTAAAAACTATCTATCTAACTAATATTCTAACAATTATAATTGTAATAACAAATGAATTCTATGGGAAGTGGTTAAAAAAACCTCGACACTTGTTAGGGCATCCAATCTCCTTATAAGGTAAAAAACAAGGTAATTTGCTGATAATCAGTGTGTGTGTTCAACCAATCACGAGGCTAGAAATTCAATAACCGAAATTGAGCATTTATTTCATGCAACATTCACGAGAACCAGCTTGAGTTCGCCAGAACGAGTTTGCAAACTGTGGTTTGCCTTTTGCGGTATGAAGGTACTTTAGTTTCGAAGTCAAGTACCCCCTTTGGACTAAACTTTTGAAATTTTTACGCAGTTGAAATATTTGCTGATGTAATTCTCGGTTCCCTTGATGTCATCGCAAATGGAGGTAATGGACACAAGGGACAAGATGGCGGCGATGGGGACGATGCACCAGACAGTCGTGTTAAGGTAATAACATGAAAATAAATTAAATACATGAGCATACTCAATTAGGCCTCTTACAGTCAATCTATAGGTCACGTGTGAACAGGAGTTCACGATTTTAAGTGCGGGTGTCCAACATGTCTAACATTATATTTTAATTTGAATAAAGGCTACACCTTAGACTAAATCTTTCAATGTTCAATTTAAACCTGAGGTATTTTAACGGCAATTCGGAAACTCGCAAAGAATTTTCAACGTTTGTGAACAGGTTATTTTTAGCTGAGCCGAAGGCTTCCAAAGATTTCCGAAGATGATCCGAAGTCTTGCAAAGACCTCCAAAGATGACCAGAAGTCTTCCAAAGATATCCGATGATTACGCAAAGCTCAAGGCCTCCAAAGACAACCGAAAATCACCCGAACTTTTCCAAGGATAACTAATGATAACCCAAGCAAACAGTCGCAGGAGAAGATTGTCTCAAAATGACCCAACTCGCGAAAGAAAGCCGTTACACGAATATATGCTTGGGAGTTGAACGCTCCAGATAATGGGCTCCTATAGCTAGTTTTGACAGGAGGGAATTTTTTTATGGATATTATACTAATTAAGTTATAACTCCACTGGCACCAGCCTAGTACCCAGGCGTTTTACTCCAGCTCACTTGACTCGACTTGGTGCAAGGTGTCGTGATGCCACCAAATGAGGCCTCCGGAGAACGCCGTTCTCGCGGTATGCCATTCCTTGACTTCAAAAAATTTCGCGCCATGTAATGTGAGCGAGAAGGGAACACCTGGGCGATAAGCTGCACTGGCCCCTCCACGTAACTCTAAGATGCGCGTAAGCCGCTTCTGTAATTTTTATATGAGCAGCTTCAAAAGAGCATCGAGAAAGCGAGATTAAAAACAAATCATCTACGCACTTATTCTATCCGATGTTACGCGCAAAGGGATAAAAAGCATTAAGTAACGCGGTATTTTGTTTTTCTAATTAAGAAACGCGATAGATCGAAGAGCGAGTGCACCGACCAATCGTATGACAGTTGCAAATCGCTTCCTGGAATACCTGGAAAAGACGGGAAAAAAGGAGGAGACGGGGGCAATGCGGGAAAGCCAGGTAATGTCGGTTGTGTCTTTGTGAGTCTAATAATTTTTATGAAGATTAGGAGAAACGCTTCTTTGTATGTCTTAGCTTGACTTCATGGTAATGTGCGTAACCCCTTTAAAAACCGCTATTTTCTGACATAAAAAAACTAAACCTAGAATTTTATTCAGTAAACAGCTGAAAGAACTTTTTATTTTTGAACATATTTGGACTTTAGATTTTTCTTTTCCTTTTAACAGTGCTCTTGCTCTAAAGGGTTATCCTGTCGAAATATTTGCTCGTTATTATGATTATGATTATGATTATTATAATGGCTTTTTGTTGGATTACTTGTTTTAGAGATACATTTGTCAGAGTAATGCGCCAGACGACACTTGAAGTGTAAATCAAACAAAACTGATTGTAAGGCTGGCACTGCGACGAAGAGGCACAATTATCGGCCGATAGTCTTCTTCAGGGCCTGTACTAATCAGAATAACAGAATAACTTCGTTTGCAATCTAACCTAACATACCAGTAATTATAATATACCGGTGCACGCTGACGAACACAATCAAGACAGTACGCGCCAACTTTATAGATCAGGTTTTAGGTCTGTCAACGACGAGCGAAGCACGTGTTACATAGGACCAAAGCACGTGTCACGAACGTGATTATCATTTCCCTAGGGAATGGCGGGAGAGCTGGGAGCATTAAATTCCGCTGGAGAAAGATTACTGGCACTGTGCTCTTGAAATCCTGTGGGGGACTGGGAGCTGATCCAGCAAAAAACGGAAAGGGAGGAAAGGGTAAGATCCTATGGTGATTGTCATGGAGTCGCCAAATGTATATGTGAAGATCTTATGCGGTGATCTCTGAATAAAATACTCTGGAGCTTTACACCTTTTTTTCGTTCAAAGCAAAAAGTGTTGCAGCTCGAATAAAATCACCAATTCTTACATTACGTATATTCTGATTATAATTTACGTGACGAGGCAAAACCGAGGTGAAATGTTAAAAGAACTACCCGATCTAACGTGTATACTGTTTTTCTGATTTTAAAGCCTAATTCACGCGCTATTGTATGAAGATAATAAGCAAAAACTCAAATGAGAGGTCTTTTAAGTGCCGGGGCACTGCGCCCCCGCGTGGGTAAAAGGAGAAATGGTTTCATTAGCATCTTTGCACTAACTTGGGGTAAAACCAGTTTGAGTCGAATTATTTATTAGGGCCTGGTTGTTCGATAGCCTGTTAACGTTAACCCGGGATTAATATGTCAGACACATGTTCCTGTTTCTCTTGTTTAAAAGATTTTTCACTACTGATTTCAAATGGTTGTTTGAAGACAACCAAAGTCACAACTTAGGGGACGAGTGATTTACAGGAATCTTCAGCACTTGGCAATAAGACTGAATTGAAATTTGACGTTAATCCTGGGTTAGCTTGATCCTGCTTTGAACAACCGGGCCCAGGAATATACCTTTGCGCCGAACTATTCTGACAATGAACACACACTTTACGCATTCTTAATTACTTGTGGTAAAATTTCCACTCATTTGACTCTCTGTCGACTACAATGCAATGCGCACGTTTCAGTTTATGTTTTGATTCCTTTGGAGAGAGAACATTGTGATATAATTGGCTAGATTTGAGCCCTTTAGCAGCCAAGAAAGGAAATGAAGGTGTTCACTTCGTTAGGTGTATACGTTTTGTCAATAGAAAGAGCTAAATTTTATGGTTTATAAGTCTTGCTGATGACTGTAATAAAATACGATTCATCGTTGACTGTCATTACACGTCACGCAGTCAGAGAAATATTTTCAAATTAACATAGCACATTTGGTTTTTAGTGTACCGGGTCATGAGTTCTCTCATTCATTTATGTTCAACAGCACTTATACCTTAATATACCCTCTTTAAAATTTTTAAAGGCGTGTAGAGTAAAAGCAATTGACATTACTTTATTTTATCACTAACGGTTGCAAAACCGCGATTTGTCACCCGCGGGGTGTGTTGAATACTCAGTCACGTCCGATCTACAGAAACATTTATTACTGTAGTCAGTTTGATATTCACTCACATTCAGTTCCACATAACCATAAGAATTCTGTTATTTTTCCCTATGAACTCACTGGATCGTCCATAGTCACATTATTCTGATATGAGGTATAAATAAAAACTTTCCGCGTGGTCTCGCTTGTCGGTTGAGAACTGTGCGAAACATCGAGTGTCCGAATGTCGCTTTTGTGACCCGAAGAATAAAACATTTTTTAAATCAACACTGCTTCAATAGTTCCCTGATAAATTTTATAGCTCCATAAGAAAATGTCTATCCATTCTACGGAAGGATGACTTGGATGAAGGCAGATTTCCACAGCCTTCAAATGCTGACGCAAAACTTTGGGGTTTCGTGGTGCACGAAACCTCCGTTTAGGCGCGCGTTGCATTGTAGTCGACAGAGAGTCTTTAAGTATATAAAATTAACTTGAATAATTAATTTTGATAATTTGATAATAACGGCACGGAGTCGTACAAAAGTTATTCTACTTCATTGCCGCTTAATTTCAATCTGCGAGAACATTAGAAAACAAAGAGGACCTAAAAGACAGTTGAAGTAAATCGCGGTTCTTATAAAGAGAAAGTGAATAGCTTTTTCCCATGAAAATATGAAAATCTTTTATTTAATGTTTTTGTTTTTTCACAGGAGGAGCCGGGGATAAAGGTGGAAAGGGGAGGAAATGCAAAAAAACGAGGATATTAGGCTTACTTGCTCCTATCAAAAGGTGTGATAGTGATGGTGAGACAGCCGCCGCAAGAGATGGAGATCGTGGTGGCGATGGAACACCGGGATCAAGTAAGTGAACAAAATGGCGACAACCTGTTTTTGTAAACAGACTAATACGAACTCGTAGTTTGTATATAAACTGTAATTAAACACCTTGAAAGGTATTGAAAGCTTAAAGAAAAGGACGAGACGTTGATTATTTTCCAAGACATAAATGAATGAATGAATGAATGAATGAATGAGTGAGTGAACGAACGAACGAACGAACGAACGAACGAATGAATGAATGAATGAATGAATGAATGAATGAATGAATGAATAAACGAACGAAAGAACGAACGAACGAACGAATGACTGACTGACTGACTGACTGAATGAATGAATGAATGAATGAATGAATGAATGACTGAATGAATGACTGACTGACTGAATGAATGAGCGAATGAATGAATGAAATAATGAATGAATGAATGAACGAACGAACGAATGAATGAACGAAAGAACGAACGAACGAATGAACGAACGAACGAACGAACGAAAGAATGAATGAATGAATGAATGAATGAATGAATGAATGAATGAATGAATGAATGAATGAATGAATGAATGAATGAATGAATGAACGAACGCATCAATGAATGAACGAACGAAAGAACGAACGAATGAACGAACGAACGAAAGAACGAACGAACGAACGAACGAATGAATGAATGAATGAATGAATGAATGAATGAATGAACGAACGCATCAATGAATGAACGAACGAACGAACGAACGAACGAATGAAGTAATGAACTAACGAATGAATGAATGAACGAACGAACGCACCAATGAATGAACGAACGAACAAACGAATGAATGAATGAATGAATGAATGAATGAACGAACGAACGAACGAACGAATGACTGAATGAATGAGTGAATTGTTCGAGGAAACTGATTCGGTATTCATGTCTCCTGAATATCTTGTGTATTCATTTTTATCGTGTTTATTTTTTCCCATTCAGCTCCTGATACCAAAGGAAAAAATGGTGCTGTCAGCAAGAATGTTATTAGAGCTGGGGAATTAAACGGAGATAATAAAGGAAGGTACCCAGTGGAACTGCTAAAAATTATGAAGAGAAAGGCTGAAGACGCGTTGCTAGGAGACCCAAATTCTTCTTCTGGGAAGGATGGTCTGGAGTTTATTAAAAGCGTGGTTGCACAACGAAAGGGGACTGAAATTGAATTGATTAAGAAAGGTAAATTTCATTCATTCGGATTCCGTGCTGTTTTTTTAGCCAACATGGCGACCACCGGGTCTAGTAATGTATGCTCATTTTTTTTACTAGCCCCGTACTTTTTCTTGCCCCAAACTACTGGTTTTCGTTCGGGCCAAATAAATAGTCGTCGGCAACGTTTGCTTCCGATCATGATAAGATGTATTGTTGACGTCAGCAGTATCTAAGTAACGAAAAGTACCAAAACAATATCATGAGGTGTACTATTTCGTCTAACTGCGTTACTATAACAATCTTGTCACGACATATTTATTTTTCAGAGACTAACCGCTTTGAAGTAGCCACACGTGTCTTATGTAAAACGCATGCGCAACAAAGTTATTAATCTTCTAACATGTGCAGAATTACCACGCAGCTCTTAACAACCTCTAATTTCATTGGACCTTGGTATCGCGCAGCTATATTGTTTTCAGGGATAGGGTCCATTGCTTTGTTGTTTGTTGAATTGTTTTCTGAGCAAATCAGAGAAGACCTTGTAAGAACTGTGTAAACATGTGTACATCTTCTTTCAATGATGCAATTGCCTTATCTTTTCCTACTTGTAATCACCGCTGACCCACCCAACAGTCCTCACGTGTGAGGGATAAGTTGTAAAGGTAAATGAAAAATATACAAACCCATATCTTAGTATCAAAAAATTGTAAAGACTAGTATAGTGAAAGATTTCAAAACGTTTTCCTTTTTCCTTGCTATGATAAGATGTACATTTTACAATCAGGGAGGGCATGACTCTGAGAGCGTTAAGTTATTTAAGCCAGGCAGAAAAGCAGATCTCGCAGTGCCCAAGAGGTGGGGGGAGGGGTGGGGCGGGGAGTCTACGCAGGTGCAAAGGCCATTTTTTGGGCTTGCAATAAGAGATTGTGGTCTTTTTGATAGAAATTTTCTGGTGGTTTTACTTTGGTTAGAAAGATTTCGAAGGGACATTTTTAGGGTTGATCAACAGCGTACTTAACTCAGAGTTTTCAATTTTATTTCAAGAGCTGTTCAGTGTTTTTGCACAAACGTAACCAAGCTACATGCAAGAGGATTTTTTTCAAGGTTACGTTCTGAATCGTTGGACTTTATTGGGTCCAGGGTTAGCCTTTGGGACTTTTGGGGAGCATAAAAATTGGCGTCATTGGCATTTACCCGACACAGATATACCTGACTACCCCGCCCCCCACCCTTCCGGGTTCTATGTTACCTCCTCAAGCCACTCACGAAATTTTTTAACCACAGGATCAAGATTGATCAGGAGTTAAGGCACACGAAAACGACTAATTGGTAAACTTGGGCCTTATTACTTTGCTCTTCAGAGGTGACCAGAAAGTTGGGATTCCTCGGGAAAAAAGGCTTTGACATTTTCGGAAGGAACAAGTTGTTTGCTCCTCGTATCAAATGGGACGCTTTGAAGGACATGGTGCAAAACTTAAAGAGTGCAGCAAAGGATTACGAAGATGCCTTCAACGGTATTAGGTCTTCAGTGGAAAACAAAGGACATTTTCGGCAGGTTGGTAATTCTTCCATAAAGGTCTTAAGCCAGGGACGCAATGGGAGATTTCATTCCCTCATCACGACACACGAAGCAATGGCCGGCGAGATCTTCGCAAAGTGGCCACCGAATTCATTTTTACTCAACGATATCCGCGATTTTAATTCACCTTCCCTCTACACCGAACAATTTTTTTCCATCTAAACCGACACTCCTCAACCATATAATTATGGGCAAGCAAATATTTTACTATCGCTGATATAAAAACATTGCCGTTCTTTCCTAACTTAACAGACAAAACAGAATATTTCAGCTATATAATTATAGAAGGATTAAAAACAATAGGCTCTGATTTTATGAAAAAGGTAGCCTCCAAGATTTTACAAGATAATTAACCCTGCACCTATATCTCTCTCCTCCTTTTCAGAAGCCTACCTCTTTTTTAGTATGATAATCTACCATACCGAAAAAATGGCGACTGGTACATTTACCCATAATTCTTAGCGCACAAAAACCCTAAAAACGCTCATAAAAAAGCAAAGAAAAGTTCTGAAACTCTAAATTTAGCATACAGAATGTCGCTAACACAGGGATAAATTTATGCAAAAAATATAACTTTTTATCTGCCTATTGGCTGTGTTAGGTTAACAAGGTATTGTGGTAAATGTAAAGCCGTCAATATTTTTCGTACGGTGAATTGTTAAGCTGCAAGTAACCAACGTATGTGTGTTGTCTCCAAGTTGTAACTTTTGCGTACAAGTACAACGTATTCAGTAACAAATAGATTCCATCTGGCCGTGCGTGTGTACTTTGCTAACGCAGACATCAAAACGTGGTTGGTTTTGATGTCGTCACCCCGCACAAAATAGCCCAATTTCGATATATTGAAACTCAGTCTTAAACAATAGGCATCATTTCGAGGCTTAGGGGAATAAACACATATAAATCCTTCTATTAGTCCCTAAGCCTCTTAGTGATGTCTGTTGTTTCAAGTTGAATTTTAATATATCGAAATTGGGCTATTGTTTAATGTTTAGAAATGTTTTTAAAAATCTTTATTCTTTAAAAAATCTTGATTATTTCAGCGCGCAGACCTATGCAGCTCATTAGTCATTCGTGCGTCTGTGCCTTAATCAAAGACCACAAGCGTTTTACTCCGTCCATTGTATATAATTAGCAATGCTACGTACACTGTAATTAAGGTGCGCATGTAGAAGTCTTTGCTATGTTATATACCTAATTATGAAATTAGCCTTATTAATTGCGAATTCGACGGTTGCCTTTCATTGGTGGTCAACGTTCTGGGTTTGCAGTTATGTGTTCACAGTCCAAAAACGAACGTCCCTTTTTTCGACAGCTCGCTCAAAAGATGACTTCAGTTGCTGAAAAACAGATTCTTGCGGAAAGAAAGCGACTGGAAGAAGCCAGAAATATCGCCCAAAGTGAAAAGAGACTATATGTTAAGGTACATTTGTAGCACAGCCAAACCAGGTCACTGTTGGAAAATGGCTCACTGAGCGTTTAATACGTATACATGTTATTCGTTTAATACAAGTAGCTACAGGTTCGACTGGTTTAAGAAAATCAACATTGGAATCGAGTCCTGTAATGTTTTGGAATGGTCCTACTCTGTTTGGAAGGCTCCCTATACTATATTGGAATGGTCCCTATACTATAAATGGTCCCTAAACTACAAATCTGCTGCTAGCCAGCGATCTTTTCTGTATCGTGCAGTCAGTCTGTGGAACTCCCTGCCAAGTCAGTGGCGTTACTGAGTGCGATAGCATTCGAGCTTTTAAGAGAGAATTGAGAAGTTATCTTTTAACTCATTAACGTAGTTGAATATCAAACAATAATGTTTTTTAGTTAGTTTTTAATTAGTTTTTTTATCCATAGGTATTTTATATTTATCTGTTGATTTTAGTCTTCCATGTAGTTAGCGTGTTAATTAGGTCTGAAAAACCCACTTGGAGTACTTATATTGGAATTGTCCCTGTACTATGTTGGAATGGTCCCTATGTATACTATATTGGAATGGTCCCTACACTGTATTGGAACGGCACCTAGTATATTTGAATGGTCCTTATACTATATTGGAATGGTCCCTACACTGTATTGGAACGGCACCTAGTATATTTGAATGGTCCTTATACTACATTGGAATGGTCCCTACACTGTATTGGAACGGCACCTAGTATATTTGAATGGTCCTTATACTACATTGGAATGGTCCCTACACTGTATTGGAACGGCACCTAGTATATTTGAATGGTCCTTATACTACATTGGAATGGTCCCTACACTGTATTGGAACGGCACCTAGTATATTTGAATGGTCCTTATACTACATTGGAATGGTCCCTACACTGTATTGGAACGGCACCTAGTATATTTGAATGGTCCTTATACTACATTGGAATGGTCCCTACACTGTATTGGAACGGCACCTAGTATATTTGAATGGTCCCTATACTGTATTGAAACGGTCCCCATACTATATTGGAATGGTCCCTTTCAGGAGCCATTAGCTCCATGCGGCTCCTGTCCCTATACTGTATTGTCCCTGTACTGTATTTATAATTGCTATTTTCTCCGTTTTTTTCTTTAGGCTATTCGACAGCTAGAGAATCAAATGGGCGGCATATTAAAGCAAGTTGAAGCCGAACTTCCAGACGTCTACAAAGATGCAAAGATGAATGAAAACGACTTCCTGGCAATTTTGCAGGGAATAACGGGATTCGTGAGTGGCATAGCAAATAAAGATCCATTTGAGTTTATCCAATCGGCTCTTGGCATTGCTGAAAGTCAAACTGGAAAGAAGTGCCTTAAAAAGGTTGAAAGCTATTTGGGAAGCATAAGAAAATGGTTAACGTTTGGAAAGAACTACAAAGCTCTTGAGAACTCCAGTGATCTTGACTTCGACAGACTTGACGTTGATTCTGTTCCCGAAGTGATGCAGGTATATGAATATTTCCACAAATGACCAAATTCCATTTTGTAAGATACATACATACATACATACATACATACATACATACATACATACATACATACATACATACATACATACATACATACATACATACATACATACATACATAAACTTTATTGAAGTGTCATGGTATTTAGCTATGGATAGCTAATTTGGGACACTAGCAATTACAAATATAAAATATAAAGTACTAATATTATATAAAATAGATATATATCTCCTGGACAGTAGAATTTCATCCACGAAATCAAAATTGACCACATGATAAAAATCCCTTGTGATAAGATTAACTCTTGGATGTACAAGGGGTGGTGGGGGGGGGGGGGGGGGGAAAGTTTCTCTTGAATTTCTCCAAGACGATTCATCATCTACACTTGGTGTTTTCCGTAGCTTTGCGCATGTTCCTTAGACACATTTTACACAATTTTGGTGAGAATCAAGCGTGTTTTATACCGTTTTAAGGTTGAAAAAAGCAAAGAATGTTGACAAAAAGCAGTTAAGTGTTTCATTATATTATATTCTACATGTCCAGTATCAAAAATGTTCACCTTCAGCTACAACAGCATATTAAGAATGTTTGCAAGTCTGGCTATTTTGCTTTGAAAAACACCGGAAAGATCCGAAACTATATCTGTCAGTCCGACTGTGAGCGGTTGGTCCATGCGTTTATACATCATAACTTGACGTGTGCAATAGTATTCTGATTGGTTTACTTCGACAGAACTTGATAAGCTCCAGTGTTTAAAGAACACTGCAGCAAGGCTTGTTGTCAGAGCGAAGAAAAATGAACATATGTCACCAATACTGAAGCGCCTCCATTGGCTTCCAGTAAAAGCAAGAGTTGATTTCAAAATCTTGTTAATCACGTACAAAGCTCTTCATAACCAGGCACCTGACTACATAAAAGAACGTTTGGTTGAATACAAACCTAGCCGCTGACTACGCTCATCAACTCAAAACCTGCTCGCTGTTCCACCAACAAAGTCAAAAACTGGAGATAGAGCCTTTCAAGTTGCCGTACCTAAGCTATGGAACTTGATGCCCAGCAGCTTGATGCCCAGCAGTATATATAGCCCTTTGACTAGTTTCAAAAGCTTAGTTCAAACGTTTCTTTTCAAAAAGTGTTTTCCGTAGTTATTTGACTTTGAACTCCCACATATTGTAATTGTTTTTTAGTCTCTCTTTTCTTTGTTTTTATCTTTTAATCGATTTAAGAGCAAAGAGACTTTGTATTATGCTTCTAATACTTATTATTATTATTATTATTATTATTATTATTATTATTATTAATTGTCACCGTTTTGTTAATGTACAATTTAGCCGGGTTAAATCCAAGATGGCTGTCGTTTTGGTTGACGTCACAGGCCCCCACCGCGGGCGCCGCAACGCATAACATATATCTCAGCTTGTACAGCACATCACAGCAACATTTTTTGGGGGGTGGTGGTGGAGAGAGACGCCTTATAACATAATCCAGTTTTAATAAAAGTACGAAATGTTTGCTACCTGGATGCCTCACTCATGTCCAGAATTGCATGTGACTCGGAACTTGGGTACTTCAAATAAGACAGAGTTATTTTTATTGTCCATATGACTTCACGTTTGACAGAATTGCTTGCGTTTATATGAGGATTAGGGCTAGGGTACGCTTTGTGCTGTCTATCATGAGAGGTATGAATCTCATTACCGTGCATTTATTGTCTCCCTTAGTCACAAACAATTTTCCTTTTCCCTTGAGAGTTTGAGATAGCAAGGCTTCAATGTGAAAAATTTCCTTGTTTTCATACTCTAATTCTTTCATAGGCTAATCTTGAGCTGGACAAGGAGGAATTAACCAAAGAGCTTGTTTGTCTTTTGGACGTCGCCTCCAGGGAGCAGGACGTCGCAGGGTTCAAACAGAAGCTGGAGTCGTATTTCATCGCGGGAGCCGCTCGTATTGATCTGATAGCGAAAGTTATCGACCTGGATAATGAGATTGGGGGCTATAACTTTGATATCCCCCTCCTGAACAAGACTGAAAATGCAATAAAGATCGTCAGTAAACCAGTCGGTAAGTATATAAGAATTTTATTCCTACACTGACGTGAATTATGTGACAAACATTTAAACACCTGTCGACGCTAGTTTATTGCTTTAATGGCTCCATCAATTTCAAGATCGCTCATCCGCCCCGGGCATTTGTCGGGCATTTGTCTTTTTTTAAAAATAGTGTTGGAAATGCCCCACGGTGGGGTCAGCTCATACGTACAAATCCCCACGGTGGAGCTTTTGGAAGAGTGCAAACGCCCGACCCAAACAACATTACGTCGCGTAACAGACGACCAGAGGTCAAATTTAACTGACTCCATCATACAGTTATTAGAAAAAGATCGATATGTCCTCGAGATCAAACTTTTAAAAATGCGACCTTTAAGTTGAAACGGCTCAATTCAGTCATTATTTAAAAATCCTCCAAACTAAACCCACTACAGAAATACAAGAAGCAAAATTGGTCGAAAGACCGAGATATATAACACGCAGCGTACGAAAACGTGAAGTAGTAGCCGTTCAGGCCTTCCAAACCCCATTTTATAACTGAATTCGATATCTTGTCCCACAAAGCTGTCGAAGCTCCTTTCCACCATCTTTTCGTTCGCACGTGGACTCTCGCCCTAAGGGGCGGGAAGAGGAGGACCCTGGGAACGACGGAACATGTAGGTGTGGGGGTGGGGGTAGGTTCCGGTTCACTTGAAAAGTGCGGGATCGACCCAATTACATTTATCAACTCAGTTTTCATATTTTTATATTGGGGGTAATCAGGAAATTTAATTATGAACAACGTATTATGTACGACTTTTAAAATCTGAAATATAACGTTGCTTTGACAATGTCCCACCCCCGGGCTGACCTGTTTTAGCAAATGCCCCATCCTTGGGAAGGAAAAGTTAGAAAATGCCCGACAATCCAGGGGGGGGTGAGCGCGCTTGGAATTGACGGAGCCATAAGTATGATTACAAGCAGCCATACCAGTACCGATTTTTGCGCAAAGCTGAGTTTGTAGGTAAGCAGCGAAGAAGAAGATGGGGTTGAGGGAAGAAAGTCCTTACCCAAAAAAATCGTTCACTCTTTAGAACACTTGGCTCGTGACCTATGAACAGGACTCTGTCAATGAAAATAACATTGACTTACAAGAAACCTCGTTTGTCGTGTCAAGCTCACGGTGTGAATAAAATTCTTAAAAAGTTTATGAATACCTGAGTACTTGACGCTCATTAGTGTCTTTGGAATCATCAAATTGAGTGCGGGCAACTTTGTGCTACAGAAATCTCTTTCTGTACTGAGTAGACAATGTTTCCTGGTTAAGCGAGGCGGGAATAGCGGTGACGCATTCTACGAGATAAGGTTTATAGTATGGGTTGTGACAGTACTTGGGATCTGTGATGTCATCCGAAATGGATGTTACGATGGCCGCCACGTTGTACTCCGAATTTAAATTGTACAAAAACTGTAATTTTTTATGACTTGTAAACATGGCAAACTAAACAATTAAACACTATGCTGCTTTCTGGGGGCATTTAGCATCTCAAAATTTAAAAAAAAGCCCATCCTTATTTAAAAATAGTTTGACCTCATATGTCTCACGGGTAAGAAAACAGCTCTTCAAAACGACGGTTGCTGACAGAAAACCGTGTTTAAAAATCGGACAAAAACCTTACGGGGGGGGGGGGGGGGAGGTGAGGTTGGGCGAGGAGGAGGGATGTTCACGTCCAAGTGTAACACGGCTTTGCAAAAATATCTTTCAGATACCCCTGAAACTAGAAACCTCCAGCTGATATTCACGGAGAATCTGCTGAGCACTTACAGAGAAATGGAACAGTCTTTTATGAAGAGTGTCTACGAGCTTTATAAAGCATTCAAGTTCCGAACATTGTGGGAAGGGGAAGATCCTCTAAAGGATTTCCAAAGGGTGGCAAGTGAGAGTGCGCGGGGAACAGGACGGTTGAACGGCATGATACAACTGACAACTGTTCTTCAAAAGTTGGAGGACGTTGAAGCGTCAGCAGTAAGATGCTTCACAAACAACATCTATGCCACAAAAATTAAGAAATGGAGCTTCGATAATGTCAAAGACAAGCAGGTACGTGTAACATAAGATATGTACTTTTACCTTGTGGTGAATGAGGACAATTATTTATTTATTTATTTATTTATTTGTGGCAAAAACCTCTATGACCAGGGTAACTGGCTATAAGAAAACACAAAATTTTAGATTTATCAACTGAGTTGATAACGTAAATTGGCCACCGTAAAGAGATTGAAAGCTGACGTTTCGAGCGTTAGCCCTTCGATAATTCGCTCTGACGAAGGGCTAACGCTCGAAACGTCAGCTTTCAATCTCTTTACGGTGGCCAATTTACCTCATCAACTCAGTTGATAAATCCAAAATTTTGTGTTTCACGTCCCCATCGACGCAGCACCACAGTTTCTTTAGAAACTAAGCCCTTGCTTTTATTTTCGGTACCTTGCCACTTAGTTATCCTGTATTTAGGATATCCTTAGTTAGGATATCCTTAGATTTTAGGATATCTTTAGTTATCCCGTGTCCTTCTGTTTGCAGATGTTCAAAGATATTACTAAAGGTTACACGCGCTTCAGTATCAAGATTGACAAGAGTTGTCCTAGGTGCTATAACATTCGACTGTTAAAGGTGAAGCAGTCTTTTTGGGTCTTTAGCCTTTTATTCCCATACATTTTCATTTAAATGATTACACGTTGGGATTTTGTGATCAGCGGCCCACAGGACTCAAACGTCAGAACCGAGTGGGTACCTGTATAGCACAATAAAAGAACCACAGGAAAGTAGTGCTCAATCGCTTTCATTTTAAGAACGGTGCCTCCTTTTGTTACTGCGCATACGTTCTGCGCATCTCGGGATATTCGGGTTTCTTAAGGAATTTGCCCCCTAATACAACAATATTTTAGCTCGGTTTATGACTACGTGGAAAAAGCAAATCTTAGCAAGGGCTATCAGAATCCAAAATGAAAATTAGGGGTAACCTCGCATTTTTCAGAGATAATTGAGCTTAAATTTGGAAAGAAATCGCCATACATTCTTTGTATTTGAACGCTTTTTTTTAGAATTGTGGTTGCTTAATATCTCTGAAAAATGCGCGGTTACCCACAACCCTTGCTAAGATCTGCTTTTTCCCCATAGTCATAACCTTTGCAAAAATACATCCGTATTGGGAGGCACCGTCCTTAAATGGTCACACTTTAGGATTCACCTAGAGACTCAAAATTTAGGACCACCCTGTACAGCATCTGCCATAACAAACAGCATCAAAGGAAAATCTCCTGACTGCTCAGTAGCTTTCATGTGAATGCCACACTTAAGGATTTTAGCCACAGACTCAAAAGTTTGAACCACCTTTTACAGCATAATAAACAGCACCACAGGAAAGTACTGCTCAATAGCGTTCATCTAAATGGTCGGTGCACTTTAGGATTTCACCGACAGACTCCAATATTGAGAATCAACGTACCTTCATAGCATAATAAAGAGTCTCACAGACACGTAATGTTGCTTAGTAGCTTTCATTGAATTGTTACATTTCAGGTTTTCACCCACAGACTCAAAAGATAGAAACTTCTTGTTTAGAACAATAAACAATACTACAGGAAAGTACTGCTCAATAGATCCCATTTGAATAGTCGCACTTGAGCATTTAACCCAAATACGCAAAATTCACTGAGACATCGATCTAACCAATTCACCGTCGAACATGGATCACTCAGATTGCAATCTCAGTTTGGTTTGCCTCAAAATGAAACAAAGAATCGAGTTTCGATCGCAAACTCCAGATTGCCGGAGATTGTCTGAAACAAACGCCACCGAAACACTTTGCTAAGTTGCTAGAAAAAATATTACCTTTTGCTTCTCATCCCAACTTAGCTGTATGTTGAGTTAACCGGCGACGACGAACAGCCCAAAGACGTTCCAGCGGCTGTCCAACTTCAAATTCGCCACCTGAGTGCTTCGTATTTCAAAGCAGGGGATAATGTCATCGAGCAATACCGTCAGCCTCTAGGTTCATACAGGAAAATCGAGTTTGACCGGTTTCAAATCACTGATGAAAAAAAGTGCCAACAGAGCAAGCAAAAGGGAATACGTAAGTATTTTTAGTTTCACGCTGATAATAAAAGGTGGCCCGCGGGTATTGATCGGACCAATAGTGTCCTTTTTAAGTCGGTTTTTTTTTTGTAAAGGAAAACGTTAACCTACTTCTTAGAGGTTTCAGGAGCAAACAGAAATAACGAGTAAAAAATGTAAAATTTTAACTTTCAAGGAAATCGAAGCTATGAGAGGTTTTTCCAAAGCTTTCTTTGTAAGTAAAATTAGATCTTTTTTGTCATACGCCAAGATGCAAAAAGAGTTCCTCGTGGATTCAGATATTCCCTTTGCCTCATGTCTGTGATATCGTCTTAAAGCGACAATCACTGTTAATGACATAATGACATAATACTAGAACCGTTCAACTTGAGCTCAACTCGACATCGAAATGACTTTTCGTCAGTCAAGATTTCTTCTATTTCGACTAAAATCATTAGGCTTTTACTAGTTTAATACCACACTGTCTGTAGAAAACTACAGTCATTGCTTGAGCTTACTGAATACGCAGACTGGCTCATCTCGGACTCGTAAATTTCACAGTATTCTCTTTTATTTCGAGCAGCAAACGTCTCGTTTTGTATGAAGAAAATCGACAGCCGCTGGCATTCAATGTGCAGTCACCCACTCAGCAAAAGCACGTGCCGTGATAGTCTGCTTGGAGAGGAGGAGTGTAAGAGTCCATTTGGCACATACGAGCTGAAGATCCCTGTGAATAAGAGCTTGTCATGTGATGACACTGGTATAACAGATCAGAATTGCAAGGACTTGGATGTAAGTACCGTTGAATAGACCAGTTCAGAGTTCACCAACAACGCTGGATAAAAAGACAGAAGACGCATTTATACAATGTTAGTCTCACTCTGAAGGAAAGCGCTGAATCTCCAAATAAACCACGGCTCACGGAGTTGTAAATAGTCCATCTTATTATATAGACAAGAGTGTTTAAGTGGAAAATAGACAACTCGCAAAGTTCATAAGAAACTATACATCCGGAACTCGAGTGGCGTAATTTCCATGTCTTCACTAGTGAGGATATCGATGACGTCATTTCTCGCTTTTACACTGTTCTTTGTGCAAAAATACTCTCGTCTATATAATAAAAAGAAAATTAGACAGCGGCTTAAAGATATGAATTTTTTTCTCAAGGTTAAAAAAAAAATATCTTACTCACTCGCTGCGCTCTTTCGTAAAATATTGTTTTTACCACTCGAAAATAAAAATTCATATCTTCGCGCCACCGTGTAATATTCTCTACTTATCATTGCCTTTTATGAATATTTTCCTTCAGATTAAGACTTACCTTGTATAAATGCGTCCTTTCCATGGGCTCCTGGTCTTCCAAAGAAGGAATGAGTGTGGCTGGGTGAGCTCCAAACTGGCCTATTGTAACCACAACTTGACGGAGGGAAGGGGAGGGGAGAAAAATGTAAATAAATTATTTATTTGTAATAAGAAAGGCGGCAAATGTAAATAGTTGGCTTTGAAGGGGGGGGGGGGGGGAATGGGTAAATTGATTTATTCTGGGGAGACGAATGTAAACAATTAGTTTATTGGGGATGTAGGCATTTGATTTCTTAGGAAGCGGCAAATGTAAATAATTGGTATATTGAGGGTGGAGAATTTAACAATTGGTTTGTTAGGAATTGTAGATAACTCATTATTTAGGAGGCAGCGAATGTAAATAATTGTTTTCTTGGAGTGTAAATAATTGGCTTATTATGAAAGGGCTTGTAATTCGGGGGTGTAGATAATTGTTTTATAAGGACGCCGCTCATGTAAATAATTTGTTTATTGGTGGGGATGAGGAATGTAAAAAAAACTGGTTTAGTGGGGTAAATAATTGGTTTATTAGGGGGTGGAAATTGTTGGTTTATTGGGGGGAGGGGAGTGCAAATAATTGGTTTGCAGACAGCTGGTTTGTTAATGTAAATGTTTGGTTTATTCAGTTTATTTACCTTTCCAAGTACAATGTTATCATAATAAACTACCATAACATCAATCGCGGGCATTAATATGACATTAATACAGAATTTAAATAGGACCTAATAATTAATTTTGTTTTGTTGTGCGCACTGCGTATTCAAACTAACAGGGTCAACGATTTGCCTTTCTATGTTCTGAAAACGAATGCACATATACTTACATATGGAATCACTAGTCAAAAGATGCTAAGATTGCCTCTTCCTTGTACTCCTTCAAAGCTGCTTTGGATCCGAGTGATTTTTTCTCATAAATGCTTAATAATTTAGCGTTTTGCCATTAGTTAGTTAAGACTTTAGGTACTCTCTAGTAGTTCTTCTCCTTTGTATTTTGCATTTTTACTCACGGCTACTTGAAAAGCAGTCCAGCTGAATGTATTTTTTGCCGTGACAAAATAAAGGCTTTATTAATTTATTTATTTATATTTATTTATTTATTACAATTCTTGTAAGTTCTTCTCCTACCTTTAGTGATTCTACAGTTTCGGTTATCTTAGAATCATACTGAATGTTATTGAATGCTCTTGCAAGGGCGTGGGGAATAAATAACAGGGTATAAAACAGCGCTAGAGCTCGTTGTTTCCTGAAACCCATGGCTGGAACACAGCTGTTCACGTGTGTTACGTCTTCAATGTCTACCTCAAAATCACCAAACTTTGGTACGCTTTGTAAAACTTATCTAGGACCAATTTGTGTAACATCTTTTGAAAAAAAGCTTATTATTTTTCTTGCTGAAGATTGACAGAGCATCAGCTTTGAACCACCGGTATTTTTACATGTAACATAACATAACGTAATGTAGCGTAACGTAATGTAATGTAACGTAACGTAACGTAACATAACATAACATGACATAACGAAACATAACGTAACGTAACGTAACATAACATCACGTAAAATATCATAGCATAACGTGGCATAGCATAGCATAACATAGCATAACAAAACTTTTATTTAAACACTATTGTTTCAATAACAATGCTTGAGGTCGTTTATTAAATAACAAGTAATGATAATATAATCATATTTAATAATTATTGTATTTTATCATTTATAACCTAACTAATAATAGAATGCAAGGTAAATTCCCATTAAATCGAAACTCTGTTTTTAGGGAGTTTTCGATGAAATGAACTATTAAACAAAAGTTCTTTGATGAATTGGTCTTGCGTTACTTTAGTGTAATTTACTTTTAGCGTACTTTATTTTTCTGATCAGTTAATATTTTTTCCTGATGCTTTAGCTCACCAAGTTTACGAAGATGAATGTTTGGGCGAACTTTATCTACTGGTCCGGCCAATACCCAAAGGGACGGGATGACCCGATTTGCAGGCGCCCGCGGGAAAAACGGGGAGGAATATCTCCTCTCTGGAAAGAACCGTTGCCTGTAGCAACAAAATTTACCATCGTTAAAGCTGAAGAGAAAATGTGTTAGCCGACTTGTAGAACGATCAATAAAACAAATCATTGAGTATGATGTCTCGTTTGGATTGTATTGAGAGTTTCATTTAATAGGCTACGTTGGTGCATTCGCTTGGTCTTGGTGCCTTATTTAAAGACGATGACAAAGGTTATAAGCGTCCTGACGATGGGTCGGTCAGCAGGGCGGTGGGGTCGTGTATAGGTCAAAATGACCAGCAGCTGTCCCCCCACGTTCCTAGGCAATTTGTTTGTTTGTTTGTTTTTGTTTTTCACACCAGTCTCCTTCCCTGAACCCTTGGCGGGGATTACTCCGTTATCTGGCAACAGTTTTAGATATATTACCGAGGAAAAGAGTTTCATCTCACTTGGGAAACGATTGGAGTCAGGTCGTTTCGTGACAAAGTCGATTCGTTGCGAACATTAAGTCGAATCGATACGGCCTGCTCGATTCGAAACGACCTTAAACCAGCATTATCAACTTAATACAGGGAACATGACGAAAATTTCGTGGCAACTTCATTTCGAGATACAAGATTGACGACATTTGTTTATTGCAAATTGTTTATTGCAAAAATTGGATCTCAGATATTGAATTTTTATAAAACAGTGTGATGATTGCGATCTTACAGAATAAGCAAACAACCGCTACGGTGTCAACAACAGCAACAACGGTTGCAGTCGAGCGTATTCTACAAATCTCCAGGGGGGAGGGGGTACTCTTATATATGCTATATCGCTATGTGCCGCGAAATAGGAACTCGTTTTAAGACTATTAAGCACTCAGTTATATCCCGTCTAAAGGACCAAGGATTTTAAAATCCTGTGTGTTAGAAACTCGTGGCTTAGGTTACAGAATATAAATTTTGTTTTTCTTAACCCCAAATAAAACAGATCCAAAAATAATTTGGTGCCTTTCAGTGCGTGTAGATTCATGCATGGAAACGGCCGTTGAGGAACGCGACAAAATTTATCTTTATAAATTGGAATTAAGGATAGGAATATATTGAATCCCATTGTATTTATCAGGAAGTAATTACTAGTCATACGTGCCCTATAGAAGAAGGATAAGAGTAAGTGTATTGGTTAAACTGTGGTTTCAGGAACTTTTTTTGGCGTGATCCTTTTTGTGAGAATATAAACACGACAGGAGAGCTTTTCATTATGTCAGACCGACCGGTCAGAGACCAGTGGAACTAACCAAGAGAAAATGGAACACGGCCGTAGCCAGTATGGGGCAAACCAAGGCACTTGCCTCAGTCATTTTTTTCGTTTTCTCAGTCATTTTTTTCGTTTTCTCAGTCATTTTTTTCGTTTTCTCAGTCATTTTTTTCTTTAAACACCCTAAATACCTAGGAAGAGAATTAACCATGGACATTTCCTCAGTCATAATTTTAACCATGGACATTGCCTCAGTCATAATTTTTTTCTGGCTACGGCCCTGTAGAACGACCTTGTTCGATAGAAACAAAATTTCTAATCGGACCGAAGCGTTCCATTTACCTTATTCTCACTTAATTTCGTGAAAAATCACGAGCCATATTTCGTGAATATTAAATTTCGCGATTTTGAGAAGAAATTAGAATTGCAGTGTATTAAATATCGCGATTTTTTCTATTCTTCAACATGTAGCTTTTACCTCAGAACTGTAACAACATAACTAATATGATCACGACTACGGGAGGCGGCTTGGCCTAGTGGTTAGGGCGCTGGACTTGTAATCCGTATGTATGTATGTATGTATGTATGTATGTATGTATGTATGTATGTATGTATGTATGTATGTATGTATGTATGTATGTATGTATGTATGTATGTATGTATGTATGTATGTATGTATGTATGTATGTATGTATGTATGTATGTATGTATCGTCATCGTAAACAATAGCAAACAAAACAAGCTAAACGTAACAAAGCATAAGGTATTCCACAGTCTAAATACCCGATAGGTGCATCTATATTTACACTCTGATAAACTGCACGGCGGTGTTGTAAAAGTGGAGGTGATTGACCCTAAGGCCCGAAGATCCCCTTTGGTACAAGGAGGGCTTGAAATTTCGGTGAAAGTAATCATTGAAGTGGAGCACAACACAAGGGGACGTGAGATATTGGCAAGATACCAGGCACATATTAGAGTCAAATACAAAGAACCAAAAGATGAAACAGATGGAAAGTTTGACGACTGCACAAGCGAGATTTTGAAGAACTTAGCGGCAGAGGACAGTTCGGACAGCGAAAGTGATGCAGTGGAAGATAACTGATGGACAAAATCAACTCCTAAAAAACACCTAAACATGACGCTGAGACATGTTGGAATAACAGTAATAAAGCAACGGCTTGAGTTTCATTATTTTATTGATATTATGTAGTATTAAATTTCGCGATTTTAATCTCGCGTGTCCTATATTTCACGAAAAAAATCGCGAAAATCGCCAAATTTAGTACTCGCGAAATTAAGTGAGAATAAGGTATGTTTTGATTACTACTCAGTAAAGTGGGACTGGAAACTAAAATTTTTGAAAATGGAACGGCAAGTTTCGGTCGGACCGGACCAACCGGTCAAAGTGGACCACCTCTGGAGGGGGACCACTTTTTTCTGAAAATTTCCACCTGGACTGCAGCATTCCATTTATCTTTCGATTGAAATTTCCGGAATTTTAAGTATAATGGAAAGCACCCAAGGTGATAGGGAGCTCTTGGCAAAATAATCGTTTTTGAATGTCTTCCGATCGAAGTGATGCCGTTACAAATAGGACATGATTTTGAAGATTTCCCCGATTCGGACCCAACGAATGCCTTTATCAGACCACCTGAAATGTGTTCTAGTTCAATGTGCACAATATCTCAATGAGTTTGGATACCAGTGAGAACAACAGAGTAAATTTTCGCGTAGCTTTCGGCAAAGAGGCGGAGATGATTGACGCCCACCAACACCACATTTCGGTCTAGACTTTTTTGCCCGGAGGGTCGCGTGTGATTGGTAGCCGCTGTAAATTCACAAACTGGTTATTATCAGGGTAGGGGGGGGGGGGGTAGCAGTACACCATTATACCCCCAAAAATAAGCCAAAACACCCTAAAATTCTCCCAAGTTTACCTCAATATCCCAAACATTGTAAGAAGCGTAGTATACTGAGGGTCTCAATAGGGTTAACCGTTAGCTATAAAACGGTCAAAAATTTAGTCGCTAGGCGTAACAATTGAATTATTCTAACCCTTAGTCGTGAAAGAAGTAAACCGTAAAAATTTTTCTAGCTACGATTTGACTGTTAGGTGTCTCGTCTCGCGCCCAGTAAGGCTACGACGGCCATATGCATTCCGCCCTGGTACCCAAAAGAAAATCAGTTGGCTCAGGCCCCTTTGGACTCGCGACCCGAGAGTCTTGCGTATTACTCCGTTTTTTATCCCGGACTGGTACTATGACCTTAAATGTGTTTATAACAGTGGTAATTTCAAACAATGGAAATTCATTTTCAAGATTTACGTTAACCACAACAGAAAGAAATTAACCGTTAGCCGTTGTTACGCCGCAAAATGTAATACTAACGAAAAATGAAATAACATCGACGCAAAATGTAATAAATTATTCAACGCACAATGTAAAAACATTTCTAACCCATAATGTAATAACGCAAATGCAATAACTCTCGACTGACATCGAAATCAGTATCATGACTCAGTGGCGTTTACCTAACGTTGGCTATACGTGAAATAAATAATAGGTGTACAGGTTTTGTTCTCAACTCTTAAAAGCCCCAGATCCGATCGGGGGACCGCGCTCTCTTAGGCGTATTCAGTAATCACCATGGCGCTTATTAAATTTTTGGACTTTTTGGTGCAGCAGCGCTTATTCGAGGTGCCTAATCGGGTTGGCGCTTAGTAAGAAAAATTCTTTAAAACAATCATTTTTGAATAAAAAAATACTGCTTTAAAAAAAAAATGTAATAGGAATATAAAGAGACTCGAAGCTCACTTTAAAAACTCTGTAGATCGGAATCAGGTAGTGCATCGAGGTGTAACCTTTTTCATACTCTCACAATCTTCCGCTCTAGAGCTCATGTGCTTCATTGAGCACCGCGTTGTTATTGAGGGGTGCGGCGCTTATTCGGGGGTGGAGCTTATTGTTCGAGTAAATAACTGAAGGCATATGACTGAAATATATGGGTATGTACCACACCAAACAGCATGGTTTTTTAAGCCTTTCTGGTCTGGAATAGGGTAAAAATTGTGACCATGTAAAGTAAGTAAGTAAGTAAAGTCTTTATTTAACGAGGGTAGCACTAAAATAGCATAAAAAATGCTAACAAACCAGTGGCCCTCTAAAATTATTTACAATAGGATATAAAAGTACACTAGAATACGAATATTAAAACTATGGATAAACTATGAGACAATATAACGAATAAAAAGTGTAACCAAATTACAGAATAAAATGATTTAAAACTGAGCTGCTGTTCTTTAAAAATTCTCTTCCAAAGAGAGTTGCTAAAAGATTTAATCGTGGGTAATTTTTGCACAGATAGCAGTAAGCTGTTCCAGGCTTGACAGGCAGTCACGGTAAATGTTCTTCCTCCTTCAGTTTGTCGTTTGACAACTGGGCGAACAATATTAAAGTTGGCATATCGAGTCTTACATGAATGAATCTCGCTAGTAAGCTTAAGTAAGCTTTTCAGATAGGTGGGTACATGCCCCTGTAAACGCTTGTATATAATACAGCACTTAGTTAGTTTAGCCTGTTCGGAAAATGGTATCCAGTTACGTTTATTGAACAGTTTGACAGAGTTCGCTTGGCGATTGGCATCTAGAATTACTCTTGCAGCCCTCTTCTGCAGTCTGCAGCTTTAGAACACGTATGAGGGTATATTTATCACAGCCGGGTCCAAACCACGCCAACATAATCTATAATCGGTCTAATCATGGTGTTATAATAAAGTAGTCTATGTTTTAGAGGTAAACAGCATTTGATCCTCTTTAAAATTCCTATCCGCTGCAACAGTTTTATACATATTTTATCCACATGAGGGATAAATGTTAGTTCATGGTCGATCTCCAGACCCAAAAGCTTTGCACATCGGACATTTTCAATTTGCTTTCCATTAACAACAACAGCAAGGTCATGGCCAATTCTGGTTGAAAGTCGCTTACCAGTGACGGTAAGCACTTATGTCTTGCTCTCATTGAGAGGAAGTTTATTAGCCGTTGCCCATTGGTCGACTTCAGAATATCGCTGAGGCCAGTGAACTTTGTAAAGAGATCGACGGAACCATAGTTAGCGGTAGAGGTTACTGTCGTGTCGTCTGCATATAATTCAATCTGAGCAGAGCTCACATGTAGCGGAAGATCGTTAACGAAAGTGATGAAAAGCAAGGGACCCAGAATTGAGCCCTGAGGTACACCATGACGAACACAAGCAGTAGGGGATTCTATGTTACCCATAGATACCAATTGAAGCCTTTCATTTAGATATGATCGAAACCAGTTATTAATGATTTGTTGTCAAGCCCATAAGCTTGAAGTTTTTGCAATAAAATCGAGTGATCAACCATGTCAAAGGCCTTGCAGTAATCAAGTAGAATCATACCACTCACGCGATCATTGTCAAGGTTGAACAGCAGTTCATCGATAATTCCAATGAGGGCAGTATCTGTACTGTGACGCTTGCGAAAACCAGACTGTTTAGAATAAATCAAGTTATTGTCCAAAAGATAGCTGTATAGCGAGTCGTGTACATGCCTCTCGATTACCTTGGAAAGTACTGGCAACACTGATATTGGACGATATTTGTTTACGCTTTCTGCATCTCCACCTTTAAATAGCGGAGTGACTTTTGCAGGTCTTCCAGCGCTGAGGGAAAACTGATGTGTCAAAGGAACAATTAATTAATTTAGCAATGGACGGAGCAATTATTGGACCTGCTAATTTCAACATCCGCGCACTGATATTATCAATGCCACTGGCCTTGTAAGAGCAAATATTCTTCAGACAATCGATGATCGTGCTCTCTGTGATAGGAGGGATAGAAAAAGTGTTGCTAGCATCCTTTCTTGAACTGACATAATTGCTAAGTTTGGAGATGTCAAAATTCATTTGAGGAAGTAGTGATCTAAGCTGATCCGCAATAGACGTAAAATGAGAATTAAACTCAGAAGCAATTTGTAATGTTAGTCTGGTTTGGTTTGGTTTATAATGTTAGTCTGGTTTGGAATAGGGTGAACTATTAACCTCTTAGGTCAGAAAAAAAAGCAACAGTTGAAATAGGGGAATGTTATCATCTATAGCGAACGAAATCGTATATTTTGTTTTGAACTTAAACAGGGTTAGGTTTCGAGCAGTTAGCAGCATCCCTTATCAATTGTAATTAATGGGCTCCTGTCTCAATACAGTAGCATATTTGCTACTTCGATTCAATTATTGGACATTTTCTGATAGGCGTCTAAAGCTACTGAAGCCAGAATTTACGTTGAAGTTATCGCAGACTCAGATTAAAATGTGCACACCTTTACCGGGATGATAGACAACCGCCATCTCTCCTCCCTCCCCCCCCCCCCACCTCTCTGTGACCACCCGCGTCGGTATTAATACAATCTTGTCTTTGAATAATGTACCAATTATGGGGACTCTTCTAACTCGTAAACATAATAAAATGTCACGATAAAATCACTTTCCCGGCTTCCATCTTAAAACTAGGTAACGTGATTGCTGGGAACTCTTCTAACTCGTAAACATAATAAAATGTCACGATAAAATCACTTTCCCGGATTCCATCTTAAAACTAGGTAACGTGATTGCTGTCTCACGGAGATTATTGGGTTACTGGGTCTTCAACGGATTTCAGTAAGTCCAAACGGTTGTTAGATATTAAGTCTGCGCTGACTGCTAGTCTTCTTCACGGAGATAAAATTTGGGGTGATGTAGCAGCTCTCGCAAGGTCTCACATAAATGGCTCGCTACCCTTCAAGAAAACAATAGAACAAACAATATGAACAATACCCCTAGCCCCAAACACAATAGCAGCTGCTACACTAGAGGACCACTAGAATTACAAGCTTACGAGAGCTGCTACACTACTGTAGTAAGAGGAAACCTAACTTGGACACTTAACAAACAGACCCTCTCCCTGTTTACGAAAAGAAAGAGAAAAGGTTCAGCCCTCCCCCAAATGTCTTATTTTTAGTGATTCCCTCCTCGAACCCTCCGCTCTGTAGCCCCAGCCCATCCCCACCAATAATCTGCTTGAATACACTTGCATACACATGCCATGCACGTACCGACTTGTATTACATTTTGCGTTGTTACATTATGCGTTAGAAAAGTTATTACATTTTGCGTTGAATTGTTATTACATTTTGCGTTGAATACTTTATTACTTTTTGCGTCGATGTTATTACATTTTGGGGCGATTCTTATTACATTTTGCGGCCTAACAGCAGTAAAAAAAACCGAATTAAAGCCACTACCCCATTGAGACCCTCCTTACCGTATACTCGAAATCTCTAGCTATTCTGAGTGAAAGATATCGTAAAGCTGGTTAAAAAAACTTATACCGTACACCACTCCTGGCGGATCCTGCGTTATCGTTTAACACATGGAAAAGAGTTATTTTGGCTTGAAAATCTGTTATGAGTGAATGCTCTTCTTTCAAATGTCTGACTGTAGCTACCAGAGTACAGTCACAGTCGATGCTGTCAAGTTGGTTTCACTGGTTATTTTATCATAATAAAGAATGCTTGTGTTTTCTTGTTACACAAAATTGATTCCAGTTCGTCAAAGATATTATCATGAAATAAAAATACCCTTCTGTGCCGTTTTACTTCAGTTCAGCTGTTATTTATAGCCCGGCGTCTCCAATCGATGGAAATCGATGATCGGTGAGGCAATCGATCAATCGATATCAATCGATAAAATTAGTTAATTGATATCGATTGGTATTGGCCAATCGATGACCAATCGATAGTCAGTCACATGAAACTCGTTGATCGATTGTCATCGATTGGCAACAAAAGTAGCTCCCAGTTACTGAATGCGAGGAAAAAGTACCGCTTGGTACGTGCACTCGAATTTAATACCACTTGTCATGGTGGACACGCAGAGAAAGTCTGAGTCGCAAGACGTAGAACTGTCCATAAGCGGCATCGTTAAAGGCTGCCACCATTGCCGTTCAGTTCATTACAGCTTCCACTCTTTCAATGGCGGGACAATGTATCCGGAAGGTGAATTCAAAACAGGGTTACAGTCTAGGGGGAAAACGAAAATTTACCGTCGTGTGTTCCCGTTCTACAAAAAAAAATTAATTTGGTCATTTCACGTTGCAGTTGTGCACGGAATGACAAAGAAATGTCCCAACAGGTATAACGCACGTGCAGAGTCATTGTTTTGTTAACTGAGAGCTTTAATTTTGAGACGTTCTCGTTAGCTATCTCCGACAGAAGATCGGAAGCGACAGAAGAGAGAGAAAAATCGGTCTTATTCTCCTGTTAACGTTTCGCGGAATGAAATAAAATCAGTTGACAATCTGAACGTGAAAAGATGTGATATGTAGTGCCAATCAACCAATCGATACCAGTCGATATCAATTTTAAAAGCTATGGATTGCTATTGGAAATCGATGCAATCGATAAAAGGTCACAAAGATCTGCTTCATCGATTGGTCATCGATTATCAATATCAATTGATTAATTGATATCGATTGATAGCGGAGCCAGCGCGCTAGCGCGTCAGCGGAGCTCCATTGCTAAGGAAATTTGGTAATCTATCAAGCCAAAAAATTTTGGTAGCGACGTAGTAGTCACGTGACCGTCCGTCCGTACATCCGTCCGTACGTCCGTCCGTCCGCACCACAGGGATACCAATCACTTCCTACACTGGATAGAGCCCTGTGCTGAATCCCGTGTGTTTTCGGCGCGAAATCGCATGTTGACCCGCGTTGTAGCAAAACAAGCAAAGACAACAAAAGTCAAAAACAAATTTGTTAGTGGAAAAAAAAAGTTCAAAAGAACACTCAGTTGTCTTTTTGGTGGAAGGGGAAAAGTTCAATCTAGGCGAAAGAAATTCGGCGATAAAGTTCAGGCAAAAAGTTCAATTTTGCCTCGTCGGTTCTGTTCAAACTCGGTCGGCGCACCGCTTGAGTTCGCAGCTTTTCCCAGCGGTTTCGACGCCAAATATAGCAGAGCTAGTGCTTTTTGGTTTTTTCTGTGCACAACCATGGTTTTTACGGCGTTTCGAACACATTTTGCCAGGAAAAACACCAGCATTTTCATACTGATAGGCAGCTTGTCACGAAGAAAGTAATAAGTATTAAAATTAACTACGGAAACAATGTCAAACGCCCATGGCCTAGTGGACTAGTTTCCGGCATCTCACGCCGACGAGCCGGGTTCGACACTCAGCGAGAGCAAAATTTTTTTCTTTTTTTTTCTTTGTTCTTTTTTTTTTTCTAATAAAACGACTTGGATGAGAGTATTTTCACAAATTAATAACTGCCAGCAAAAACAAAACAAAAAACAAAACAAAAAACAAAAGCAAAAAACAGACAAAACAAAAAGGGGGCTCCGCTTTTAGGCTTGGCTAAATCTATATATTATTGATTGATATCGATTGTCATCGATCATCGATTTCATCGATTGGAGACGCCGGGTTTTTAGAAAGCGGCACACAAAGTGACATTACGTGATTCCGTAACCCGACGTGACATCAAGTGGTGTGACGCGCGTCTATTTTCAATTCCAAATATGGCATAACATCTTTCACGTGATACAGTTTGAAAAAACTCTTCGTTTGGAATCAGTTCTGCTTGTTCCAATGTTCGACCAGTACGACCGCGATTTTCTTGCCTGTCTGCAGTTTTATACTCCAAGCAGTTAAAAACGTTTATATGTAAGTACATTTGATATTCTTTATCATAATTGTAGCGTAGAAGATGACCTCTAGCTCGATATGTTCAGTGTATAAATGTTTGAAGAAAATTGATCGCAAATATTTTGCATTCACTTTCCAAATAACTAGTACTGTCACTCGTTTAAACTGCACTGTGTATATTTACAGTTAAAAACTTACTGTTTTGAGTCCCTTTAATTCACTTTTTGTTAAAACAATCAAAGAGCTTGTCACTGCCAATTGACAGTGTCTGCAAAAATAATTTTATATTTTCCATTCCACGTACACAGTTTCTTATCGCTGAAGTATTGAACGCTCAATTGTATTCTACGCTGCCTATAATTTACTATTACTTTCAAAAAGCCAGAATACATTGGAATCGAAAGAAACTCCAAAATAATGTAGTAATAATGATTCAGATTTGTACAGAGATTACTCTACTAGACTACTGGTATGTAGTTTGAATTGAGCTAAATGTGGATGGCAACTTGAAAAAAACACTCGCGGGAACACTGGGACAATTTTTCAAGCTGTTCCCTTTTGGTTGGAAAAATTGCTAATAACTAAGGACGGTTTGTTCTCCCTTTTAGAAAATCGTGTCACTCGATATGTTCCTTTTGATTTTCTTTGAGCTTTTAAATGCGTGACAAAGGGTTGTGAAATCCCCATGACTTTGAACTGAATAACTTTAATATTTTAGCACGATAAAATTAATCAGTACAGCTGATCGGGTCGTGCAAGAGCATAACAAGCATCAATATTTATAAACATTAGCATAAGAAAAGCAGGGTTCATTATATTTGGCAGACATGGGCTCCTTGTGCACCCTTCTGAGATTTAATAAGACCTGATTTCATGAACGGGATGGTCCCAATAAATATTTTAACACCATACACTACTTTAGAATTGGTGGTCAAAAATTGTTGTTTTATTATTGGAATTGAACTTCAGTGAAACCCGCCTGAGTGCAGTTGCTAATGGGCCAAAATATTTTAGTCGTTATAGCCAGGGGGGAGGGGACTTCCATATGAAAGTGTCAGAAAATTAGAATTGTTAGACCCCTAAAGGGGACCAATCTGAGTGTAGCTCAGGCATTATTTGACCCCTAAAGGAGACTGTGCTAAAGCAGACAACCATGTAAGAGCTACAATGATTTTAATTGTGCTTAAGGTTGACGCTAAGATTTATGGCGTTTGGTTTTTTCATATAGTTATTTCTTTATGCACAACCTTAAGCTACATGTATACCTGTATGGGTAGAAATATTGGCTTTCCTTCCTGAAAACCCTAAGCGAGACCAAAATCTGCAATTTACACCCCCTAAGCGAGACGACAAGCATCCCTGTCACTTTCATATGGGATTCTCCCGCGGGCATTATGGCGCAATGCAGTGGGGCGGTGTTAACAGAATAGATTCATTTGTAGATTCAATGTAATTTAGAAGGCACAGTGACTTTCTGAGTGGCCACCAAATACCAGTACTGTGTTACTACTGATAGTTTTGACTTTTTCTTTCTTAGTCATGCCTGCTTTGGTCAATGTACACTGTAGTTCAAGTGGCCACATTAATTGAGTTTCTTTATGTTGATAACAGTTTGAGTCTGGTAAAGGTAGTAAGTTCATGTACAAAAAAGTCTAGATAATTATGGACTAGATTGTGGAGAAAGTGCTTTACATGAACCCAGTTGGGATTTTTAAGTTGTTATGTTCAGTTTGAAATATTTGTTTCTAAGGTTTAAATGCTCGGCCGCACTAGCAGCTTGCTATAATCACTTGCCGAGGGTAAATAAAGGACATTCATTTTTTGTTTTTTTATGAATGCTGTGTCTGCTAGGATGTCATTGAAACGCTTTAATAATAATAATAATAATAATTATAACAATAATAATAATAAGCATTTATTTATACAGGATGAAAACTAATTACAGCAGAGCTGATGTGGTCACGTGTAGAAAGAAAAAACATTAAAATGCTTCTATTACAAAAACAATAAAATTAACTATCAATTCACCTTCAACCTTCAGTTAACCTTTAAGAGTATAGTTGATTGCAGAAGTCATTTAGTGATACTGCTTGCTCCATATTGAAGGATAAGCTATTCCAAAGCACTGAACATACTTTGGTGGCATTTAAGGATGGTTGGGTAAACATGGTTTTAGATAAGCAAATGACTGAACTTTCATTTGGGCCACAAATAGTAGACACAATAACAACCGAAGGTGTCAGTAGTAATGCACTTAACAAGATGGTTGTATAAATGCAGGGTTGTACTGTACTTTGACTGATCAGTGATCATAGATGTCTGAAACAGATGAGGACAAGATCCTTTTTACATAACTTGGTGGGGGGGGGGGTTGCTTTAGAGGAGGATGCAATTTCAGAATTGTTTTTTGAGAGTGAATATGTTTTTTCATTTTTATATAATGCACAAAAACACTCAGGGAGGGTTGGGGGTGGGGGAAGCACTTTTCAAGTGTGATTTCCAAAAGTGCAGTGACATGGTTTTTGACATATATAATCTCAGAAAAAGTGGTTAGTATATGCAAGTGTTGGATAGCCTAGCAAGCAACAATATTGGTCCGAGGCTAATCTTTTGACCTTTTGTTGTGCCACTTTAGTTCTATTAAGATCGTCGACATTTTGACAGCAACATGATTCTCAATTCATTGGAACTCATGAGTACAAAAAAGGGACTGTAAGAAAGGCACTCTCACCAAAGTTCCAGCCCTCCACATCCTGTTTGTTTCTGTTGACACCTCACCTCACCATTCTATGTAGTATTCTGCATAAAGTTTTATGTCACTAATTTAAGGAGGGTGCCTCCTTTTGTTACTGTGCAAAATTATGCTCTGCACATCTCAGGTCTGGTCTGGGATATTCGGGTTTCTTAAGGAATTTTGTTACTAATTCAGGACTGGTATTTTTGCACGGTTTATGACTATGTGGAAAAAACAGATCCTAGCAATGGCTATCAGAATCCAAACAGAAAATTGGGGGTTTCCGTGTATTTTAAAGCTTTTTTTAGAATTATGCAGAGTTTTTGGTAACATTTTAATGTATCGGATTCAAAGGTGAAACAAGAGGACTTTAGATCCTAGGCGCCAACATGACTGCTGAAGGCAGGAACTTCTAGAGGGTACAGGGGCATGCCCCCCGGGAATTTTTTGAAAGTGGACTCTCTGAAATACCATTTCCTGCATTCCCTGGACAAGAAGTGGTTACTTAACGCATTGAAACGCTCGCAAAACATTAAATATTTGAATTGGCAGTTATGATAATTATCCGCCTGCAGGTGTCTGTTTTCAGTAGATTCCAAGACAGATTCCAGTCGGGAAGAATGTTGGAATGGTAATTCGGTTCCTATTGTATAAATTACAAAAGTGAGCAAAATAAGGCTCAACTCTGTGTTTGATAAACAAACACAAAATTATCTGATGTATTTACACTTCAGAAAATAATTATTTCGTGTGAAAGTACCAGACTTTACAGGTCAAACGACCGGATGTTGCCATAGGCAGCCCAGACGCGTTGTAAGTGGAGTTTATTAAAAAATAGAAAAGGGTGAAAATATATGTAATAGCACGAAATAAATCTTTACTTCACGAAATAAATCTGGTTTACTTCTGCTTATTGTGTCCTGTTTAATTAATTTCCGGTTAATCTTGCACCGCAATCGCTTGTTAGCCTCGCTGCTTATATAAGCCGTTAAGCCTAAGGTTTGCAGAGATTTATTACAGAGTAACCGGTGATAAAAGAATCAAGATATCTTGAAATAAAGCCTGTCTACCTGCAGCTCAATGCTCCCCTGTTCGTCCTGGCTGGTTTAAATGACATTTTGTGGCTTTTTTCAATCGGAGGTAGTTTCCACTAAAGAAGAATTAAAGGCTGGTGACCCGGCCAACGAACCATCTTCACGCGAAGCGCAATAAATTCCCGAATAATGGACGGACCCGCTCCAAATTGCGATCGGCTGAACCATGGATTACGTGGTTTTCTGTATATTGAGCGCTGGCTCTCAAAATCCATCGCAACTGCCCGAGAATCCCACATTTATCTACCTAAACTTGACCGTTTCGCTCCGCCATGAGCCGTAACACCGACGGGTAGGCTACGGGATTTGAATACTTTAGGTTAGTGACCGCGTTCGCTCAACAAAATAGCACTGGCTACGGGAAGGACATTCCCAAAGCACATTCGATTCCAGTGGTATCGGGTCGGGTATTCGGGTCGTCCTCCTACTTCAGAATTCTTGCCTATTTCATGAAATATGACTATAAATTCATATTTGAGAGTGAACAGCGCAATAATTTTGGAGGAAACCATTTTTTGAGCGATTTTGGTCGAGCGAAGAGGGACGCGTAATTCAATCCCACGCTAGATTTCTAGAATGGTTGAGATAAAAAATCATAACTAATTTCAGTTTTGTTCTTTTTCAGCCAAATTTTCAGGACGTTTTGCTGATATGATATGGAACATTTTTCTTTTTAACATCTAAATACAATTATATCGTCATTTTGGAAGGATTTACTTTTTTCCTCAAATATATGAATAATTTATGCTGTTTTATGTTAAGTAAGACTTTTTTTTGAAATAGAAGCCCATTTTATCCTGAGAAGCCCATTTTGTCCCCTTTCAAATGAGCTATTGTAGACCACATTGCTGTAAATACCTGTTGAGATATTAAATAAAACCTGAATCGTGGTCAATTTCACCTTTTGTCATTGTTGGAAATGAGTTAAGATGACCATCTCCTGCTTTTACTTAGCTTTATCAATTTATATACATGTATCTACCTATAGTAGTAGAAGGGTGAGGTGATAGTGTGATGGATAGTCAGCAAACTAGAACATACTACAGAGTTGACTTAATGTGATCTTAGGTGGTAGCCATCTAATGTCCTTTACAGTTCAGGTTATTTCTATGAGCTCAGCGATTTTATGAAGCTGCTTGGGGCATGGTGCAAATCTCCACTGAATAACATCGACCTGCGATCAAAAATACCCTTTTTTTCTTCTAAATATGGACATACATTGGTAACCCCCTGCCCTTCCATAAAAGGTCGCCTGAGTGTTCAAGCTACCTCACCTAAGATTTTGAACGTAATGAGATCTGTTATTTTAATCTGTATTTAGCAACCTTTCTGTTCACTCATTTTGGAGGCTCTGCACCTTTGGCTTCACCACTTCCGCGATTTGTTCGGATTAAAAAAAGATTGTACCGGTTCATCTGAACGAAACTCGTAGTAAATGTTAATGCACACGTATAATTCTTATTCGAAATATGGACACGCCTACAAGGGCCAGTATTGTTCCAAGTTAACAAAAAAAGTTTGTTACTTATTTGGTGTCTGTTGAAAAATTAGTCTATGTAAAAGAGGTTCTCATTTTTCAAAGACAAAAATGGTTCCTGTTGGTCAGAAAACGTTTGTGCTTGGTTCCTTGTGTCCGTGTCGTAACGATACAAGACAAGATTCTGAAACATCACAGATTCTATTCTAGATCCCCTTTGAGCCAAGCAAAAGTCAATTTTGACAGCAATAGAGCTAAGCTTTTCAACAACACTTCATGTCTGTACAAGTTTAAGTTCTGCTATTGTAACGTAACCAGTGAAGACATTTAACATATACAGCTGTATACTGAATTTATAAGACACGCAGCACATTCTGATTGAGGGATTAACCTGTTTTTGAAGGAGTATTTCAGTTTTAAGACTACAACAGGTTCTTATATGTTGGCGTTCCAAATAACAAATGTTTTTTTTTCTGTGCAACACGCGCTTTTGTATGCTAGAGTTTCCGGTGCTGTTAGACCTAGCTGTTACCTATTGAAAGTGAAGTAGATATATCTTTGCCAATTCGGCAGTTTCGTGGGTCGTTAATTTCGGAATTTACCGTGGTATTTAATCGCTTACCGCTCCAAAATCAAGTATTGTATGATGGATGCAAGTCTCATAAGTCACCTCACCTCATAACTTATCCTCTTATCTTACGTGCGTGACGAGCCAAACTAAACTTCTGTGTAGGAGGCTACCGAATAGTAATATATATATTTTTTTCTTTACAGGATTACAAACGTTTCGTCTTATATTGGAGTTGCAAAGTCTACAAGGCGCTTTTCTTTTTTTGTTCGAACATGTCTTTAAGACAAAGCCAGAGACTCGAAAAACAAAAGGGCATCGCAGAGAGGCGTTATAAGTGCAACCACTGTAACAAGGCGTTTCAGCAATTAGGCGGCCTAAGGGTACACAAGAGAACACATACAGGAGAAAAACCTTACAAGTGCAAGATCTGCGATAAGTCCTTTGCAACTTCAGCAAGTTGCAAAACACACGAACGAATACATACAGGCGACAAACCCTATATGTGCAAGGATTGTGGTAAGTGTTTTAGCCAGATATCAAATTGCAAGCAACATGAACGACTACACACCAACGAAAAGCCTTTCAAGTGCAAACTCTGTGGGAAGTCATTTACCCAGCTAGTGCATCTAAAGTCGCATGAGCGAACTCACACAGGAGAGAAGCCTTATAGGTGTAAGTATTGCGATAAGTGCTTTACCAATAGTGCACCTTGCAAGGTACACGAGCGAAGACACATAGGAGAGAAACCTTATGCATGCACGTACTGCAGTAAGTGCTTTGCTCATTCGAAAGACCGTAAGGCGCACGAGCGAGTACATACGGGAGAGAAACCTTACAAGTGCCAGTATTGCGAAAAATGCTTCATGCAATTATCCGGTTGCAAAGTACATGAGCAAAGACATACAGGGAAGAAATTGCATAATTGCAGTTACTGCGATAAGTCCTTTTATTCTGCGTCAGAGCACAAGATACACGGACGAATACACACAGGAGAGCAGCCGTACAAGTGCAAGTATTGTGATAAGTGTTTCAGACAGCAATCTCATTGCAAGCGACATGAACGAACACACACGGGAGAGAGACCTAATTCTTGTGCATACTGCGGTAAATGTTTTGTCGATTCATCAGACTGTAAGCACCATGAACGAATACACACGGGCGAGAAACCTCACAAGTGCAGGCATTGTGGTAAGTGCTTTGCGACGGTGTCGACTACAAAGGAACACGAGCGAAGACACTCTGGGAGGAAACCGTACGAGTGTAAGCATTGCCATAAGTCCTTTTACCGGTTATCTGAGCGCTTGGTACACGAACGAAGGCACACAGGAGAAAAACCTTTTGCATGTTACTACTGCAATAAACGCTTTGTCGAGTCGTCGGAATGTAAGGTGCATGAACGAAGGCACACGGGAGAGAAACCCTTTGCATGCACGTACTGCAGTAAATGTTTTGTTGATTCCACAGATTGCAAGAGACATGAACGAATACACACGGGAGAGAAACGTTATAAGTGTAAGTACTGCGATAAGTGCTTTACATTTTTAGTATGTCAGAAGCGACACGAGCAAAGACACGCAGAGACGGGACCTCACAAATGCAAGCTTTGTGGCGTATGTTTCAGCCGACTAGGAAATTTAAGTAAGCACAAAAGAGCCCATAAGGGAGGGACCTCTTTGGCAAGCAAGCAAAGCAAAAATGGCCGAGCCGCTGACTCAGAAGAGGAGCCAAAACTGTTGTCTTCCTCCACTGAACACAGTGCAAACAACTTGACCACCCTCAGCTGTTGGATTTGCCAAGAGGAATTAAGCAGTCAGGAGCTTCTTCTGGTACACTACGATAAACATGTGAGATAAATCAAGTGGTGTACGGAGGTGGCAAAAGGAGTCGCTAACAGGCGCGTTTACACGTTTAAGAATCATTTGGGAAAAATAGAATGAAACCATTCTTTTCAGGAACAGGCAGCCACAGATTGTAGTGGTTTATTTTTTACAGACGCTTTGATAGTGCTATCGCTGTCACCCAGTTATCGGTCCCATATGGAAGGCAGTTTGACTAGTAACTTTTCGAAAGACAATATGTAAATCGCGCTAATATTAGGCAAACGAAGATGGCCGTTTCAACAAATTCGCCTCAGTCTAGTTTACTCCAAATTTTCTTCGTTGGTTTGTTTGGTCGTCAAATATTTCTGAAGGCTTTTAAATATATATTACAACAAGAAAACATTCAAGGTTTTGTTAGTTATGTATATCGGGCACGGTCGCATTTAGTGTTCGGTTCAGCGATACCATTGTAAATAAGAAAGGAAAGACGATAGTTAAAGGAAACCTCCTCTGCTGTCTCAAATTGACGTTAAATTTTTGAGATGAAGCCTAAATTCCAACTCCTCAAGTTAGCAAGTGGAGAAAAAGTTTTAATGTACCAAAAAATTGGAATAAAGAAAAACGTTAAAGATAACCTCCACTGTTACAACAAATTGACGTTCAATTGTTGGAAATTAGGTCTAAATTTCAATTCTTTAAGGTAAGTGGAAAAAAATTTTAGGGAACCAAAAAGTTGGATATGAATACTACCTATTTTCGCTTTTTAATTTTGCGCGCGCGGCCATTTTGAATTTTTATGACGTAATACACAGGTCAGTCATGGTTGTCCATATTGTTGCATACAGAAGAAAGTTGCTTCTAAACAATAGTGGCAACCGTATGACGTCACAAAAATTCAAATGGGTGGCGCGCTGAAAATTCAAAAGCAAAATTAGGTGATATTCATATCTGACTTTTTGGTACACTAAAACTTTCTTAAAGAATTGAAATTTACACCCTATTTCCAACAATTCAGCGTCAATTTGTTGTAACAGTGGAGGTTCTCTTTAATGTGGCTTTATTTTATATGTGTTTGCTGCTCGGGTGATGCGGTTAATTCAAAATCTAACCACGGTGTAAACCATGCTCGGCAGCGTGGTTGAAAAGTGTAACACATAAGCAAACGCCAGTTGAGATAAAACTGTGGGAACACTCAAATTTGACTGCAACACCAATCACCAATGAACCCTGCCACTTCGTCCGCGGTTCACATACCATTCTCGCGTTTCCCTTTACTAATATCTTTGCTGATGTTTAATAATAATAATAATAATAATAATACTTTATTATATAGCGCTATGTCTATCGCTATCCAATAGCGCTTAACAAGTTGTTTAAAATTACACATCTATATAAAAACGTTACAATATGTATATAATAAAAGATAAAAGATCAATAAAAGAGTAAAACACTAAAAATGACTTTAAAAAAATAAAAAGACTAGCTAGTTTACATAGTATTTTAAGTAATTCTAAGAAGAAAACACTAAATTATAAAAATACCTAACTAAAAGCTTTCCTAAAAAGATATGTCTTTAGCTTGCGCTTAAACTCTGATATATTATCGCAAGCTCGAATGTCAGACGGTAAAGCATTCCACAGTTGTGGCGCGGCTACAGAGAATGTTTAATCCCAATTGGGACTGAATAACAATCGAACACTGAACTATCACTGAGTGCTACCACAGCCATTGTCTTTACCTTGATGTAATGTTAGTGGTTTATAAAAATTATATAGATTTACCTAGTGGGGGCGTGGTGGTGTAGTGGTAAGCGGGTTGGAGGTCGGTGGTTCGAGGCCCAGTTCCTGCCATTGTGTTGTCTCCTTGCCCCACATTGTCTCTCTCCACCCAGGCGTATAAATGGGTACCGGCGACATACTGCTGGGGGTAACCCTGCGATGGAGCAGCATCCCATCTAGGGGGGGGGAGTAACAATATTCTCAATCAATCAATCAATCAATCAATCAATCAATCAATCAATCAAAACCTTTATTTATACACGATGACATTTAAATCTTAGTAGCATGAGGGGTCGTGTATAGGATATCTAATTGCACAAATTTTCGATTGAAATAAGTTTAAAAGACGCTAGAACAAAACGCTAAAAAATCTTAAAATACTTTTAAATTAACTGTTTCTAACAAGTTCACGGATGTTTCGACAATGAAACGATTAAAAACATCTAAAACGTCTTACTGTACAGGTTACTTGAATCAATATCTTTAATTGCATTCTGCTCATGAATACTTTTGATAAAACTACCTATGGATACTGCTTTGCGGTACTCTCCTGGTAAATGGTTCCATAGAATTGGCCCTCTGTAGGCTATTGAAGATTTCATGATATTTGTTCTAAAAGATGGAATAACTATCAGATGGCTTCTTAAATTGTACGATGGCAGAAACTTTGAGATATGTGTTGACAAGCAGGAGGGCGAGACATTATGGAACATCTTATAGATGAGCTTTAGAATCGATAACTTGTACTAGTTCTTAAAGTATCCCATTCTCCAGTAGGGAGTAGCAATACTCTCAGTTGCTTCATGCTACTGAAACTGGGATAAGTTCCAGCCATGTGGGCCTCCTTGGCTCGTGTGCGACTTAACCTTACTTTACCTAGCACTGTTTTCTATTGTTATGCGAACTCAGTCGAACCTCACTACCGTAAATGATCGATTTAAGCGCCGCGGCGCTTATTTAATTTTCCCTGTTAAAGGTGTGGCGCTTATTCGAGAGCGGCGCTTATTTCAACTACAGGTAAAACAGTGAGGGGAATATAGAGAGAATTAAGTGAGGCGCATACTAGGTGTGCACAATTTAATATAAAATTATTTCGAATGAAATACAAGAGGTATCATGAACGCAGTTTCTCCGTCTGTGAAAGTATTGCTGCTCAAATACAAGAGGTAACATGAATAAAGTTTTTCAGTGTCTTTGTGAAAGTATTCTGTTCAAATACAAGAGGTAACATGAACACATGAACAATACCCAAATTAGCGCCACGGAGCTTATTCGAGAGCGGTGCTTATTAAATTATTTTCGGTAAAGGTAAGGCGCTTATTCGAGAGCGGCGCTTATTCGAGAGCGGCGCTTATTCGAGTAGCGGCGCTTAATCGATCATTTACGGTGTGCGACCATTTTTTCAAAAAAAAAAAAAACTTTTTTCAGTCAAATCACTCTCGTTGGAACCCCTCGTAGGCAACCACCTCTCAAAAGCTGTCACTTTTGAGGTTGATATTTTGATTTTTCTATTGCTCTTAACCTCCGGTAGGCGACACCGGGTTCAAACTGAACCCGGTACAGCGCCAAGCAACCCTAGTATGACGTTTTTGTTACTGCAACTTACTTGTAATACTCGCTTAAGACACTACACTTAATTTTGAATTACATGTTATTTGTGCATGGATCAAAGAAAATTAACTTCCGATCAAAACCAAAATTGTAATGACCTCATGTGGTCTGACCTCAAGTAAACCACCGACCACCGACCACCTCCCGTAAACGACCACTGAGGCTTGACATTCTGGATGGTCGTCAACGAGACGTTCAAATGTAGGTTCCTAATATCGTTTGTGCAATTATTGCACCCATACAGTCACTTTCCTACCTAATAACTCCTTTCGTGCGCTGTACAATAACAAGCAGACTGAAGTTTTAAAACATAGAAACGATTTTAATGCACTGTGAAGGTCCACTTGCCTCAGACATGGTTAGCGAACTGGGTGGGTGTAGGGGGTAGCTGTGAGACTCAGACCCTGACCCTGTGCAGAGCGTTTTGAAACGTGGGGGGGGGGGGAGGGGGGGCTCATCGTACACAAAGCCAGGCGTAATGTCCGTAATCGGTTTGTGACAATGCATAATAAGGCAGTTGTTCAGACGATCCTGCTTCATGGTGCTTCTTAGGTGGTTCTTGAGTCGTCGCAGGACAGAAAACGTACGCTCTGAAGTCGACGATTCCACAGGTAATGTCAAATACAAACCGCTTCTGTCTAGTTTAGTGGAAAAACCCAGCAGTTGACTGGCTTCTCGAGCACAGGCCGGAGTTGTTCAAAAAAGTCCTACAATATATTATTTCGCCAAGCGCGATTCTGATGAAACGATCTGTGAAAAGATCATGAGATGAATATTTTGCCAAACCAATTTTATGTTGCGCTAGCGACATTTTCGGCACCGAAACGTGGGGGGGGGGGGGGGGCTAACCCCCCCTGCTCCGCCGCCTCTGCTTTTCTTCTACCCGAAACAGAACGCAGGCATAATAAAAAGTCCCCGCAATAACAAACACAATCCAGTAGCCCTTACTTAAAATTTGCGTGATGCGACGAAGAAGTGTCAGTACAGGACTGAAATTGAATGCGAAACAGATCAAAAGAAGGGCATGCAGACCCGTTAAGGACGGTGCCTCCTTTTGTTACTGCGCATACGTTCTGCGCATCTCGGGATATTCGGCTTTCTTAAGGAATTTGCCCAATAATACAACAATATTTTTGCGCGGTTTAAGACTATGTGAAAGAAGCAGATCTTAGCAAGGGCTATCAGAATCCAAAGATAAAATTGGGGGTAACCACGCATTTTTCACGGATAACTGAGCTTAAATTTAGAAAGAAATTGCCATACATTCTTTGTATTTTAACGCTTTTTAAGAATTATAGTTGATTAGTTATCTCTGAAAAATGCGTGGTTACCCACATTTTTCTTTTTGGATTCCAATAACCCTTGCTAAGATCTACTTTTTCCCCATAGTCATAACCTTTGCAAAAATACATCTGTATTAGGGGGCACCGTCCTTAAATCACGAAATTTATTTAATCGTTGCAGTCTGATCGTGAATAGTAAATGCTCCTTTAAACTGCATATGGGGGCGCGGTGGTGTAGTGGTAAGTGCGTGAGACTTCAGTTCCGAAGGTCGGTGGTTCGACGCGTGGTTCCTGCCATCGTGTTGTTACTTTTCCCCACAATGTCTAGCTCTCTCCTCCCAGGTTTATAAAATCGGTACAAGCGACATACTGCTGGAGGTAACCATGCGATGGACTAACATCCCATCCAGGGGGAGGACCAATACTCTCCAGATCAGAGGGGATTAGCAATACTCTCAGTTGCTTCATGCTACAGTAACCGGGATAAGCTCTGGCCGTGCGGACCTCCTTGGCTTGTGTGCCACTTTACTTTTGCGTTAGTGATGTAATTTTATGGCAATATAATTATTAGCCAAACTCCGCTATGACGTAGATTTTGGGGTCGTTTCTTTATAAATTCGTAATAACGGGGTCTCGCTTATAACGAACCCCCGTAGAACAAACACATTTACCAGTCCCTTGGCACTTCGTTATCTGGGGTTCCTGTACCCAGAGAAAAAGGCTTTTTTAAAGATAGCGCGCGAGGAAAAAAATTGCGGAAGAGAGAAAAATGAACAGGGCTTTTCTTTCACCCTATTTTCTCTGCTCACCGCTGATTTTCCACACTCTATTTCGTGGGGTGCTTTCTGTGAAAGGTAATATGTATAAAACTGTATATCATGTGGCACTAAATTTTTGTGGCTTCTATTTTTTCGGATTTTTTCAGGGTTTTTCATGTTCCGCAAAAAAAAAAAAAGTTACCGCAAAGATTTACTCCACTGTCGGAATTGTATACGAAAGTCACTTTTACATGTAATGTAAATTCTTGTCAGTGCCCATTTACTCAAAAAGTCTCTTTTGTTTAGAAACAAAAGCCGATCAAATTTAAAATTGTAGTCGGTAAACTCCAAATATTTAGCTACTGAAAGCTTTGCAGAAAAGAATTGTCTGAAGGCCAGGTGCTCAACACAAAAATGAAAATTTTATAGTTCCAGTTGAACGTAAGTCACCTGTTTCCCTGCTAGCAGAGGAATCTGACTGAATCGTAAAAATTAATCCCCAGCAAGAAAACCCAGTCTTTCCCAATCGCAAAAATTAGTTTCCAAAAAAACACATTGAAAATCGCCCATCCGCAATACAATTTAGTGCTACACGGTATGAGAACTGTGAATGAAGAATAATTAGATGAAAGATCATTAATGAGCACTGCGAAAAAGAGAGCCTGAAAAATCGAGGGTTTCTTTTCGTAACTACTTATGCCCGGTTCAGACGCCGTGCTTCACATGATCCGTACGTATCGAATTTAATTTGCTTCTCCCCATTCCCTTCGCGGCTCCGCCGCTCGAACGTCGCACAAAACAATCCCGTCAGCTGCGCAAGCTAATGTGAAGTACAGCGTCTGAACCGAACCTAGTTGTGTAAAAAAGAAACCTTTATTTGGAGTTTGTCTTTGACGGTTTATTTTAAAACATGTTTGTGTCAGCTCCCCGTTGGCTTGATAGACCCCCTTGATAGCTCAGCTGGTGAGAGCGCTGCACCGTAATCCCAGGTTGATCGTCATGGGTTTGAATCCTGTTCAACCCTGAATTTCCATGTTTTGTTTTGTTTTGTTTAGGCTTCCTTTTCGCAATGATCTTCCATCTGTTAGATAGGGTGCCCTACCTCGTTCAGGCTGAAAATCGCTTGAGATTGCGTGACAGGTGATTGTGTAACGTTGACTGTCCAAATACGGTGAAAGGAAGCACGTGACAGTCTGTCATGCAGAACCCTGTCATGGTTTGGCTTATTCTCATTTCATTCAGATCGCTTCGCGATCGATGAGACGTATTGGCGTAATATCCTCTAAGTTCTTGAATTTTCCTGTCTGATTACTTCTTTCCAGGTATAGGTAAGTCTGTTTCCACTCATATTAATATTTATAAACTTGTTCTTCTTCCCTTGTGTTTGGAGGAAAGTGATTTTCGGTGATGGATCTCAATTTTCAAGCAGCTACAATGTGGCTTTTGTTGATAATTAACCCAAATCAAATGGAACGATCGATCAATCGAACGCAGTCGAACGAGCGCAAAATGTTCAAACAATCGAATCTGCCATTAAGTTCCGGTGCATGAGGACTGCAAACGATAAGCGTTCGAGCAACATTCCAGATATGGCATGTAAACACAAGTGTGACAATATCTCGGTATTTTTGCACGAGGCCCGGTGAAGTTTAGAATGCTGTCATGTGTAAAGATGGTTACACCAAAGAGAATGAGTAATTTTACTTCCTTTGTTCCATTATTTGGCTGTAATATTTTCCATTTAAGCTTGTGTAACTTTCTGGTCTGGTGGATAAACCTTAAAAGAATGTGTTTGAAACAATAACCTTATAAGCTTATAGAAAGCAAAGTATCGATTAATTGGTGAACCAACCCTGAAGTGTATGTAGAAGTGTTTTTCCGGTTAGCCAGTGTGGGCAGGCCAAACGTGATTACATGGACAAGTTTCCATGATTGTGAGCTAGGCTGGCTGACATTTTTTCATGTACAGTTGAGTTTTGCTGTGTTGAATCCCTGGGGGGTGTGAGAGGGGGTACTCAAGTATATTATCGACAGGGAGATGCAAAGGCCTTATTTGGGTTTGAAATAAGCTATCTTGGCCTTTTTTAGAGTGAGCAGACTTTATTGGGTAGTAAGAATTTGCAGGACTTTTTTAAGGTTTGATAAAATGCATGCATGCCTTAGGTTCTCTATTTTTGTGTCAGTTGCGTGATGAATAAAGAAGCATCCAGTTTTAGCCTGATGTCGTAAATGAGAATCGCCCTTGGGTTTAACCCTTTAAGCCCTGATATAAAAATGCATATTTTCCTTACTATTCTCCATACATTTGGAATGGAACTAGTGAGGAGAATTTGTCTAAGTATCGAGACAACTTATCCTTGGTGATAACTTCCTTTATTCTCATCAATTGAATGTTTGAACAGTAGTGATAATGCAAAGAAAACTTTCATTTTCATCACCGGTTAGGGATTAAAGAGTTAATGCCAAGTTAGGATCTTGGCAAACCAAGCTACCCTGGCTAACCAGGCCAGCCAGCTCGTGTAATCGATCCCTTAATGTGTGTTTTCTATGATTGAAAACTTACAGGTTGTTTGATCTCTAGATTGTGTAAAAATATAAACACATGTTGAGGAAAACCTTGAGATGTTTGGTTTGATTTTTGAGCCATTGTGTCAAATCATTCCCCTGTGTTAGCTAGCCACCTTGGCTATTTATGGTTAATGCAGGTGTCAGAGTTATTTAAAGGGATTTTGTTATTCTATAGTTTAGCCAGGAAAGGTCTTTCATTTCTACCCGACAACAGCATAGATAGTGCCTTGTGAATTTTTGGTTGCATGTGCAAAAAGAGGGCTTAAATGAGGAAAGTTCCCTTGATCATCTGATAAGAAAGTGGAATTTCGACTGGAAAAAAAGGCATAAGGGAAAGGCCAAACGAATGAAATAAAAGAACCAAACTCTTGAGCATATATGACAAAAAGTAGTGTTATGTTTTGTCTAAATAGGGCTAATACCTTGTGTGGATACAACTCACCATTTAGTCCACCATCCCCTGTGATTGTCCGAGGAGTCATTTGGTGATTTGGTCTTGAAGATTACATTCTGCCTTTTAGGTAAGTGTACTTCCACTCTGGTAGTATAACAATTGCCAGATTCTTTTGACTGTTCTTAACACATCAATATAACTTTATATTGACATCTCAAGAATGAAGCTGTGATTGGTTGAAAATTTTGTGCAGCTTTAAGTTGGCTTGCTCACCTAGAAAAACAGAATTCAATTTTTTTCCTGAAACAGCAGACTGAAATCTTGATCAATCTACTATGTCATTTGTTAGAGAATAATGGATGTACTTTATACTTTGCAATCCATTTTATAATTTGTAAGTTTGAGGTTTACAAGGTAACATTTATAGCCACTTCTCTCCCCATAAGGTACGTAGATTTATCAGGTAATTTTTAAAGAAATATGGCCAATGTTTGTCTAGCATAAAGTTATGTTTTAGAGTTCAGGGGCTTTCACAATATTCAAAATATTCTTTTTATGAGAGTCCAGCATGTGACACCCATTGAATAATTTCCTGTTATCTCTGCACTTTAGAATAGATGGTCTCTGCAGGAACCAATGGGAATATCCAGACTCATACACTTTGTTAGCCCATTATCTCCTCAGCTATATAATCCAGTTTTTTCTGTCTTCTATTAACGTAAACGCTGGTAGTTCAGTTAAGAAAACAAATTGTCAGTTTTGTGTTTGAAGAACTGTGTAAGTTTTACAGCAAAGCATAAATGGGTATAAAACTACCACCTCCTGTCAGCGACCACTTTTCCAAAATACCAAAATGTTTTCAGTCAGATCACTATAGTTGGAACCTGTCATCGGTGACCACGTCTTGTAAGCGACCACAACCACTTTTCGGGCTCAGACGGTTTAAAATTTTCTATTGTTTTGACATCCGTTAAGCAACCATTAATGTTTGGCACACAATCGCATTGCAGTGAGTGCAAGTTGTGCATAGTACCAGTCTGTCTCTTAGTCAAATGCATTGAACTGTTAATTTGTCAAGTACTACTAAAAAGGTATTGTGGCTCATATGTCTGTGTATGGATTGGAGAAAATAAACTTCTGAAACTTTGAAATTAAAGTAAATCTATGAAATCAAAATTTTCTCCCCCCCTGTGGTAGTCTGTGGCATTTTGAATTCTAATAATAATAATTATTAACGAGCTTTATAGTGATATAATAGTTTTCCAAGGTTTCCTTTAAAATAACTTGCATACCAAGTTTTTTTGAATGTTGACAGTAACAATAGTTTACCAGTACATACCTTTAAATTACTGCATGGAGGTGGCAAATTGGCTAATTTTCATGGTCAGCATTCAATTGCATTTTATTGAAAATAGACGTGGCATTGAAGTGTGGGTGTGAGAGGTAGAAGTGTCTCTTTTTCTCTGTTTCTCTTTTCTTGTGTTAATCCACTGTGATGCCTGGCTTCATGTATGAATGTTTTTTTTATTGTATAGACAAAAGTATTTTAGTGGAAAATAGCCCACTCGTAAAGTTCATACGAAACTACATCCAGGACTGGAGCGACGTATTTTCCATGTCCTCACTAGTGAAGATATCGATGATGTCATTTCCTGCTTTTACGCTGTTGTTTGTGCAAAAATACTTTTGTCTTGAAAGTTGAATTCCGAGGCCATTTCAAGCTTCCTGCCTCCAGTGTCTTCAACCACCACCTGATTATCCAGGCCCAAAATTGGAAAACAAAATAATCCCCCACTGCTTCGAATTAGTGCCCCCTTCTCACCTTAGAAAATTAAGTAAGCGCCCCAGGTGCTAATTCGAGCTTTTACGGTAAGCACCTCCCCCCCCTGCATAAACACTAAAGGGAAGTGATTGCAATATTGATTGCACTGATGTTTGCAACTAAGCCTTTACTTCAGAATATTCTACAACCTACACTATGTAAATCTGGTTGCATCTAAAGAAACAGAGAAAGTTACCAATAAGGGGTGTACTCTGCAGTACTGTGCTGTACTCTGTGGGGGAAGAAGGGGTTTAACTTCCTCCTTTCTGCACCCCTTACTCCCAGTTCTGCTCTTTTTTGTTGCTTTGCATCTTATTTGTGACTTTTTGATTGTAGAATATTAATGGAGTGTTGTGTAATTTCTTGTTACTTCTTCTAGCTACTCACCCACCACCTTTTAAATCCCGCTTTCCCCTCTACTAAAATCTCTGAGTGCTGGAGGAGTGAATCAAGCAAATAAGTTTATTGATCTTTCTGTGAGCAGAATTTGTGATCTTTTGTCTTTTTCCACTGCAACCATCTGTAGCAATTGGACGGGTGCAGGCCCTGGGGACCTGGGTGCCACCTTTAGTCCTGCTATAGTTTTGTTGTAGTAAGGCTTTCAAGGTCATGAAAGCCTATTGGGGAGGGGAAGGAAAGGGGGTTATGGTTTAACCTTGGTATTCTTGCAGGTAGGGCTAGTTTATTGCATTCTACCTACTACGCTTATATTTAAAGGTTTTGCTGTACTATATCAGAAAGAATTTGCTAGTCGCTCAAAAATTACATGGTTTAAGAAAAGGGCGATGGACCACTTCATATTGCTATACAAAACAATTTTCAAGAGGGACATTAGATTCCATGGCAATCCTCATGAACAATATCATAAACAATTTTGTAAAGCTGTGTGTCATTGAGTTCAAACAAAATGTGCCAATTCATACAGTAATTTTGATGTTTCACCTATATAAGGAGGGAACAAAAACGCTTAAACCTACACTGGTTAATGTCGTCGAATCTAAACATTTAGCAGTGAAAACAAACTTAGACAAACAGACAGGTTATCACCTTACCATAAGTAGCAATGCAAATATACAGGTAAAGCAATTTATAAGCCTCTTGCCATTTATTACTGTGTTAAATATACTGAAAATGCAAGGGTTGTAGGATAATTCAAAGGTGTAAAACTGTAAATGGTTTGAACACAGGAGTCATATCATAATTCGGTAAATTGTGATCGTCCGGGTGAGTTTAGTCCTGAGAAGGACTGTTTGAGGTGACACTGACTGACGTTTCGACAACCTGAGTGGAAGTCATCATCAGAGTCAAGTGAACTGTGAATCGTCAGTAAATGTTATAAGTCTCTGGTCGTTGTCCTGATTGGTCGACGATCTCGTGATGTTATTGGTCGTCTGTCAGTTAAGCCGTGATGTTATTGGCTGTGAAGACTGTAAACGTGATTGGTGCGTTTCGATCTGTCTTTTGTTAGTCAAATGTCCGTTGGTCTATTGTTAGTCAAATAAGTCGGTTTGTCTATTGTTTGTCTGTCTTGTTATTGTCGGCAATCAGTCGTTTGTAAGGTGCAGGTAGCTGTTGGCAACGGTTCAGTGGTGTTTGTTCTAAGTTAGTAAACCAGCTTTCCAGAGTGATTCGTTGATAGTAGCCCGTACTGTAGGTAACGCATTCAGCAGAGTCCCAGTCGATTCTGTGGTTTGTTTTTAAATGGTGCTCAGCAATGTGATTGTTGATATCACCATTTCTAGTCGCTCGTTTGTGTTCAGTCAGTCGGACGTTCAGATTTCTGCCGGTCTCACCAATATAAGTGGCCTGGCAGTCGCAGCATTTGATTTTATAAACTGCGCCCCGTCTGTCGCTCGGTTCGTCTTTGTCTTTAACGTTCGTCAGTAGCTGTCGTAAAGTAGTGATAGGTTTGTGAGCAACGCGGATGTTGTAGGGTTGTAGGATTAATTCTGGCAACTATGCTTTGGTTTGAAATTTTTGTAGAGGGCTTCATGCCCTTTCGAAAAGGGAACTCATTTTGTAGAATAATAAGGACATACTTATTGATAGGCAACCGGTGTTTTAGAAATGTTGGTACGAGCAAAAGGTCATTTTCATCAGTGATCTCTTAAATGACTCAGCTTTCTTTTCTTTAATCAGTTTAAGGAAAAATATGACATTAAAACCAATTTTTACAATATCATCAAATTACCTCAGCTATCCCTAGTCGCCTGAAACAAACGTCTGCTGAGCAGCTTAAAATTCACTATGATTGTGCGAACTTATTCTTAATTTCTCTCTAAAAATAAATCGATTGATTTCGAAGAATGTCGATGTAAACACTTTTATCAACTATTTCTGGAAAATTCCACTTGGGTTCCAACAGCGATAAATTCTTGGAGGAAAAAAAGTTCCCGTTGTGGCCAGTAGCTGGGACTCCGCCATTGTTGATATGTATCAAATCACATCTGACAATAAATTGCGGCAGTTCTTATGCAAATTGTTTCACCGTGTCCTTGTCGGGTGAAAACGCAGACTGCAGACTGCAAACTGCAGACTGCAGACTGCAGACCGCAGACCGCAGACCGCAGACCGCAGAACACTTTTTGCAATAAATTAAGTTTCTTTGTTCAGTGTTTCTTTGTTTGTATCTTACGTACTTGCTATCTAGGGCAAAAATTCGCTCTCCGAGCGAGAAAAACCGTCTTTCTAATTTTTGCTCCTAATTAGTACTATAGTGATGAAAGGTGATACACAATTCACCCGCACCAAGCATTTAAATGATCTATATTTCTTGAAATGCGCCATTTCCACTCACAATTTCCTCAAATCTGAATTAATCCATAGTCGAAAAACAACTATACCCCCGAAAAGTTCCATCTTTCCCAACGTTTGTCTAGGGTTGTCCACATTATGCTCATTGTTCTACACTATTATGCTAATTCTTTATGCTAAACAAATGTCACTATTATGCTCAAATATCATCACTATTATGCTCCACTATAATTGACATAAAAATAAATAAAAGACCACAGAAGACAAGTTTATGTTGGTTACAATTATAAATGAAAACAGTCTAGGGAGGCAGCTGACAATTTTGTAAAACTTGAACTGCTAGAAGCCATGGTTTTGCTTCTTTGTAACCAGGCGTGGTCTTAAAATGTGGTACCTGGGCCGGTGTCTTGTGTGGGAATCCCATGGTTTTGGCAAAGTTTAGATAAATCACAAAGAGTCGAAGAAACTTTGCGCTATTATTCCAGCATAATGCTCGATGCTTTTGCCTCACTATTATGCTCAAAATTATGCCGGCATAATGTGGACAACCGTACGTTTGTCACCATAAACGGCAACATTTTCAGCTTCTTGTACCTGAAATCAAATGTCGGTATTCGACCGCCGACCTCTGCGCACAAATATATGCAAATATGCTAATTTCATGCCGCTGTTCTCGACTCATTGGACAATTCGCACAATAACGCGAACATGGCAAAAGCTACTGTGTTGGGGTGCGACGTTTCATGTTTGAAACGTGGCTATTTGTTCTTGCTCACCGTGCACGCCTCTCCGACACAGTAGATTTTGTCTTGTACGATTCATTTAGCATATTTGCACATATTTGTGTGCAGAGGTCAGCGGTCGAATACCGACATTTGATTTCAGGTACAAGAAGCTGAAAATATTGCCATTTATGGTGACAAATGTTGGGAAAGATGGAACTTTTCCGGCGTATAGTTGTTTTTCGACTATTGATTCATTCAGGTCTGAGGAAATTGTGAGTGGAAATGGCGTATTTCAAGAAATATAGATCATTTAAATTCTTGGTGCGGGTGAACTGTCTATCACCTTCATAATTATAATACTAATTAGGAGCAAAAATAAGAAAGACGGTTATTCTCAAAAATAAGAAAGACGGTTGTTATTAAATTTTGCCCTAGATAGCACGTACGTAAGATAGAAACAAAGTAACACTGTTTATTTCATAAAATTTTATTTATTTTCAGTCATGACTAAAGCTTTGGCTACCTGTGCACAAACAAACGAACGTCCGCCATATTTGTTTCACATTTAGATTGGTTAAGTGCTGACTACATTAACAGCGGGCAAAAAATGAAAAAAACTTAATTTATCGCAAAAAGTGTTCTGCGGTCTGCAGTCTGCAGTCTGCAGTCTGCAGTCTGCGGTCTGCAGTCTGCAGTCTGCGTTTTCACCCGACCGTCACGAAAAAGGAATTAAAACTCTTTGGGATTGCAAGTGATGATAAATGTTCCATGTGCAACGAAACTGATTCCATAGAGCATACCTTTTTAGAATGTCGGAATTTCTTAGAACTTTTAGATGCCTCTTTGCAATGGTTTGGCACTCGCCATGACACAACTCTTTTCATCTCCCCATATGAAGCGCTCCTAAATCATATACTAGCATATCCCCTCTTGACCTCTTATCTTAAGAAACAATTGCCTCTTCTGCTGCAAGTCAAATATACTTTTATTCCCGCAAAACTTTAGAGTTGCCTGTTCTATAATGAATTCTTTCTTAAAGTAACTAACAATGGAGAGCCGAAAAACTCGCTCAAAACTGAGAAATGACACTTAATAGACCTACAAAAGACCTCTCCTTTTACGTGTGTGTTGATAAGTGCGTGTAGTTGTGCATTTCGTTTGTTTGTTTCCCCCCGCTCCTTAATCTCTTTTTTTCTTATTTGTGAATGGGGAGGGTCGATTGCCTTCCATTTATTTATTCATTTATTTATTTATTTATTTATTTATTTTCTGAGTAGGTGTTTTGCACAAATTAAAGAAAAGAACGTTAAGGCTTCATGTAGCTCATGAACCTAGCGACTCAACTTTTGGAGTTTAACTCCAGCTTGTAAGGGCCTTCTTTGACAAATCACAGGTTTAGTATGAGTGAGTGACTTGGCTCTTTTAATCATGCAAAATTGCTTAGCCGACCAATCAGCACTCTTGTCTGGATTCTGGACTAGTATGGAATTTCTGAGGGTAAAATATAGACGTTTTCTTTCGCGACTGCCCCTAGCTTGTGGTTTTAACGATGAGAGGCGGCTGAATTCGCAGGATAATTAACTGAATTAGGTTTTTCCAGATAAATATTGTTAAACAAATGAATGAATGAATGAACGAACGATCGAACGAACGATTGATTGCTTGATTGATTGAACGAACGAACGAAGGAATGAATGAAGGAATGAACGAATGAATTAACGTACGAATTTGTTAATTATTTCATAATTCCCAGAGGCTGTCAAAATTTCCACAGGTGTCCTTGAAAGTAGAGGTATTGTCCATTGTCCAGCCAAGTCCGTCAATGATTCCTCTGCAAGATACGTTCTATAGATTTGAAGGGGGTGATAATAAGCAAATAGCTTGAAAGCTGAGGAAAATTATTCTTGAACATCAACAAATATAAAATGAGTTCTTGGTGTTCAAGAATAATTTTCCTCATGTTTGCCCAGCAAAGGAATCTCCCTGCTGTTAGGTTAAAAGCTGTATCTAAGATAACAGGTGAAGTTAAGCCACAACATAAAACTGTGGGAACTTTATCTGAATCATACTTCTCCAAAATTCCCTCTGGTTATCAAATTCATTGAATGCATTCCCATTTACGCAATTATGGAGAAGGACCGGCCCTGCTCTAAAACAGCGAACAGTTTTCACCCAATGCAACAGTGCAAACTATTTCTGGCCGGTTTCCCAGTTGCAAACCAAAGTCAACGTTTTTATTAAACGAAAATGAATCTGCGGATGCAACAAGTGGTGGTAATCGTTACGTGAGTTTTTCCAAGAATATTGGGCGAGGACAATGGCGTTACTACGCCTGGTCTTATACTTTGTGTCATTGTGTCTCCCCTATTAAGCTTTAAAGTGTGCCTCTTTGAAAAATTTTAAAAATAGCTCCGCATGCGGACTTGGGATAAGCGTAAACATTTGTGGCTTTAAGGACGGTGCCTCCTAATAGAGATGTATTTTTGCAAAGGTTATGACTATGGGGAAAAAGTAGATCTTAGCAACGGTTATTGGAATCCAAAAAGTAAACTGCGGGTAACCACGCATTTTTCAGAGATAATTGGGCAACCATAAGCGTTAAAATACAAAGAATGTATGGCAATTTCTTTCCAAATTTAAGCTCAATTATCTCTGAAGAATGCGTGGTTACCCTTAATTTTCTTTTTGGATTATGATAGCCCTTGCTAAGATGTGCGTTTTCCACGTAGTCATAAACCGCGCAACAATATTGTTGTATTAGTGGGCTAATTCCTTAAGAAACCCGAATATCCCGAGATGCGCAGAACGTATGCACAGTAACAAAAGGAGGCACCGTCTTTAAGTAAGTTCCGATAATGTTATAGATACAAATTACTATGATTGCTACGAGCGTGACGGGACGCCAGTGTTGGTAGACATGCGGTCGTGCTTACTCAAACGCAATAAAGTAGAATCACGACAACTCGAACCCTAGCACTTCGAAATTCTCGCTAACTCAACTCAAAAGCATTTGCCCTTAGTTTTAATTTCATTATTTCTAAACGTTTTGCACTTGTTTTACCTAGCGGTTCGAGAAATCAGGATTCTTTAATGGCCAATCGTGACAAGTACATTTCTTTTTTTCTTGCTTGACTGCTTCGTCCTGCATGACAAGTGTGCATGTAAGCACGCTTTTCCAGAAAACGTCATGACTTCTACATTACGTCATGGAGAGTGTCCAAAAATAGACTGAAATTAGTAGTAATTTGGTCCCGGGCCTTGGTTCTTGCGAGTGTGGGCACAAAACGTTCGGGAAGTACACTTAATTCGTTGGACCCCATCCCGTTCCAGTCAACCATTGCTGCAAGTAGACGTGTTGAAAACCCAGCAATCTGGAACGTAAACAGCTGAATTTTTCCTGAGAAATTGAAAGACTCTTCAAACCTTTATTCAGGTAAAGTGTAGAGTATGTGATGAATTATAAGAGATGGACAAGAAGCTTGGACTAAATTTCCAAGATTTAAGGTTGCTTGCACGGATGCACAGTTCGTTACTTACCTCCTTTAAGTTGATTGCGTTACCTATCGGCTGCTTGGGAAAAGTGTACTCAGTACGGTATATTGACAACTAACTGTAACTTTTGTTCTGCCACAGGACTTTATCAGATTCTTCTGGTGTTGATTCAAACTAAAACGGGGGCCCAGTAAAAAAAAACTGCAACATGTCATTAACACAAGAACTAAAGGTCAGCCACCAAAAGCAAGCAGACATTGAAACTAAGCGATTCAAGTGCAACGTTTGTGACAAGACCTTTACAAAAACAGGACAACTGAGTGAACACAAGAGGACACACACAAAACCGTATAGGTGCAAGCATTGCGATAAGTGCTTCAGCAGCTCATCTAATTGCAAGGCTCATGAACGAACTCACACTGGGGAGAAACCTTACAAGTGCAAGTATTGTAATAAGCCCTTTCGCCAGTCATCACAATGCAAGACACATGAACGAATGCACACTGGAGAGAATAGGGCACACGCAGGCGAGAGACCCTATAAATGTAAGTATTGTGGGAAGACATTTGCACGAAAAGAACATTTTAAGACACACGAAAGAATTCATACCGGAGAAAGACCTTACAAATGTAAAACTTGCGGAAAGGGCTTTACTGCTTCAGCAAACCGTACAGTACACGAGCGATTGCACACAGGAGAGAAACCTTATCAGTGCAACTATTGTGATAAATGCTTTAGCCATTTAACCGATTGCAAGAAACACGAACGAACTCACACAGGAGAAAAGCCTTATCACTGCAAGCTTTGTGGCACGTCATTTGCGCAATTGGGGTATTTAACGGCTCATAAACGAACTCACACAGGGGAGAAACCTTATCAGTGTAGCTATTGTAGCAGGTGCTTTAGGACTTCAGCAGCATGCAAGGTTCACGAACGAACTCACACAGGAGAGAAACCCCATAAGTGTAAACATTGTGATAAGTGCTTTAGGACTTCAGCACATTTCAAGGTTCATGAACGAATTCACACGGGGGAAAAGCCTTACAAGTGCAAGCACTGCGATATGCGCTTTAGCGCTTTAGTACACTGCAAGGTTCACGAACGAGTTCATTCAGGGGAGAAACCTCATAAGTGCAAGCATTGTGATAAATCGTTCAGCCAGTCAGCAACTTTACTTAGACACGAGCGAACCCACACAGGAGAGAAACCTCATCAGTGCAGGTATTGTGATAAGTGCTTCAGCGAAGTAACAAAACGCAGGTATCACGAACGAACTCACACTAAAGAGAAACCTTACAAGTGCAAGCATTGCGATAAGTGCTTCAGTGCATTATCAAATTGCAAGAATCACGAACGTACCCACACAGGAGATAAACCATATAAGTGCAGGCATTGCAATAAGCAGTTTAGCCAGTTAGCAAATTGCACTAGACACGAAAGAATACACACGGGAGAAAAACCCCATAAGTGCAAATATTGTGATAGATGCTTTACCGATCCATCATTTTGTCGGTATCACGAACGAATGCACAATGGAGAGAAACCTTATCATTGCAAGTATTGCAACAAATGTTTCCGGCAATCATCCTCTCGCAAGACACACGAACGAAAACACACTGGAGAGAAACCATACAAGTGCAGGCATTGTAATAAACGTTTTAGTCAAATAGGAAATCGCAAGATTCATGAAAGAACGCATACAGGAGAAAAAATTTACGCATGCAATTATTGTAAGAAGTTGTTTTACCAGTCAGCGGATTGCAAGATACACGAACGAACACATACAGGAGAAAAACCTTATCAATGCAAGTATTGCAAGAAAGGTTTTAATACCTCAGCACATCGTAAAAGACATCAGAGAACCCATACTGGAGAGAAACCTTATAAGTGCAAGTATTGTGATAATCGGTTCAGCGAGTCATCACGTTGCAAACGGCATGAGCGAGCTCACTTAGCAAAGAACCCTGAACTGTTATCTTCATCTGTTGAACACTGTGCAAATCAACTGACTGCTTTCAGCTGTTGGATTTGTCAAGATGAATTAAGTAGTAAGGAGCTTCTTATGGAACACTACGAGAATCATATGAGGTAAAATGATATAATTACATTATAGCATTGCAATATACTAAAAGCCCTCTACAAACACCGACAGAAGTCCTTGATGCTTTACTTGTTCCTAGTTACAGTGCGAATCAGAAAAGCGTGAACTCTAGAATCATTTCTGAAATGTTTTCCGCGTAATTCATAAGAGCAAATCCCCTTTTAGCCTTTGTAATCATATCCACTCTGATTGTACGTGGGGCAAACGATGTTACAATGTCAAGGTCGTACCAAAATGTTCATCCCTCTAGGATTCATACAATACAGTATATCGCATAGCCAGAATTGCCGGTTTTAGGCAGTTTGGCGAGGCTCCGACATCGAAGAAGGATGTCAGCGCTTACGAATTTGTGTAAGTTTTCACAAAATGTGCTAGCAATCAAAGAACGCGTCAATACTTATAAGACGCAGGTGATTACAAGAATGTGTGCAAAGCCAATGAAACTTTGCTTACTGCACAATGAGGACCTTTGCCGATTTTTTTTACTTAATAACGTTGAACATTTTCTATAAGTTCGACTTCTTAGTGATTTTGGAGCGACGACTTGTTCACCGCAAACGTGCATCGAACCTAATTAACCCAACACTGGAAAACAGTAGTAAACAGTTCTCCCTGTGACGCCAGTACAAGGATTCTGTACAAGTAGATCACTTCCGTATCAATTCCTTATTGAATCCTAAAAGACCAGTTCCGCGCCGATCAAGTGGCAGTCTTTTCTGCGTGGTTAGAGCTTTGTGCATGACTTGTCACACTATGGGAATTTCAGCCAAACACAAGGACCCGAAAAATTAATAGTAATTCATGTATTAGGCACGACACATGAGACAGCCGCATGAATTAGCTGGCGCTCCATTTAATACGGCAGGCCCTGTCATAGTTAACGACGTTTATCGTACCAGACTAAGACTTGCACACCAAACAGATTCAGACATGGCGAGCGGCGTCTTGAAAGGGCCTTAGTCCGATAATCAGATGGTATGAAAAAAATTCAAGGAGCCAGTTTTGGCTTTAAGGTCACATTAGCTAGCGCATGCTGAACAGGCTCCGCAGTAAGGAAAAAGCGCGCAAATAAATGGGCGAGCGAAGCGAGCCGAGCGTAGACTGGTGAAGAGGACGGGGTGGCGATCTCCCCCTTCCCTCTCCCCTCCTTCCTTCCCCACCCCCTCCCCTTCTCTTCGCTCGTTCTCGCACTTTGTTTTCTTCGCTCTTTCCCCGACCAGAGAGCCTGAGATCACATTTTGTCTTGGAATTTCCTTTGCTTTTTGGGTAATTTTAGCGATTGAAAATAATGACTCAAATGTTGGTATGTGTTTTAATATATGTAATGTTTTAGTTAAGGTACAGGTATTTTAAGAAAAAGGGTTATAGGTTTGCCGCCTTACATACGACAGTAGATGCGATAAGGATAAGTTAAGCTGTGCTGAGGCTGAACGTTCACCTATCGCTTTAAGCAATCATTTTAAGGTTTCGCTGGATGTTCAGTGGAGCTTGTCCGTATCGCAATTGCTGTAAGGATAATATATTTGCTGCCCCAAAGGACTAAAGGGTAACAGTTTGAGCGAGATGTTTGGGTCGAACAGATTTCAGTACACTTCACCGTAGTCTGTTGTGAATAAGCGAATCTGATTGGCTCAATCTTCAATTTCTGTTTTATAATAACCAACGATCGTGTCCGCTGTCGTAGGTGAAATTAAAATATTTTCATATTATAAAATACATGTACCTCATGTGCAGGAATGTGCAGGATACTTTACAATTTACAACTTCGTTTTACACAACATGCACTTTTATATATTGGCATTAGGCTGTCTTATGAAGAAAACGTTCCCAGTTCTAATTAATAAAATGTATGCTACTATAGTAATAGTGAAATGGTATTACAATAAACATTACGGCCTGTGTTCGCATTTGGAACAGTTCTAGAGATTCGGGCACTAGAGATTCCTGCAACTTACAGCCCAAATGCAATGGCGACGAAAGCATTCCAAAATCAGAGTTGCAGGATACATGTCACACTGCAGTGTATCTCGTCTAATTTCTGTAACTCAGTTCCAACGTGCGGGTGTTATATGTGTAATTTCCTCCGCAACTTGTCTCGCAATAGGGTTACGTTGTAACTTGGACGAAAATTCCCTTACAGTTGCCATTTGACAAACGTTTTTGGCAGCTTTATTTCTTCTTTGAAATCTGTCTGTTGGCTAATGTCCCGGCTTGGCAATGAAATGCAAGAATAGTCCAGGAAAGTTAACGCGATTTGGTACCGCAAGGTCAAAATGCTTGCAACAGAATTTTTATTTTCAGGGACGTTTTCGTTAAGGACTCCAGATAAACATATTAAAAGTCAACAAAAATCAACCCTGGCGAAATATGAAAAAAATGTAAGTTTTTTGCCTCTGTCATTTTGCCTTTTAGACGCCATGTTTTTATGCAAATTAGCCTTATCACAGACAAGTTTTACAACAAAATTTCATTTTAAGTGGCATTAATCGACTAACTTGTTTTAGTAAAGTGTTTTTAAAGGGAGAATTAATGCTTTGGTTTGCTTATCGAATATTCTCGCTACGAAATATTACTTTTACTATTACTACTATTATTACGGTTAGTGTTACGAAGTTTTATTTTTTTTAGCTCTCACAGAGCACTTTGATATTACAACTGCAAAGTAGTGTAAAGAACAATTAATCAATGTAAACAAACGAAAAGATTGAGTTCGGTTCAGTTTCGCGTCGAAGATGACGATAGAGTATAAGGTCGACACCAGTTCCCTGGAAGATTAGTACATGTTGGTAGGGCAGAGTTTATATACGACAGTTGACGAGCAAGTCCCGCCAGTCCCGTTGTGTATTTCATGTAACGCTTTTGTTGCGCGCTTTGCATAAGACGATTCCGGCTGGAGTCCTTGCATTGGAGTGCTTAAAGCTACAGTTGTTCGCAAAATTTAAACATTGTTTCTAGAGAAACACTACTGAGACCACGTGCACTGTGCAGCAAATTTTTACAAGAATTTCTTCTTTGTTTGCAAACTACGGTTCACATCTAATGAGAAAATAGATGGTTTTTTTAAATAGCTGTGTAAGAATTGGACAGCTGGGCATAATTTGTATACCAACACAATCTACGTTTACCTTCAGCAAATTGTTATACTACAAACTGACCATCGAGATATCTATTCCTTTTTTCTAAATAATCTGCATGTTGTCCACCACACTGATAGATTAAGGGCTAGTCTTTCAACTTATTTGGTAATCGAACAGACGCTAATGCGCAACATCAACTCAACTGGTGGCCTTTCAAGAGACATAGGAAAGAATGTGGTGCAAAGATTAGTGTGGGTCAAGTCTATGTCTTTCTGTTGCAACGTATACAGCTCTTTGCAAGATTTCACCGGCGTCGCTTATAACACTAGCGAGCAACACGTAGAAGCTTCAGATACTTGACAAAAGAGAGACTGGAAGGATACAGAGTAACTAGGAACTCCTTTTCCAAGGATGATACCTCACTAAGAAGCATAGTATCAGGAGTTGTAGCACACGAATCTGTAAATGTTGATCATTTTTAGAAACGTGTAAATATTGAGTAAACTTAAATTTTTATTTTTATTTTCCCACACGACCCCACAAGCTGTAAGCTGAAATATTTATCGTGTTTAAATAAAGGTTATATGTCTATCTATGGGCCCTCAGTTAAAGACGAAGCTCGCTTAAAAAGACGATCAACCAACGCTGTAGCTGTACACTGTGATCTTGTGAACACACTCACTGTAAAGGAAGACCTTTTCCTGCGAAACAAACAGAACGTTTCATCAATATGCTGAGTGAGAAGTAAAAGGAGGCGGGGTGTGACACCATTCATGCTGCAGACGGTGCTGATTTCTTGATAGGTCAGCCTGTGGTCTCTGCATCTGCTACCAGAGACACTGTCGTCATTGCAGATGACACAGACATTTTAATTTTACTCTGCCACCAAGGAAACAACTCTGAAATGAAAATTTTCTTCAAACCACAGCCGAAACGAGGGTCCGCGCAAGGAAAGGTTTGGGACATCCAGGCTACTTGTTCTGTGCTCGGGTCAAACCTCTGCAGGCATCTTCCATTTCTACACGCGTTGCTGGGATGTGGTTCCACGTCACGGTTGTTGAGTATTGGAAAGGGCGTCGGTCTTAAGAAGAGATCACAGTTGTAACAGCATGCCGAAGTATTTTATCATGCCAATTCGTTGAAAAAAGAAGATTTTATCAAAGTAGGAGAACGCGCATTGGTAGAGGTGTATGGCGGCAAGGTGAGCGACAGTTTGGAGGCCTTTCGATATTGACGATTTTGCGAAACGACAGCTAAAAGCACAACCGCAGTCAAAGTGAAGTCCTTGCCTCCGACGTGTCCGAAATTTCATTCCCTTCGCGTTTATTACCAGGTTCAACTTTGGACTTGAAATCAAGAGCTTCAACCATGTGACTGGGGATGGAAAGAAACAGATGGTACTCTAATTCCGGTAATGACCGACAAACCACCTGCACCGGAAACTCTCCTCCGAGTTATCAGATGTTACTGCAAGGTGGACTGTAACACGGCTCGATGCAGTTGCAGAAAGCACGGACTTGACTGTTCACCTGCCTGTGGAGAGTGTCGTGGAAGTGTTTGTTTCAATCCACGTTCTGACAGATCTAGATAGCAATACAGAGGACGTCGGGTCAAATGCCTTATTGCTTAACTTCAGTACTGTTAAGTTAAAAAGGTACCGATAGATAATCAGGTGATGCTATATGTTTGAGACATTAATTTAAAGTTACAAGCAAATGAGGATAACTTTGAAAACTGTTGAGCCCAACAGCATTTCACAAACATATATCGCAATCCGTTTCAATCTTCTTCAATTTTAGCCATCCGTGCCTTCTTTTGTATTTGCTGTGTTATATTTCACCGAATTTGATGGACATTTCCCATGCATGCATTTGGCTAAAATCCATGACGCAGTTCCTTTGAACACTTTTTTGTTGAATATTTGTTGGAAAACGGTCCATGATAGAACCTAAATGTACACTTAACTTTACCGTCCTTTGTTTTTACATGTTAAGTGAAACTAAAAGTGGTAAATGTCTTGATGGGACAGTTTTCAGTGGCTAATTAGCATAAAAACATGGCAGTCGTCAACACGTGGATTTTTTTCGTATTTCCCATGAGTTGATTTTTGTTGACTTTTAGTATGTTAACATACATGCCTCAAAAGCAAACAATATAAATTTAAAAATAATGTTGCAAGCATTTTCACCTCCTGGCATAACTTTATTGGACTAGAACCATGGGAAGAAGAAGTCAGTTCTTGGAATGGGCTCTAACTTGCCAGGATAACCGTGCACAGATTTTGCATTCAGGTCTTTAACTGGCCAGTTGACAACTTCGCTCTCGTTCAATAGTGCAATGGACTTAAACTAGTGCTAGTGATAACGGAAGCAATCAGACATTTTTCCAAAAGATGCCATTATGTTATTGATAACTGATTCCAACATTATGAACTACGACATAACGACGACCATCGCCAATGACGACCAATGATCGGTTACCCCCAATTTTCTTTTTGGATTCTGATAGCCCTTGCGAAGATCTGCTTTTTTCGCATAGTCATAAACTGCGCAAAAATATTGTTGTATTAGGGGGTAAATTTCTTAAGAAACCCTAATATCCTGAGATGCGCAGAACGTATGCGCAGTAACAAAAAGAGGCACCGTCTTTAATGAAGTAGTAGCGGAAATATAACCCACGTTAACTGGGTAGTCTAATATCCCCAATTTCGGGATCCCAGTCCCACGATGCCCTGCGATCCCAGTCCCACGATGCCCTGCGATCCCAGTCCCACGATCCCAGTCCCAGGTGCCCCGCAACTCCTTTCTTTGCCACTTGGTAAAAATACTGGGAAAAAGTAATTATAAAAAAATGGCAGCGGTTGTGCTGTTTCTTCGTGGTTAACATCCTTGTCTTCACGACAAAAGTGGGCTTTTAGTTTCGTCTTGTTCGTTTCTTGGTCGCTTGAAACACGCATACGCACAGTCACAACAAAATTACTCGCGACCGGGGTCATATTTCATTTTATTATGCCACCGTACGGCCCTGCTGGCCGTATCCTATTGAAAACGCATTGTCGATCTGACGTGTGTAGCCCCGGACGGAATGACGCGAGCTGGTCCTAAAAGAGCCGTTCGGCACTACATTCGTCATTTGTTCATTTATCGCTAGACACGTTACAAGCTTTTCATTAAGGTGATTCCATTCAATTGCATTGTGCATCCTTTCTACGCATCATGTTTTGTATGATAAGCACGTTCGGAACTCGGTAGGTTTTCTATGGAAACTGAGTTGTTCAGATAAATAAATGGTCGTTTTCTCCCAGTCGTGTACGGTGACCCCCATTTTTCATTGTACAAATTAAATCAGGACAGTGTTCCCAACGCAGTACAGTCGAATGTCTCTACAACGGCCACCTTGATGAGTGGCTGTTGTAGAGAGGTGTTCGTTAGGGGAAGTTAGGGATGTAGCATTGGGGGAAACTGATAGAAAATCCTCATTATAGCATACCATCAATTTTTGGTATCACTGTGAAAAGCCAAAAAATGGGTTTTTGTCTATGGAAGCCTAGATTTTATCTTCATCACGTGTGAAAGTTTGTGTGAAATAAAAAATTATATGGAAGCCTAGAAAGAATGGTCCAGTATTGTTAATAAGTATGTTTGGGTATGGATGGCCAGGATAGAAATGGCGTCCAACTTGAAAACTTCTGGCAGAACTGTTTATCAAGTTTCTGTCCTTGTGTCTCAGATGAAATCTCTAGAACCTAATTTTGGATTGTTTTTGTTTGAAAATTCATCTGATATTGTTCCCTTGATAGTATAGAAACAATTCATGTAAGAGAAAGGTACTTTGATATAAATTAACCAAATTTGTGACGAAGAAGATAGGAAAATTGCCATAAGACTGATCCTTTAATACATAAAATGAACACAATAATCAATAAAACAGAACCCAACAGTTCAGAACAAAAATGTTAACGAAACAAAGCGAGTATTGTACAGTGAGTACGTCAGTTTGTAAATTGTTCTCTCATAAATGGCCATTGTGGAGAGGTTATTTGGGCAGTTTAGTGGCCGTTACCGTAATGGAGAGGTGGCCGTTGTAGAGAGGTTAAAACAAGAGTGAATGTATGGACTGTCCGCCGGGACACAAAAAGTGGCCGCTGTGGAGAACTGGCCGTTGTAGAGAGGTGGCCGTTTCTGGAGGTTTGACTGTATAAAAAAGTTGGCAAAAATCTATGATCAGGTTTTGCACAGTTTAAACAAATCCTACGAAAAATGCCGTTTGGGGTAGAGGAGCGCACGTCAAGCTACCGTCGTCAACGTCTACGTTTTGAGTGTTCAGTAAATTTGAAGCTTTTCGGGGATGTCTTGTACGACACAGATGACTATACATATGTATAAAGTGAACTTATCCATGAAATATCAATCTTCAGTGGAAATACTGTGCATTTTGGCTTCGTGCGGTTATTGCCTGAAAATGCCTTTAAACACTGTTTTCGTCAGCAGTATACCACTAAAACGAGCACAGTGACCCACATTTTTATTGCAATTGTAGAACCTACATGACTTGTTAAATATTTGTGCCGAGTTTTATTACAAATCTATGACAGTTTTTTTTTCCACGGAATCACCTTAAGCAGTCAAAATTACTTTTAAAAATATTTCCAATAAAATTGTGTAATCAAGATGGTGTGATAAAATACTTACTGACTGCGTTAGGTCGGACCGCCTGTCGGAAAAATAATTGCATTGGCTCCCAGTCATGGTGCACGGACCTTGCAACATGCCATGACCTCAATCCAAATATTTTCCTGTTCGGCCCTTCCGCTTGGTCAATAAGTGCATTAAATGTTCTCGCGTGGACAATCTTTAAACAACTTCGTCCCCAGGAGACTTCTCTCTACTCAAAATGGCGACGAAAGAAGTCCCGGTACAAAGCAGGACAAGTGATCTCAAAAGCAATAGACAATATTTTGCCATGCTGAATAAGTTAAAATTTCTAATATTATTGGAGACGGGTGACCTGCTGGGTGCCAAGGTCCTTTCTTGTCACCATTATGAATAGAGAGTGGACGTGGGGACGGTAGTATCTGAACATTGTACATGAAACAGTCCAAAGGTATGGAGCTGGCGTGGAAAACAATTTTTCCGGTTCGTACGGTTTTCTTGTATCGTGTTCTTGTGTTTATTTTCCTGCGATTTTTTTATCGTGGTGCCACTATCAACCCCTGATAGGGAGCAATTTTTTCGTGATGGCGAGTAGGCGTTCCTCAAGGGACTGGGAAACGGACAACGGGACCACACGTAAGTCAAATCAAGGCCTTCTATTTTGGTAAAACGGCGATTTTTTTCTTGCTTATCGTGAAAATTTGTCTCATTAAAGAAAACATTTACAACAAAAATGCGTGTGAGACCATGTTGGTCAGGATTTTAGGGAGGTCCAAGTCTTTAAAAAGCTTTTATCGAACTTCGTTCAAAACTCACTGCGTTTTCTAACCAGTCAGTTTTTGGCGTTATTTCATGAAGCACATACAACAACGAAATTTAAAACTTGCGTAAATAGCTTCCCAAATTAGCAGTTCCATTTCTGGTGGTTTTTCTGCAAAAGGAAGATCGTGGTCTGTGTTTTGCAAATGTGATCATGAATCACGGTAAGTTAAAATATATTCTTTTATTCTTTATTCTTTCTGTTATGCCTAGGGAGTACGTTCACTTAACAGGGGCACCCAAAGTTTCGTTTCGGAGAATATCTGTTCGGTAAGGACTAAAGCGCCTGAGATATTCGAATCTAATTGCAGTGAAAACTAGAGATCTCTTTGGTGAAACAACATCTCAGACTTTCGTAACAAGGGGAGTGATTAATTCCTATTGTTTTCAGAGGGACAAACATGTCGTTTAGAGTGTAAAATAAGGTCAGCTAGCATTTTCAAAGAGCTATCAGCAGCTTGGAAATTCAGCGGATAGGATTCTGTTTCCTAAAATTTTCTGTGGCCTAAATTTCTAACCAAAAACTCTGAACAGATCAACCTGTGTTAGCTGACACAATTATGCCTTAAAAAAGCTCTAAATCAATCCAACAAAGTAGAAAATAACATTTAAAGTACTTCATCAAAATTTTCTCGTTGGGTGCCCTTGACTTAAGTGGAAGTCATTTCGTTCAATTTGTCTCCCGGCTTACAGCTCAGTTTGACACCGAAATTTTTAGCTCTTTAAATTTGGCTGTTTGTTTGTTTGTTTTTTGTTTTGTTTTCGTTTTTGTTTTTTGTATTTTTTTTTAAGGCCGTAAGTGAATCACTTAACACCTGACTCCTGGTAACTAAAACCCTCAGTAACTGGAAGCTCGCGCTAACCGAACCAAAATTGATTTCCCTTGGATTTCCCTTGCCACAGTGAAACCATCTAATAAAAATATAATCATTTACTTCTTTTCCTGTGTCTTTCTTGTCGTTTTGGATGGGACTGCCGTCAGAGTGCAGGTCCGTAACCAGGATTTTAGTGGGGGGGGGGGGGGGGGTGCTAACGAGGTCCGTATATTTAGGAAAGCAGCAATACATGAGAAACTGCAACGGCAAAGTACACGATAGAAACTGAATATTACATTTCTCGAATACAATTGTTTGAAATAAGTTATAAACGACTAATTTTACGATGTAAAATGATACATAAAAATACTGCGGGATTAATCCGTCAGGATTGTCCTGACCTCCAGCCTCCGTGGGTGTTTGGTGGCAAACACATTCATCACCTCATTCAAATCAATTTTAACTTGATAATGGATGTGCCTTAATGCGAGGAACGACAGCCTTTCCTGGCCCGTGCAAATGTCGTCGTGGTTAGCTATCATCTGCAGAGCCGCTAAGAAGTTGCCTGTATTGCAACGTTTCTCACCGTTCAAGACTTCGTTATCTCCACGCAGGGCAATGCAATGTCGACCACAAAAACGGATGGCTTGTGAAAAACATTTAACGATGTGCCTATTTCTGATTATAGCCTTCCTCTTCTTGTCATCTAATCGGTTGTTTACGTTTTGCTCTAGCCGTGGGTTTTCAACAGAATTAAGGAAGGATTCGGTAGCGATCATTGCGTCGTAATGGTACTTCATTTGCTCATGTCTTTTTGCCTTTTCTTGAAACTTATGCAAGTTTATGTAAGGCTTGTAAACAAAAGCGCCCTTATCTTTCCTGCAATGCATAGGTATCATCAAAGCACAGTGTTTACGAAATACTCCATCTACTGGGTACTCACTGAGGTATATCGTGACTGAAACCCTCTTCGATAGTGATGAAGAAATCGCGTTGGAAACTTATAGTTAATCAATGGCACAAAATGACTTTTAATCAAGTGATATTTCTAACCAACTGGCAGCTTATTTGCAGAAGAACAAAATTCCTCAGAATTCGTTGAAGTCTTCCCGATGTCATTTATTTCTTGTTGCATCACTGGTTCTAAGTGATGCCGCGTTAGATTGCCATCGGTATTCTCAGGTACTGGAGCTTGCGCATTCTATGCGCAATTGTTAAGAAAGTACATATCGGCTTCTCACAGAATATTGACATCAGGAAATGATAATAAGAGACCAGTAGAAACATGAAATACATTTTCCCTCTTTGTGACTTGAACTTGTGACTTGGTTTGGAATGCCTGTGGATTTCCAGAAGGTGCTGCTTTTTATTAACCCTCCCCCCAGTCTTTATTAAGCAATGTAGCTTTGTTTGATATTGAGGAATAGCGAGTAAATACTGGGATCAAGACTGGTGGACATCGCGAAATTAAGCGTGATTTGCCTTCCATATCTCGCTGTAAAACTGAAGTTAACTGAGATAGATCTGAGGTGGTCTCAGCCGGGCTGTCGTTACAAACTGCACTGTCATTGTCTGTGTCTAATGGCTCCTGACGGGGCACTTTACTGACCCATGTATCGAGAGACTGGCAAGATTTAGCTGCAGCCTTCCTCTTTCTATATTTCTTTTCTCTCCTACCCATAACGTATTACACACAAAAAAGGATTTTGCATCTTCGGGCGTTAATACGTTTGTATATACAAATAGAGAACACTACCCGACGCGTTAGCAGACGTGTCTGACAAAAATCATGAGATCGCTCCCTTGCCATGAGTTCGCTTGTCTAAACTCCCGTGTAAAGCGTGCAGCACTTTGATTTCATTATCCATTTAGATAAGCTCGGACATCTTTGCGCTCATTGAAATTTTCTGAGTGGCTCGGGCTACTAGAGTGCAGCTGGTTTTAGTTTGCACTGATTACATTACTGCTATTTCCACTGTTTGGTTTTGTTTAACTATCACTGTTAAGTTTTAAAAATTTACTAGTATCCTTCAGTTTAACCGATTGTACCCCTTAGCTTGGACATTGAGTATCAAAATGTGGACCTTTGGGGCCTGTGGGAGGGTGCGAACGCACCCCATGCACCCTCTCTGGTTACGGGCCTGGAGTGAAGACGGTTTCTCTGTGACGATTTCAAAATGTTATCGCGTCCGGCGAGACGGAGACTGAACGCTAGATTACAGAGGTAAGCCACCCGGAAAAACGATTATATTTTTATTAGACGACTATTGCATCTAAGTGTTTGGGTTCCCCGTGGATTTGCTCCATACATTTTACCGTAATTTTACCCCCGATAACTCGAATCCTCAGTAACTTGATCCGCCGGCTAACTCAAATCACTAGTGCTCGAAGTGAATTTTATCCCATTCAGGTCATTTTCTTATAAATTTACCCTCGACAATTCAAACCTTATTTGTCAAACTGTAATGAGACAAAACATGCTTGGTAACATTGGCTTTTTTTAGTCCAGATTTCAAAAATTGAGCAGCATGTATTAAGAAGTGTCTAATTGTCTTGGTGTCAGCAAGAATCCCATCCCCCGATAACTCGAACTCCCGATAACTTGAACTATTTTCATTACCCTTGAAGGATCGAGTTATTTGGAGGCAAGTTGCATATTAATACGAATTGTCTCATTGGAGCTATTTAAATGAATGAATTAATGAACGACTGTTATGCACGGTAATAAATCGCTGCGATCGCTGAAAAACAGTTCAGCGATCGTTGCGATCATATGGAAACTACTTTTCAGCGATCGCAGCGATGCAGGTGGAGAGATATCTGTTTCCACTGCTTTTAGGGAGGGAAAGGGGGGTATTTTGGGCCAGGAGCATAGGCTCCTGTTTGGGCTTAATCCCCGTGAATAATCTTGAGTGCAAGATGCCTGTTCTGCACTCATTGCGAGCCTATGTTTGATAAACGGAAGTTCCTTCCCATCATGCAATAGAGGAGTATCAAAAGTACAGTTTCCTGTTGCGCGCGCATTTGGCGGCCATATTTGTTCTGAGTTTGTGGAGTGAAAAGGAGACGTGGGTTTTTATTGATGGCAAACTTTCCTGGAGGTTTTCTTCCATGACACGTCGCAAAACAGGTAAAGCACTTTACAAACCGTCTCTCTAGAATTTTACAGGGTTATTTCTTGGCTAGAAAGTGCGAAAAACGTTTTACTTTTTCTTGTTCGCCATGTTGATGTCGTGTCACCCTCTCACCTGTTTATAAATCGTTATGTTAATTTTCCTTCGTCTATCAAATCACAACCATTTTTTTAGGAGCTGTGAATTCCTCAAGCGCAGTTCTGTTTAGAAAAAAAAGTCGTGTTCAATTACTGTTCTTATTTCACGGAAAAACGGCTGTAACTTATTTGGATCGATGCGATTGGGGTCAAGGAAGTTTGATCTTGTCGTTAAAAATCTCGTCATTGAGAATTTGAACCGCTCGAAACGAGAAAAATTTCGTCCGAGTTGAAATAACGTCTTTATGCTCGACTAGTGGCTTGCTGCGTTGTGTTTTTGTTTTAATCCTGTGAGCACCCGAAGACTTGTTCATAAAGCAATAAACGAGCTACTAAGCTTGAATAAAGAAGCACGGACATTTTAATATTTTATATCCTTTGAGTAAATCCACGTCCCGTGTCATTTCAGATCACTAAGCGATTTTTCAAACTTCAAAAAAATTGCTGTGAACTGTAGTATTTTCCTGCCTTAAGGAAATCTATCTTCAATGCTACGTTGACAGTTTTTTTTTTCAGACAAGTTTTTAATGTACGCTTAATTCGATTCTAACGCTTCAGGATATGGTCTTTGGTAACAACAAAATTGGTTTCTTTGATAATGCTCTTTGTCATTGTCAGCTAAAGGTATCTGATTGCTGTGTCGAGGTTTGTCTTTGAGAATAAGCCTGTCTGAATCCTAAATTCAAGAAAAGTTTAAATTGTTTGATTTTGATTTAATAATGGGGATGGAAGGTGGTTTGGTAACTGCAATATATTTCTGTTTTGTTTGTTTTTATCAGCATGCAACTTAGATCTTCTATTTTAATCATGGAGGCTCACTTTGAGTTATAAATAGTTCTAACTTTTGAGCCTGTGGATGAAATTGAATAGTGTGATTATTCAGTTGAAAGCTTGTCAGTAGTAACATTGTTTTGGTGCTTTCTGTTTTACAAGTACAATTATTTTTTCCTGTTCCATTTTAATATACACTTGATCTGCAGAGGTCTACCAATCACCACAGATATAGTTAATATTTAAAACAAAAGCTCAAATCAAATTGTGTAGTTCCAGAAAATACCATACCCCCTCATGGAAGGGATTAATTTTGTCCTATGACCCCTCCCCCTCCACCCCTCTGAAAATTCCAGTAATTAGCTTTGTACATTGCTTTTAATTTTTGGGCCTTTGAGACCTGCCACCCTCCCTAGAATTTCCAATCTCCTCTGTTGGGAGATTATGGATATTTTCTAGAACTACACATTATTTTGTTATAAAAATAATGAAACACTGGCTGTATTTACATATATTTATAACTGGCTGTTTAATAATGTCAGTATACTGTATGTAATCAGGGTTAAAACTTGGCGGTCGCACGGTCGCCTGTGGCAATTCAAAAGTGTCCAGGGCCACTAAAAGTTGAGGTTTGATCGCCCGAAGGGCGACTACGATTTGTGAAATACGAAAAGAAATTATGACAATAACAGTAAAAGAAAATGTTCTTTCCTTGGAGTACCTTTCTTCTCTTTCCTTTCTTTCCTCAACTCTAAGTTCATCAATTGTAGTAAAAGTATAGTTCTAAAGTGTAAAATTCAAAGCCGTTCGTGATCGAGGTTTTAGATCGCTCCGATATGTAGACGCCATTTTGATTGTCCAGACTTATCCAGAGTTCTATGCGGTACGTTTTCAAACATGAATATTGACAAAATCACTCAACAGTGCTCGATATTCAGCTGAATTCAAATGCAGTTGAAATAAACTGAGAATTGTGATACTGCAGTTTATAGATGTTGACAAGATAGTTTTGTCCATATTAGGAAAATAATGGTCCAGTTTTTCTTTGGGATTTTAAGGACCAAGTCAGAACCTATAGGTGAAGAAAAGAGCAAGCAAGAACGAGACGAATGATTCCCAACACGGACCGAACAAAGTTTTTATGATTATAGCAATTTTACCAATTTCTGGACAGTACATTGGCAAAATGTGAGCTTTCAAGACAAAGTTAAGATCAAGCAAATTTCTTTTGGCATTTCAGTGGAACATCCTCCTAAAAAACACGGGCCCAGACAGCTGTGAGGCATTTATTCGAGTGAAAATGGTTTGAAATTTTTTTTTGCATTAGTAGAGGAAATTTGAGGGCCAGTTTATTTTGGCCAGGGCTACTAAGAATTCAGGGACACTGGCCCGAGTGGCGACCAAGCACTGAAGTTAATTTTTAGCCCTGCGTAATAATGAAAAGTTTGAAATACCTTTTAAGCAACTAAAAGGTTATTTTACGGCATTGTGGGCCTAGACACATATTAACGCAGGGATAAAGCATATGAAACTACCATGGACTGATGTCCTGAGACTTAGACACCATCTGGTCTGACCTCTCATAAGCTACCAACTCCCACAAGTGACCACTTAGCTTACAGGTAGCTTACAGGTGGTTCGACTGAACAAGTTTGTATGATTAGTTTTCTGGTACCCAATTTTAGACAGCTTGCAGTGTGGAGCTAAGTTTCTTGCCCATTAGTTTAGCACCAAGCAAATTGATATTTGACTTTTGTTTTCTAGGTTTTGTCAGTCAGTTACTGGGTGAAACTGAGTGAAGATCACTCTACATTGCAATGAATAGTACAGCATATCAGAAAGTAACTCAAGATCCTGAGGAAAGGTGTGTTCTGTAAAGTCATTTCTTTGAACCCATTTTGATCCTCTTTTGAGGATTATGTTATGAAATCTAATGGTGTGACCATTCAAGTGAAAACAATTTAGCAGTACTTTCTTGTGGTACTGTTCAGTGTGCTGTTCAAGGTGGTTGTAAGTTCTGAGTCTGTGGATGAAATCATAGTGTGACCATTCATAACCTAAGAAGGTTATTATAGTACAACGCTAAATTTGGGCTTGGTCCGTTGGTCGAAATCGATCACATGACCCAATAGTGTGTCTCCTCAGTTGGCACCTTTTGGCGCATAGTGCCCATTCTAGGCAACTTTGCAGGGTTAAAACTTGGCGGTTGCATGGTCGCCAGTTGGGGTTTAAAATTGTCCAGGGCCACTAAAAGTTGAGGTTTGATTGCCTGACAGGCGACTACAATTTGAGAAGTACGAAAGGAATAACAATAAAATAAAATGTTCTTTCCTTGGAGTACCTTTCTTTTTTTTCCCTTTCTTTCCCCAACTCTAAGTTTATCAATTGTAGTGATAGTTAAGATCTTAAAGTGCAAAAATCAAAGCCGCTCATGATCGAGTTTTTAGATCGCTGTGATATATAGACACCATTTTGATTTTATTGACACGTGTCTCCAGACTTACCCAGAGTTCTAAGCGGTACATTTTCAAACATTTATATCGGCAATGCTCAATATAATAAACTTTTAAAACTCTTTTTTCAGAGCACAAAGAAAAAATCGTGTTCATTAAAACAATTCAGATACATTAGTGTACAGTGTTATGTGAAGAATTAATCCATTTTTGTGGGCATAAGTTAAAAAGCTGTGGGGCGTTTATTCAAGTAAAAATGGTTTAGAATTTTTTTGTGTTAGTAGAGGAAATTTGAGGGCCACTTTATTTTGGCCTGGGCCACTAAGAATTCAAGGATACTGGCCCGAGTGGCGACCAAGCACTGAAGTTAATTTTTAGCCCTGACTTTGCTCAAAATTTAGCGTTGCACAATGAAAACAATAGAGTCCTTCTGTCTCAGGCCGTATGTGTGATAGGTTCTCTTGAAAATTTGATGTTCAAACTTCATATAAGCCCTCAAACTACGTTCTGGGGCTAATATTTGTTATGAACATCAAATTTCCTGGAGCAACCTATCACACGGTAGTGCCCTCGACAGAAGAACTCTATTGTTTAATTATAATCATCCCTCTTATTTATCGTCATTCATTGTAAACATTTTAGTGATGATCATCACAGATCTTTCCAACCCTACCATGACGATGATGAAGGTTTAGAGGGGAACTACAGCTACAACTATGGTTACAATCCTTATCGGCCACCATCAGGAGGAATCAAGGGGAAGGTAGAACAGAAATACTGGCATACAAAGCAAACTGTTATTCAGAAGTTGGGAAAGGAGCAGGACTCCTATGTGGTTGCTGGAGATGCAGAAGTGGATGCACGCCTTGAGGTACATGTGTAGGAAAATAAGAAAAAGTGTTTCAGTAGAATTTTGTAACTTTTTGAAAGTTAAACTAAAAGAAGTTTGCTTTGGTTTATTTTATGAAAGTAATTTACCATGCAGCTACATGAACCATGACCACCCAGACACAGTTTTGAGACAAATTTTTAGATTACCCAATCAGGAGTCGAATTCAGAACAATGAAATGGCTACATATTACCTTGACCAGTTCGTATTCTGAAGTCCACGATGTGTTCTGAAATGCATCGCGGATTCAGAAAATGTGTAGCCGTTTCATTGTTCTTAACTTGTCTTCTGATTGGCTGATTTTAAAAAGTCTTGAATTTTGTCTAGGTGGTCATTGTTTGTGTAGCCGCATGGTAACCCCTGAGAATTTGAAGTTTTATTAACTCAACTCAATCTATGAAAGGCAGTCGTCTTCAGAAGGCTAGCCTAGTGATTGATTCATTGTAGCTGGTGATTCAGTAAGTTGCTTGACTCTAATTAATTGGTGATCATTGGCAACTCAATGACCAAGCTAATTAACAATCACAGAAGATATTCCTCTAATTGTATTTATCTAGTGTTTCCACTATCACTAATTTTTGAAGTAGCCAAGAAAATTGGAAAAGTAAGGTATTGCTTGTCTGTCATACAGCGCATAAAGTCATAGAGCAAAGAAAGGCCAACAGCCCTCATTGACCACCCTGTGATGTATGCATGGACAATACATTCATTTAAGTGAAAAAGGTTTCAAAGGAAGAAGTTTGATTGCATTCTTTTTGGTACAATATAGATCAAAATTTTCTCTGTAATATAGTTAGTGATGCACAATAATTTAGCTTTTGTTTCTGTTCTTTTCTGTAGGCCTTCAGGCATATACAAAAGACATGCATGGCCATACTGAAGGCTGTAGAAATCTATCAAAATAGAATATTTGGTAAGATTTGCAGATGGTTCTTGTTTGGACATACACAATCTGCTTTATTTTTTCCAGTAGTGTAATGTCACTCACATTTCCCCTCTACGTGTATTCTTCTTTCATTTCCAGTCACCACCGGTATTCCTTTTTGGACCTTAGTTTACTTTGAAGAACATATTGTGACCTAGCATTTTTAGTCTTCTCCTTGATTTCTCTTTCCTGAATCATTTGCAGTTTCAAGAATTATAAAGAAAAATGAGTTAGTGGTAGATGAACACTTGCTCCATGCAGTAAGGCAATCGGTTGTCCAGCCCCATCATGGCATTGTGCCCATTGAAACACGTCAGCTGTAAAAAGTGGGGTACATGTTGTACCCATGATGCTTTGCATGCCCACAAAGGCTACTGTTACCACTGGTCTGTTTTGAATCTCAATGTGAAAATCCTCCAGAGTATTGGGCTATTGTTTACCAAAGACAAAAGAAATTGCATAGCGGCAATGGCAAAATGCTATTGAATTACAAGTTCCAGTCACATGGAAGCTTATTACGGAAATCAGTTACTTTGAGAAGTATTGCATTACAAGATTTTTAGTTTTGTGGAAATACAGCAACTCTTCCACTTCCCTTTAGAAAAAGCTCATACAAAGTGAGTTTGTTGTGAAGTTTCTAGGTCAAATTTTTCAGTTTTTGTATGCTGGCAGGTCGAGCTGCGACCTCATTATATTTATAACTTTTCAGATTTCATTGCAAGATATTTTGAGTGACTATGAAAATTCAGTACATCAACCAAAAATAGCCGCTTTTGCAATTTTACTTGATTGATTTCAAATCTTTGAAAACTCTCGCTTCTAATGCAAGAAATGTGTCTGCAAAAGCGCATTTTGTATCAAAAGTTACATTCGTGGTAGTTTGTTTACATTGCATATATGCAAATGTATTTTCACGTCACAGGAAGTTGCTCTCCCACAATTCAGTGCAATTTCCCCATGAACTTTCTACTGCAATATGTTCGTTCTAATAAAGAGCTTTAATTGTATCGTGAATACAGTATGTTCAAGAAAAGTTCTATTTCAGCAGTATACCTGTCAAGAAATCGTTTTATTTTACCATGCATTACGGTTTATACTTTTAAAGCACGCAACTTGTACAATTATCTTCACCTTCCTGCTTATCGTTCTTCTCTTGTCCCTCATTCAATTGATACATGTACGTTCCACTAATTTTCACCCAAATAATACCCAGACACAAAGAAGTTCCATGATTGACAGCTCATTTGCATTAGCCATCAACAAATTTTCATGGGTGCGATTCTGTAATGCCTTGGTCCTTTTTGTTTTATACTCTTGTACATGTAGGGTGGGAAAGAGTTGCCTTATCAGCCGTTTATTTTTTATTTTAGCTTTGTCTCAAGATGAGAATGAAATGGGACGCTTTCTGCGAGAGCAAGGTTCACAGGACAAATCCAAAGCTGGAAAAATGATGATTGCTGTTGGCAAGGCACAGAGTTACTCAGCACAGCAAAGGTACATGTAATAGCCATGGCTACTTATAACCCACTGCTTGTTGGTTTATTTTCGCACATGCTCAGTGGACAAAACACATTATGTGGAACAAAATTTGATAGCCATCGTCTGATTTTATTGACAAGAAAAAAACAAGAAAGGAAGTCAAAATTTTGAGGTTTTAACTTTTCAGATCTACTTGAAATCACATTGTAGTAAAATCTAGTAAACTCACCAAATAAATCAATTTATTTAGGTGTCAATGTATTTAGCACGAAAGTGCTAATCAGGTACACCATAAATCAAAGAAAGTAACATTATAAACTGAACATAAACCTTTTTTCTTGGAGTAAAGCATCACAGAATCAAGGAGGCCGACCCCCATTTCCCTCTGCTCTCTTAATCAGTTAGTGTTGGCTTTTTGCAAGCCCTTTACTTAATGAGCCTCATTCTGTTCTTTACAGGTTGAGTTTAAGAACGCCACTAGTGCGGCTGTACCAGGAAGTTGAAACATTCCGGTTCCGTGCCATTTCAGACACACATCAAACTGTTAATCGTATGGAGCAAGCTAGGACAGACTATAGGGCAGCACTCTTGTGGATGGCAAACATATCTAAAGAACTGGATCCTGAAGAATACAAGAGATTGGATAAATTTAGGGAGGTCAGTTACAGAATTCCTTTTTTGCAAATAATTTTTCAGTTGCTGAGTTTCTTGTTGCATGTATCTCCATACATGTATCATTGTACCCTCAGTTTTCTCCCAGCTGTCTTTTGTTAGTTGCTCTACCATTTTACTGCAAAACTACTTTTTCAGAATCTTCTGTTCACTTTATTTGGCATAATAAACCTTGACCATTCCGTACCGCATTGAGCTGAGTGGTGACTGAAGAATACAAAAAAGGAGGGGGAAACGTACACACGAGCTGAAACATGCACACACATACACTTAAGGTTATTCCGGACCTTCGTGGGTGTCCTTGGGGAAAAAATTCGTATGCGCGCCATTTTTAAGGAAAACACGGCAAATTACATATCGTTGGAAAGCTTAATAAATGTAGATTTTGGAAAAAAATATAAATGTCTGGTTTCTTCAATTCCCCAAAAGAAAATCGCAATCAACGGTGAAAATGACCACGTGTCATTCAATTGAATTAATAGGGTATCAAATCCAAGGGCATTGTCAAAATAACTGCTCAGTGTTAATCCCAAAGGATCAATCATCAAAAGTGTGTCAGCGTTTTTTGATATTCTGACTGGTTATTTTTTAATTAATCTGTCAAGTTCAAGAAGCAAAGAAAGTGCGATGGGCATTGCATTGAAGATCTCCACGGGTGAAATATTATAAATTTCAAAACTCCCCGACACACTTTTCTTTCACAACATCTAAGGAACGTTTAGGCCAAATTTCACAGAAATCTGCCGAATTTTGGTACCCTATTAATTCATTTGTTTGCGAGAATGACGCATGGTCATTTTTGCGGTCATTTTTGCAATTTTCTTTTGTGGAATTAAAAAACTGGCAATTTCTTTTTTTTTTTCTGAAATTTACGTTTCTTAAGCTTTCCAATGATATATAGTTTGCCGTGCTTTCCTTTAAAATGGCGCGCATACGAATTTGTTCCCGGAGGAGACGGAAGGACACCCGCGAAGGTCCGGAGTAACCTTAAGGGTGAAACATACACACATACAGTTAAGGGTGAAACATACACTTAAGAGGGTGAAACATACACACCAAGACTTATGTGCCTGCCAAAGATTAACAATCTTCTGTATTTACCTGTAAGGGATGTCAATATGGTTGTTTCTTACATTAGCCTTTCCAGACATTTACCAATCTCTGGTAAACACATGTCTCATGATAACGGAAATTGCTGGTACCTGCACCAGTCTTGGTACACAGAGAGCCAGTGTTAAATAATGCTGCTGTTACATGTAACAATCATTGTCAACTTGTGGCAAGCTGCTTTTTGCTGTTTGATGAACTACATGTAAATATTGGCCTCTCTTTTTCAGGTTCAAAGTCAAGTCAGAAAAGGGAAAAAGAAATTTGAAAAGCTCAAAGTTGATGTCATGCAAAAGATTGATCTTCTTTCAGCAAGTAGATGTAATTTACTTTCAAGTACACTAGCTGCATACCAGCAGGCATTGCTCAAATTTTGGGAAAACACTTCACGAACTATGACACAAGTGTCAGAACAGTTTAAGGGATTACCGACATATCAGTTTCAGATGTTAAAAAGTCTTAATCCTCTGCCACTTGAAACTGGCGATAAGGAAAAGGATGAAGAAGGAAAAGAGGCGAAACCTGACAAAGAATCTAAAGAAGGTGAAAAGGAATCAACAAATGGCGACAAAGAAGGAGCTTCTAATGAAGATGACGATGATCAGTTGATCTCTTTGGATCATTCGCCACTGGAAGAGAAAAAATCAGATACAGTGCCAAGCCAGGAAGCTGCTAAGAGTGGTGATGAATCACTCCTAGAAACAGATTTACTTGGGGATGATGAAGTGTCCCATGGAAATGTAAATAAAACTGACGAGCCAAGTGCTTTTATTGATTTACTTGGTGGCGATGATTTGTTGCCACCAAAAAACCAGTCAGGTAAATTCTATTACATGTACATTTTGCACTGTCTTTGTAATTGTTGTATAGCAAGGTAAAGGGAAATAGGCCATTTCCGAGTTGCCTTGTACCTCTCTTTTTTAGTGAGTCTTGGTACATAGCTTTTTTATACATGTATGAAAATGAGTTTTCATTCACATGCAGATAAAACTCATTTTCATATGAAAGGTTTTGCACGAGGCCTCGCTTTGAAAAACAGGCACAAAACAATTTGAAAGTGGCCTATTCTGTCCATTTTCAAATTGAAAAAGCAGGTTACTCATTAGGTTTGGCCTGGCACTAACCTAAGCTCTGGCTTTGTAGATTTCCTGTGGTCTTTGTGCAGCTTTATATGGCAGCATAATTTATGGTGCACAAAGGACTTCAGGTCTTGGTTACCAACCATACACCTGTACCTTTTATCTCAATCTACCGTATATGTACCAGCTACAGTGCTGGTCATCCTCTCCTCCTCAAACACAACGTTTATGTTGATTTGCAGAGTGGGGAGGGAGGGTTGGGTAGTAGGGTGTGAATGGGGACTCAGAAAATTCAGTGAACAGTGACTTCTTCCTTTCAACTACAATTGTAGTTTATCAGAGGGTCACATTTTGTCAACTGTCCAAGCGACTTTTGGACAAGCGAAGTATCTGCACGAATTGTACACCTACAATACTGTACCTTATACTTGCTTACAGCTGTATGTACATGTATACAGTGGTTATATTAATAGTTATTGTATTATCATTCCTTTTTGATATTGTTATGTTTCTGTTAATTTTAAATCAATAGTAATTGGGTCTTCAGACTGCAGTTATTGACGTTTTAATAAATGATGTTTACTATTATATTATTATTATTATGATCATCATCATCTTTTACACCAACATCAAGAGGGCAAGATTAGCAGATCTTTTGTAACAAAACTAGACTGCAAGCAGTCCCTTTCTATATAGTCGAGAGGGCGTGCAAAATAGCAGAGAGTGCGAGCTATCAGAGGTTTCAGCTCTTTTGCTCAGCTATTTCGCATGCTCTCTCAACTGTCCAGAAAGGGACTGCTAGCAGTCTACAACAAAACTGACTTGTTTCAGGCGACAGTTGCTCAGATTAACAATATGCTTGTTTTTGTTTTGGCTTTCAACTAACTTTCAGTTTATGGTGTTTTCCTGTACAGCTACAGATGATCTTCTTTCGTCCTTTGGGAGTCCTCCAAGCAGAAATGGTCATAGTTCACTTGTGCCACCCAGCTATGAAGAAGCTAGAAAAATTCCCCCAGCAGGTGTGAAACAAATTGATCCTTAGCTGTGAACCATTTCATCTAAAATTCCTGTGTTTTATCAACAGCACATTTTAATGAAGCATTTGTTCGACTTTCTTAATATCTCCACATACAATTGAGAAAGAAGCAAACACTTCTAAGGAAAACTGACGCAGGATGACTTTTCTTAACATTTTGTCAGACTTTCATTTCGTCTGAATCTCAAAATTGAAAAGAAACAACTTTTAGTTGTTAACAACAAGGGACTTTTCCATCAGCACACAGATCCCAAGAAAAAGCAACCTTGTAACCAAGTTAGTTCAACGTTTTCTCTACTTGTAGTTACAATGTCAACCAAAACAGTTGCAGCTTAGATTGCTGTAAAGACATCTAGCACAGAGATAATAGCGACCTTTACATTGGGCTATAAATATGAGATTGAGTATGCGGACAACTTTTGGATTTCAACCCAGTGACATTTCCAGAGCTCTCACTCTTTCATGTTGTTTACCAGTAGAGATGGTAGCTCCAGGAGTAAGATTGATACGATTTTCAGTTGAGTAAGGTACGAGAGAAATGTGGTCACAAAGTGTTAACGTTCAAGTTACCATGTTGTCAAGGGCAACTTGCTCCATTTCCAAGGGAGACTGCATGAATTGATCATGTCTGACAATTTCTCGCGCGCTTTATCGCTGAATGACGTAGTGTCTCTTGGAAATGGAGCAAGTTGCCCTTGACAACACGGTAACTTGAATGTTCAAACTATATGACCAAATTTCTCTCGTGCCTTACTCAACTGAAAATCGTAGTATTGCCTGCAAACTGGAATTGTACTCAATTGTACTGGATTGTACTCAAACTCGTACTCGTGTTCAAATGTTTGATGCTTCTCTTCCGTTGGCTTAGGTGGTGAAAGTCCTCCGTCGATGACAGCTGATGACTTGCTGTTTGGGTCCCCCACCAGGGAGGACAAGGGAACAGAAAACAAGTCAGATATAGATATCTTGAATGAGATTCTTGGCACTGGCGGTGCTGCTGGTGGACCGAACACAGCAGAGAACGACAACAGCTTCAGTAAGACATGGAAAGACATGTTTGGAGATGAGCCACTGGAATCAGCCCAGCCTACCCAGGAGCCTAGCCAGTCATGGTCCCAAGGTGGCACCAATTTTATGATGCCATCAGACCTCCTCAACAGTATGGCCAAGTTTGACCCGTTTGATGAGGTACCCAAAGATGCTCCTCCACAGGCAGGGATGGGCCGGGGCCTGACAGCATTGGGTGGTCTTTTAAACCGGCCTCAGCTTCCTGGGAGCCAGCGGCAAGGTAATCAGGCACCTTCAGAAGCTAGAAATGCACAGTCGCTCCCTGGAAAGGCAAAGGAGAAGGGAAAAGGGAAAAAGGGATCGGACATGTCCGCCTGGTTCAACCTGTTCTCTGACTTGGATCCTTTGGCTAATCCTGATGCCATTGACAAACAGAACAAGAGGAGTGAAGAAGATAGGCAGTGCTGAGTGAGAATGTAATTTAAAGAATTTAGGTGTAAATCGAAGGTGTCGAAATTGCCAAATTTAATTTTTAATGGATGATGAAAGGAATTAACAGTCCCACGTACAACTACTTCCGAGTATGTGTAGCTTTCATTTGAATGGTTACATGGTAAGAATTTAAATTCACAGACTTGAAAGTTAAAGGCAACTTAAACAGCTTACCAGACAGATCGACAGCAAAGTACTGCTCAGTACCTTTCATTTGAACAGTCACACTTTAGGATTTCATCCACAGACTCAAAAGTTACAACTATCTTGTACAGCATAATAAACAGCACCACAGGAAAATACTGCTCAGTAGCTTTCATTTGAATGGTTATATGGTAAGAATTAATCCACAGTGTAAAGAAAATAATCCCTTTGCAGCACAAAAAACAAAACCTCAGGAAAGTACCGCCTAGTAGCGTTCATCTGAATGGTTACATTAAGTGATTTTATCCACAAACTGAAAAGTTCAACTCACCTTGTACAGCACAATAAAGAGTACTGCAGGACGTAGTACATAGTAGCTTTCATTTGGTGTGATTTTATCCACAGGCTCGAAAGTTGCAACCAAATTTAATCTGGATTTGTTGGCTCTGTGAGTGGAAGGGTATAATTATTGGTGGAGAATTTCTCCTGAATTTATTTATCTTGGACAGTTTTAAAACCTATTTGTAAACTTAAATTTGTGAAAGAAATATAAGGCTCGGCTTCTTTATACATTTTATTGGTGCAAACCAGCATTAAAAAATGCTGCAAAGTCAAAACTTGTAACATGTATCAAAACAAAACAGAAAATGTAATGATATTAGTACACATAAAACAAGTTGTAAATCGGTATCAAAGTTATTTCAAGTTACGTTACTTAGGGTCATAAATTATTGTGTAATTCGTGCATGTTTCCATGGTGTTTATTGCCAATTATTCAGGACATAGCTGTATGCTTCTCCCTGAAAGCCTTGACGGGAATAACTGTCTAATAGTTTCCCTTGCAATTTGCCGTTCTTAAAGCTATAATACTGTTACTCGATTTAAGAACAAATTTCAGCGGGCATCTAGCAGCCGATAGTTCTACAGAAACAAATGGAAAGCAATCTAGTCAAGTAAATTGAACCGAAGGTGCTTGTAAAACCGGACCAAATCTATCGCATTTGCAGATATCGATATAGAAACGCCGAGCCAGTCTGGCAGTCAGGGTAGGTTGTACATTACTCTTAGCAATATCTTTCAAGAAATTATTTTGTTTTAAGCAGAAAGGTGGGCAGAAAAGGTTGTTCTTTGGTTTGGACTATTTTGGGTACTTTTCTTGTGGCTGAGCTAAAGGGCACACCATTTGATTTTTGAGGGAGTAGGTTGGGCAATTTTTACCTGAGCGCTTTTTTTTTTGGTGACTAGAAGCTTTCTACTTGTGTGAATTTTGTTTTAACTAGTTTGCAGGATATTTCTTTCCTTTCGTTTACAGGAAGTTTTTTCGTGTTCGCCCAACCCCCCTCCCCTCAAAAGTAAAATGTTTTGGTGTCCCTAAAGGTAAACAATTATATTGCGACTTGAATAAATAGAAGTCCACAGTTTGAATAAACAAGTACATAGCAGTTAAAAAAAGGTATCTGTTGAATGTACTTTATGGAGGAGTTGTGGGTATACACTATACAGTCGAAGCTCTCGTAAGCGACCACCTCAGGAATTCAGAAAAGTGGTTGCAACAAGGGCTGGTCACTTACGAGAATGGGCTCTTGTAAGCGACCACATGACGAAACAATAGAGAGTGGTCGCTTACAAGAGCTTTGAGCGCAGCGTAAAGCTTGGCATATGTTAATAGTTTAATAGTATTACTATTGAATAGTTTTTTATTGCCTATCACATAAGAGGTCCGCGTAGGTACAAGTCAAAGAACCACCAATACTTGTGTTATGTATTACTCTAAATTTGAACAAGACCGAGTGCCAAAAGTGTTGACCGAGTGGTCGCTTACGAGAACTTAAAGGAAAAAGCCCGTTGGTAATTCACGAAAGTGGTCGCGGTCGCTTACGGGAGCGGTCGCTTACGAGAGCTTTTCATTACAGAGTTTAAGTGACAAGTCAAACGGGGTGTCACAATGCTGGTCGTAATAGAGCTGGTCGCTTACGAGAGTGGTCGCAAGGAGAGCTTTGACTGTAGAATGTTTACGACGTTTTTGGTTTTCTAACAGCACTTCCTGTGGAGTTTGTGGGTTCATTTCGTATATCTGGTCTCATAATAACCAAATACCCTTGTATAAAGAGCTTCTTTTATTTTGGAACAATAATACCCCGTTCGTTTTAATGAGTTAAAAAAAACCTTGTTAAACCGCATCTTATGGTGATTGGGTAGGTCGACTTCTCAAATGCCTCTCGCGTTTCGAAATAGCTATATTATAGCATGGAGCAGATTATGGCGACTACAACGAAACCATCATTACCGGAAATAGACCGTGTTAGCTATACATGATCCGTTACAGTGACCATAATCCCTAAAATTGTAGCCTCCAACGCAGATCAGAGGTCCTTTCAAAAAGGCTCGTCACTCGCTCGTCACACAATCTGCGTTGGAGGCTACATAATCCCGGGCATAAGACCGGAAGCTGCTGACATCAGTTCTCGAATCATCCCACGTCCTAAATAGTTTCCTTGATAAATTCCAGCTAACTGATTTCATCCATATAGACAAAGTAGAGGCTTGTGTGTTGTGTCTCATATCCTTGCGAAACAGCCAGCAGGATGTATTTAACCCTTTTACCCTAGACGAAAGAGATCGCGTGACGAAACTATACCTCGTCACGCAACCGTTACCACACCGCGTTGAAGCCGGATAGCATGCAAACGAGCATTTCTGATAGCACCCCAAGTCCCTCTTTTCTCCACGCAGCGAGCGCGCCCCTCGCATTTCCACGCGGTGCCAATGCGTGTGCGAGTGTTTCTCTTCTTGCTCCACTACGTTTGAGAGAATTTAGAGAATGATCATAGGCTATATAGGCTCTAAACAGGCTCCATATGTGATGAAAAAGGCGCAACTGAAACTTGATTCAAAGTCTAAGGGTAGCTTTGAGAGCAGCCATTGGCTATGTCTAACAATTAACGGCTAGGGAAGTTTAATAGTGCAATAGCAGAAAGTAGCACTGGTGCAACGCTTCGCGCTTCAATGTTTAGCTGAACTAATCCGGATAGATCACGTTGAGGTCATCAAAAACTCTTGTATTAAATCAATGCCACTTACACGTCAAATGTTTTAAAAATGACAATTACCTATCACTTTTTTTTTAATTAGTGCACCAGTTGCATGTTCTCGGAAATGTTCGGATATCTGCAAAAATGAAATGCAAACTTCGGTTATCTTCGCAGGATGCTCGAACGATTTTCGTTTTTCTTCGGAATTCGTGGAATTTGTGGAAAGTGCGTTAAACAAATAATATTCCTTAAAAAATTTCTGTAAGCTTGGAAATTGTTGGAAACTGTCAAAGTCCGTGGCACTCATTTGGAAATCTTTGGATAATTTTTAAATTTTTGAGGGTGACTCAAATAAATTATTTGAGTGATAAGAATGTGTTACTCGCTTGCTGGATAGTATGTTAATTTGAGCGGAAGCCTTCTCTTGAGATATTGTTCGTACTTCTAGAAAGTAAAATCCATTTCTTAATGCCCTTGAAATACCTTCCCAAGAACCGGATGTTCGTTATATCATTACGTTGTACCATCTAATCACAGGCGTGACGATCCAGTATAGAACGGGGAACAGAGAGCACGATCCATACATGGTTTTGCAATAACTACGCTCATAATATTTCTCTCTCACTCCGCTCTGATTTCCGTATTTCGGCATGTCGCCTTTCGCGTTTACCAGTTCTTCGTCCTCTAGTGCACTTGACTACTGCCTGATCACTTTATTTTTGTTTGCCAGTGTGATATCGATTACAATTGACCTACAGAATTTTAACCCTTTCACTCCCAGAGTCATGTCAGTTATGGACACATTGAGGTGATTCTAACTTCCGAGTCTGTTTAGGGCATCCAGTGGTGTGACATTCAAATGAAACCTTGACAGCAGAGCTTTCGCATGGTACTATTTACATTTAAGTATTTTACGAAATGAAATTCGAGATTTGTCTTGAATTTTGTTTTTAGACACCCTTGGGAATAAAAGGGTTAAAATATCAGTCGTTTTGTAACTCTAACACCCCGTGGGCGTACAGGTGTGGGCTAAAAGGCGCTTGAGACAAGGTAAGCCGAAACCAGAATACCTCTAAATCTTGCACATGTCCCTCTTAAATGTTGAAACAAGTCGTTACTTTTAGTTTGGCTTTGGGAAGTGTTCCTGGTGAAAACCTTCGAGAGAAACTGTTTTCTTTTGTCAGAACACTCGTAATATGCTCTTTAAAACGTCCTTTTACTTGCATAACTCGTCACTAATATTTTTACCTGCCATCGGCTCTACTTTGGTCAATTTCGCCATTCCCTTCCCGTATTATAATTCCCAAAGAAGACTAAATCTAAAAAAAAAAAAAAAAATTGGCCTGATTGCAGAACTTAGCTATTTAGACAATGTTTTGAGGCAATACAATTCGTCACTTTCAAGAGAGCGAACGCATAAAAAACTGTCGTCAAGTTTAATTAGGGATGACCGCGCATCACATGCAGGCCCAAGAAAGGAAGTCAGACTGGTTCAAAGCATACAAAAGCATTTTACCTTTAATCCCACGCTTTTCCTGGAAGGAACGGATGTCTTTACAAAAGTATATAAATGGAGAGAATTTCTGTCAGGGTATATTGTTGAAGGACTTGAAGCACACTGAGAGGAAGAAGAAGTTGGATTTGCAGACCAAACCGCAGGAGTTTAGAACAAGATGCAGAAGACAGGGATACTTTGCAATGCCATACTTGGGGATGATGAAGTGTCTAATGGAAATGTAAATAAAACTGACGAGCCGAGTGCTTTTATTGATTTACTTGGTGGCGATGATTTGCTGCCACCAAAAAACCAGTCAGGCAAATTCTATTTTGCACTGACTTTGTAATTGTTGTATAGCAAGGTAAAGGGAAATAGGCCATTTCCGAGTTGTCTTGTACCCGGCTCTTTCTTAGTGAGTCTTGGTGCACAGCTTTTTTATACATGTATGAAAATGAGTTTTCATTCACATGCAGATAAAACTCATTTTCATATGAAAGGTTTTGCATGAGGCCTCGCTTTGAAAAACAGGCACAAAACAATTCGGAAATGGCCTGTTCTGTGCATTTTCAGATTAAAAAAGCAGGTTACTCATTAGGTTTGGCCTGGCACTAACCTAAGCTCTGGCTTTGTAGGTTTCCTGTGGTCTTTGTGCAGCTTTATATGGCTGCATAATTTATGGTGCACAAAGGACTTCAGGTCTTGGTTACCAACCATACACCTGTACCTTTTATCTCAATCTACTGTATATGTACAAGCTACAGTGCTGGTCATCCGCTCCTCCTCAAACACAACGTTTATGTTGATTTGCAGAGTGGGGAGGGAGGGTTGGGTAGTAGGGTGTGAATGGGGACTCAGAAAATTCAGTGAACAGTGACTTCTTCCTTTCAACTACAATTGTAGTTTATCAGAGGGTCACATTTTGTCAACTGTCCAAGCGACTTTTGGACAAGCGAAGTATCTGCACGAATTGTACACCTACAATACTGTACCTTATACTTGCTTACAGCTGTATGTACATGTATACAGTGGTTATATTAATAGTTATTGTATTATCATTCCTTTTTGATATTGTTATGTTTCTGTTAATTTTAAATCAATAGTAATTGGGTCTTCAGACTGCAGTTATTGACGTTTTAATAAATGATGTTTACTATTATATTATTATTATTATGATCATCATCATCTTTTACACCAACATCAAGAGGGCAAGATTAGCAGATCTTTTGTAACAAAACTAGACTGCTAGCAGTCCCTTTCTATATAGTCGAGAGGGCGTGCAAAATAGCAGAGAGCGCGAGCTATCAGAGGTTTCAGCTCTTTTGCTCAGCTATTTCGCATGCCCTCTCGACTACCCAGAAAGCCACTGCTAGCAGTCTACAACAAAACTGACTTGTTTCAGGCCACAGTTGCTCAGATTAACAATGTGCTTGTTTTTATTTTGGCTTTCAACTAACTTTCAGTTTATGGTGTTTTCCTGTACAGCTACAGATGATCTTCTTTCGTCCTTTGGGAGTCCTCCAAGCAGAAATGGTCATAGTTCACTTGTGCCACCCAGCTATGAAGAAGCTAGAAAAATTCCCCCAGCAGGTGTGAAACAAATTGATCCTTAGCTGTGAACCATTTCATCTAAAATTCCTGTGTTTTATCAACAGCACATTTTAATGAAGCATTTGTTCGACTTTCTTAATATCTCCACATACAATTGAGAAAGAAGCAAACACTTCTAAGGAAAACGGACGCAGGATGACTTTTCTTAACATTTTGTCAGACTTTCATTTCGTCTGAATCTCAAAATTGAAAAGAAACAACTTTAAGTTGTTAACAACAAGGGACTTTTCCATCAGTACACAGATCCCAAGAAAAAGCAACCTTGTAACCAAGTTAGTTCAACGTTTTCTCTACTTGTAGTTACAATGTCAACCAAAACAGTTGCAGCTTAGATTGCTGTAAAGACATCTAGCACAGAGATAATAGCGACCTTTACATTGGGCTATAAGTATGAGATTGAGTATGCGGACAACTTTTGGATTTCAACCCAGTGACATTTCCAGAGCTCTCACTCTTTCATGTTGTTTACCAGTAGAGATGGTAGCTCCAGGAGTAAGATTGATACGATTTTCAGTTGAGTAAGGTACGAGAGAAATGTGGTCACAAAGTTTTAACGTTCAAGTTACCATGTTGTCAAGGGCAACTTGCTCCATTTCCAAGGGAGACTGCATGAATTGATCATGTCTGACAATTTCTCGCGCGCTTTATCGCTGAATGACGTAGTGTCTCTTGCAAATGGAGCAAGTTGCCCTTGACAACACGGTAACTTGAATGTTCAAACTATATGACCAAACTTCTCTCGTGCTTTACTCAACTGAAAATCGTAGTATTGCCTGCAAACTGGAATTGTACTCAATTGTACTGCATTGTACTCAAACTCGTACTCGTGTTCAAATCTTAAGTTTCCTAATGTTTGATACTTCTCTTCCGTTGGCTTAGGTGGTGAAAATCCTCCGTCGATGACAGCTGATGACTTGCTGTTTGGGTCCCCCACCAGGGAGGACAAGGGAACAGAAAACAAGTCAGATATAGATATCTTGAATGAGATTCTTGGCACTGGCGGTGCTGCTGGTGGACCGAACACAGCAGAGAACGACAACAGCTTCAGTAAGACATGGAAAGACATGTTTGGAGATGAGCCACTGGAATCAGCCCAACCTACCCAGGATCCTAGCCAGTCATGGTCCCAAGGTGGCACCAATTTTATGATGCCATCAGACCTCCTCAACAGTATGGCCAAGTTTGACCCGTTTGATGAGGTACCCAAAGATGCTCCTCCACAGGCAGGGATGGGCCGGGGCCTGACAGCATTGGGTGGTCTTTTAAACCGGCCTCAGCTTCCTGGGAGCCAGCGGCAAGGTAATCAGGCACCTTCAGAAGCTAGAAATGCACAGTCGCTCCCTGGAAAGGCAAAGGAGAAAGGAAAAGGGAAAAAGGGATCGGACATGTCCGCCTGGTTCAACCTGTTCTCTGACTTGGATCCTTTGGCTAATCCTGATGCCATTGACAAACAGAACAAAAGGAGTGAAGAAGATAGGCAGTGCTGAGTGAGAATGTAATTTAAAGAATTTAGGTGTAAATCGAAGGTGTCGAAATTGCCAAATTTAATTTTTAATGGATGATGAAAGGAATTAACAGTCCCACGTACAACTACTTCCGAGTATGTGTAGCTTTCATTTGAATGGTTACATGGTAAGAATTTAAATTCACAGACTTGAAAGTTAAAGGCAACTTAAACAGCTTACCAGACAGATCGACAGCAAAGTACTGCTCAGTACCTTTCATTTGAACAGTCACACTTTAGGATTTCATCCACAGACTCAAAAGTTACAACTATCTTGTACAGCATAATAAACAGCACCACAGGAAAATACTACTCAGTACCTTTCATTTGAATGGTTATATGGTAAGAATTAATCCACAGTGTAAAGAAAATAATCCCTTTGCAGCACAAAAAAACAAAACCTCAGGAAAGTACCGCCTAGTAGCGTTCATCTGAATGGTTACATTAAGTGATTTTATCCACAAACTGAAAAGTTCAACTCACCTTGTACAGCACAATAAACAGTACTGCAGGACGTAGTGCATAGTAGCTTTCATTTGGTGTGATTTTATCCACAGGCTCGAAAGTTGCAACCAAATTTAATCTGGATTTGTTGGCTCTGTGAGTGGAAGGGTATAATTATTGGTGGAGAATTTCTCCTGAATTTATTTATCTTGGACAGTTTTAAAACCTATTTGTAAACTTAAATTTGTGAAAGAAATATAAGGCTCGGCTTCTTTATACATTTTATTGGTGCAAACCAGCATTAAAAAATGCTGCAAAGTCAAAACTTGTAACATGTATCAAAACAAAACAGAAAATGTAATGATATTAGTACACATAAAACAAGTTGTAAATCGGTATCAAAGTTATTTCAAGTTACGTTACTTAGGGTCATAAATTATTGTGTAATTCGTGCGTGTTTCCATGGTGTTTATTGCCAATTATTCAGGACATATCTGTATGCTTCTCCCTGAAAGCCTTGACGGGAATAACTGTCTAATAGTTTCCCTTGCAATTTGCCGTTCTTAAAGCTACAATACTGTTACTCGATTTAAGAACAAATTTCAGCGGGCATCTAGCAGCCGATAGTTCTACAGAAACAAATGGAAAGCAATCTAGTCAAGTAAATTGAACCGAAGGTGCTTGTAAAACCGGACCAAATCTATCGCATTTGCAGATATCGATATAGAAACGCCGAGCCAGTCTGGCAGTCAGGGTAGGTTGTACATTACTCTTAGCAATATCTTTCAAGAAAATATTTTGTTTTAAGCAGAAAGGTGGGCAGAAAAGGTTGTTCTTTGGTTTGGACTATTTTGGGTACTTTTCTTGTGGCTGAGCTAAAGGGCACACCATTTGATTTTTGAGGGAGTAGGTTGGGCAATTTTTACCTGAGCGCTTTTTTTTTTGGTGACTAGAAGCTTTCTACTTGTGTGAATTTTGTTTTAACTAGTTTGCAGGATATTTCTTTCCTTTCGTTTACAGGAAGTTTTTTCGTGTTCGCCCAACCCCCCTCCCCTCAAAAGTAAAATGTTTTGGTGTCCCTAAAGGTAAACAATTTATATTGCGACTTGAATAAATAGAAGTCCACAGTTTGAATAAACAAGTACATAGCAGTTAAAAAAAGGTATCTGTTGAATGTACTTTATGGAGGAGTTGTGCGTATACACTATACAGTCGAAGCTCTCGTAAGCGACCACCTCAGGAATTCAGAAAAGTGGTCGCAACAAGGGCTGGTCACTTACGAGAATGGGCTCTTGTAAGCGACCACATGACGAAACAATAGAGAGTGGTCGCTTACAAGAGCTTTGAGCGCAGCGTAAAGCTTGGCATATGTTAATGGTTTAATAGTATTACTATTGAATAGTTTTTTATTGCCTATCACATAAGAGGTCCGCGTAGGTACAAGTCAAAGAACCACCAGTACTTGTGTTATGTATTACTCTAAATTTGAACAAGACCGAGTGCCAAAAGTGTTGACCGAGTGGTCGCTTACGAGAACTTAAAGGAAAAAGCCCGTTGGTAATTCACGAAAGTGGTCGCGGTGGCTTACGAGAGCTTTTCATTACAGAGTTTAAGTGACAAGTCAAACGGGGTGTCACAATGCTGGTCGTAATAGAGCTGGTCGCTTACGAGAGTGGTCGCAAGGAGAGCTTTGACTGTATTATGTTTACGACGTTTTTGGTTTTCTAACAGCACTTCCTGTGGAGTTTGTGGGTTCATTTCGTATATCTGGTCTCATAATAACCAAATACCCTTGTATAAAGAGCTTCTTTTATTTTGGAAAATTGTACGTTCTGCCGTATCACCGTATTAATATTGAACTATAATACCCCTTTCGTTTTAATGAGTTAAAGAAAAACCTTGTTAAACCGCATCTTATGGTGATTGGGTAGGTCGACTTCTCAAATGCCTCTCGCGTTTCGAAATAGCAATATTATAGCATGGAGCAGATTATGGCGACTACAACGAAACCATCATTACCGGAAATAGACCGTGTTAGCTATATATGATCCGTTACAGTGACCATAATCCCTAAAATTGTAGCCTCCAACGCAGATCAGAGGTCCTTTCAAAAAGGCTCGTCACTCGCTCGTCACACAATCTGCGTTGGAGGCTACATAATCCCGGGCATAAGACCGGAAGCTGCTGACATCAGTTCTCGAATCATCCCACGTCCTAAATAGTTTCCTTGATAAATTCCAGCTAACTGATTTCATCCATATAGACAAAGTAGAGGCTTGTGTGTTGTGTCTCATATCCTTGCGAAACAGCCAGCAGGATGTATTTAACCCTTTTACCCTAGACGAAAGAGATCGCGTGACGAAACTATACCTCGTGACGCAACCGTTACCACACCGCGTTGAAGCCGGATAGCACCCCAAGTCCCTCTTTTCTCCGCGCAGCGAGCGCGCCCCTCGAATTTCCACGCGATACCAATGCGTGTGCGAGTGTTTCTCTTCTTGCTCCACTACGTTTGAGAGAATTTAGAGAATGATCATAGGCTATATAGGCTCTAAACAGGCTCCATATGTGAGGAAAAAGGCGCAACTGAAACTTAATTCAAAGTCTAAGGGTAGCTTTGAGAGCAGCCATTGGCTATGTCTAACAATTAACGGCTAGGGAAGTTTAATAGTGCAATAGCAGAAAGTAGCACTGGTGCAACGCTTCGCGCTTCAATGTTTAGCTGAACTAATCCAGATAGATCACGTTGAGGTCATCAAAAACTCTTGTATTAAATCAATGCCACTTACACGTCAAATGTTTTAAAAATGACAATTACCTATCACTTTTTTTTTAATTAGTGCACCAGTTGCATGTTCTCGGAAATGTTCGGATATCTGCAAAAATGAAATGCAAACTTCGGTTATCTTCGCAGGATGCTCGAAGGATTTTCGTTTTTCTTCGGAATTCGTGGAATTTGTGGAAAGTGCGTTAATAAAATAATATTCCTTAAAAACTTTCTGTAAGCTTGGAAATTGTTGGAAACTGTCAAAGTCCGTGGCACTGATTTGGAAATCTTTGGATAATTTTTAAATTTTTGAGGGTGACTCAAATAAATTATTTGAGTGATAAGAATGTGTTACTCGCTTGCTGGATAGTATGTTAATTTGAGCGGAAGCCTTCTCTTGAGATATTGTTCGTACTTCTAGAAAGTGAAATCCATTTCTTAATGCCCTTGAAATACCTTCCCAAGAACCGGATGTTCGTTATATCATTACGTTGTACCATCTAATCACAGGCGTGACGATCCAGTATAGAACGGGGAACAGAGAGCACGATCCATACATGGTTTTGCAATAACTACGCTCATAATATTTCTCTCTCACTCCGCTCTGATTTCCGTATTTCTGCATGTCGCCTTTCGCGTTTACCAGTTCTTCGTCCTCTAGTGCACTTGACTACTGCCTGATCACGTTATTTTTGTTTGCCAGTGTGATATCGATTACAATTGACCTACAGAATTTTAACCCTTTCACTCCCAGAGTCATGTCAGTTATGGACACATTGAGGTGATTCTAACTTCCGAGTCTGTTTAGGGCATCCAGTGGTGTGACATTCAAATGAAACCTTGACAGCAGAGCTTTCACATGGTACTATCTACATTTAAGTATTTTACGAAATGAAATTCGAGATTTGTCTTGAATTTTGTTTTTAGACACCCTTGGGAATAAAAGGGTTAAAATATCAGTCGTTTTGTAACTCTAACACCCCGTGGGCGTACAGGTGTGGGCTAAAAGGCGCTTGAGACAAGGTAAGCCGAAACCAGAATACCTCTAAATCTTGCACATGTCCCTCTTAAATGTTGAAACAAGTCGTTACTTTTAGTTTGGCTTTGGGAAGTGTTCCTGGTGAAAACCTTCGAGAGAAACTGTTTTCTTTTGTCAGAACACTCGTAATATGCTCCTTAAAACGTCCTTTTACTTGCATAACTCGTCACTAATATTTTTACCTGCCATCGGCTCTACTTTGGTCAATTTCGCCATTCCCTTCCCGTATTATAATTCCCAAAGAAGACTAAATCTAAAAAAAAAAAAATTGGCCTGATTGCAGAACTTAGCTATTTAGACAATGTTTTGAGGCAATACAATTCGTCACTTTCAAGAGAGCGAACGCATAAAAAACTGACGTCAAGTTTAATTAGGGATGACCGCGCATCACATGCAGGCCCAAGAAAGGAAGTCAGACTGGTTCAAAGCATACAAAAGCATTTTACCTTTAATCCCACGCTTTTCCTGGAAGGAACGGATGTCTTTACAAAAGTATATAAATGGAGAGTTATTCTGTCAGGGTATATTGTTGAAGGACTTGAAGCACACTGAGAGGAAGAAGAAGTTGGATTTGCAGACCAAACCGCAGGAGTTTAGAACAAGATGCAGAAGACAGGGATACTTTGCAATGCCATACTTGGGGATGATGAAGTGTCCAATGGAAATGTAAATAAAACTGACGAGCCGAATGCTTTTATTGATTTACTTGGTGGCGATGATTTGCTGCCACCAAAAAACCAGTCAGGTAAATTCTATTTTACTGACTTTGTAATTGTTTTATAGCAAGGTAAAGGGAAATAGGCCATTTCCGAGTTGTCTTGTACCTCTCTTTCTTAGTGAGTCTTGGTGCACAGCTTTTTTATACATGTATGAAAATGAGTTTTCATTCACATGCAGATAAAACTCATTTTCATATGAAAGGTTTTGCACGAGGCCTCGCCTTGAAAAACAAGCACAAAACAATTCGGAAATGGCCTGTTCTGTGCATTTTCAGATTAAAAAAGCGGGTTACTCATTGGGTTTGGCCTGGCACTAACCTAAGCTCTGGCTTTGTAGGTTTCCTGTGGTCTTTGTGCAGCTTTATATGGCAGCATAATTTATGGTGCACAAAGGACTTCAGGTCTTGGTTACCAACCATACACCTGTACCTTTTATCTCAATCTACCGTATATGTACCAGCTACAGTTCTGGTCATCCTCTCCTCCTCAAACACAACGTTTATGTTGATTTGCAGAGTGGGGAGGGAGGGTTGGGTAGTAGGGTGTGAATGGAGACTCAGAAAATTCAGTGAACAGTGACTTCTTCCTTTCAACTACAATTGTAGTTTATCAGAGGGTAACATGTTGTCAACTGTCCAAGCAACTTTTGGATAAGCGAAGTATCTGCCCAAACTGTACACCTACAATACTTTACCTTATACTTGCTTACAGCTGTATGTACATGTATACAGTGGTTATATTAATAGTTATTGTATTATCATTCCTTTTTGATATTATTATGTTTCTGTTAATTTTAAATCAATAGTAAGTAAGTAAGTAAGCAAGTAAGTAAGTAAAACTTTATTTTAACACAGAAAATCATCAGTTAATTAAGCTGAATTAAGTAAATAACTAAAACTGATTACAACCGCTTTACATCAACCGCTTTCACACCCTTTCCCGTGTGGGAATCCGATATATCAGCTATCTTCTTAATAATTTGCTGAAAATTATTAACAGATGCAGCATTTTTTAGGCATTTGGGCAAGTTACTCCATAACATAGCCCCGCTGTAAGAGAAGCTTTGTTTCAAATAGTTGGTGTTTGGTTTGGGTAGCGTCAGCTTTCCCTCAGAGTCTCTCAAGTTATAAACAGAGTGACGCTGAGAGAAAAGACTTTGAAGATAATCTGGGGCAAGTCCATTCATAGTTTTAAACATCATCAAGGCTTTCTGTTTCTTTCGTCGAAGAAATAGCCTCTCCCAGTCGAGGGTGGACAGAAAGTGGTTTGAGCTTGTATCAAAGGGTGATTTAGTAATAACTCTGGCTGCACGATTCTGTAATTTTTGGAGCTTATCACTCAAGTAACGACTTGAGTAATTTGGTCTTCAGACTGCAGTTATTGACGTTTTATTAAATTATGTTTACTATTACATTATTATTATTATGATCATCATCATCTTTTACACCAACATCAAGAGGGCAAGATTAGGAGATCTTTGGCAACAAAACTAGACTGTTAGCAGTCCCTTTCTGTATAGTCGAGAGGGCGTGCAAAATAGCAGAAAGCGCGAGCTATCAGAGGTTTCAGCTCTTTTGCTCAGGTATTTCGCATGCCCTCTCGACTATCCAGAAAGGGACTGCTTGTTTCAGGCCACAGTTGCTCAGATTAACAATGTGCTTGTTTTTGTTTTGGCTTTCAACTAACTTTCAGTTTATGGTGTTTTCCTGTACAGCTACAGATGATCTTCTTTCGTCCTTTGAGAGTCCTCCAAGCAGAAATGGTCATAGTTCACTTGTGCCACCCAGCTATGAAGAAGCTAGAAAAATTCCCCCAGCAGGTATGAAACAAATTGATCCTTAGCTGTGAACCATTTCATCTAAAATTCCTGTGTTTTATCAACAGCACATTTTAATGAAGCATTTGTTCGACTTTCTTAATATCTCCACATACAATTGAGAAAGAAGCAAACACTTCTAAGGAAAACTGACGCAGGATGACTTTTCTTAACATTTTGTCAGACTTTCATTTCGTCTGAATCTCAAAATTGAAAAGAAACAACTTTTAGTTGTTAACAACAAGGGACTTTTCCATCAGTACACAGATCCCAAGAAAAAGCAACCTTGTAACCAAGTTAGTTCAACGTTTTCTCTACTTGTAGTTACAATGTCAACCAAAACAGTTGCAGCTTAGATTGCTGTAAAGACATCTAGCACAGAGATAATAGCGACCTTTACATTGGGCTATAAATATGAGATTGAGTATGCGGACAACTTTTGGATTTCAACCCAGTGACATTTCCAGAGCTCTCACTCTTTCATGTTGTTTACCAGTAGAGAAGGTAGCTCCAGGAGTAAGATTGATACGATTTTCAGTTGAGTAAGGTACGAGAGAAATGTGGTCACAAAGTTTTAACGTTCAAGTTACCATGTTGTCAAGGGCAACTTGCTCCATTTCCAAGGGAGACTGCATGAATTGATCATGTCTGACAATTTCTCGCGCGCTTTATCGCTGAATGACGTAGTGTCTCTTGGAAATGGAGCAAGTTGCCCTTGACACAAGGGTAACTTGAATGTTCAAACTATATGACCAAACTTCTCTCGTGCCTTACTCAACTGAAAATCGTAGTATTGCCTGCAAACTGGAATTGTACTCAATTGTACTGCATTGTACTCAAACTCGTACTCGTGTTCAAATCTTAAGTTTCCTAATGTTTGATACTTCTCTTCCGTTGGCTTAGGTGGTGAAAATCCTCCGTCGATGACAGCTGATGACTTGCTGTTTGGGTCCCCCACCAGGGAGGACAAGGGAACAGAAAACAAGTCAGATATAGATATCTTGAATGAGATTCTTGGCACTGGCGGTGCTGCTGGTGGACCGAACACAGCAGAGAACGACAATAGCTTCAGTAAGACATGGAAAGACATGTTTGGAGATGAGCCACTGGAATCAGCCCAACCTACCCAGGATCCTAGCCAGTCATGGTCCCAAGGTGGCACCAATTTTATGATGCCATCAGACCTCCTCAACAGTATGGCCAAGTTTGACCCGTTTGATGAGGTACCCAAAGATGCTCCTCCACAGGCAGGGATGGGCCGGGGCCTGACAGCATTGGGTGGTCTTTTAAACCGGCCTCAGCTTCCTGGGAGCCAGCGGCAAGGTAATCAGGCACCTTCAGAAGCTAGAAATGCACAGTCGCTCCCTGGAAAGGCAAAGGAGAAAGGAAAAGGGAAAAAGGGATCGGACATGTCCGCCTGGTTCAACCTGTTCTCTGACTTGGATCCTTTGGCTAATCCTGATGCCATTGACAAACAGAACAAGAGGAGTGAAGAAGATAGGCAGTGCTGAGTGAGAATGTAATTTAAAGAATTTAGGTGTAAATCGAAGGTGTCGAAATTGCCAAATTTAATTTTTAATGGATGATGAAAGGAATTAACAGTCCCACGTACAACTACTTCCGAGTATGTGTAGCTTTCATTTGAATGGTTACATGGTAAGAATTTAAATTCACAGACTTGAAAGTTAAAGGAAACTTAAACAGCTTACCAGACAGATCGACAGCAAAGTACTGCTCAGTACCTTTCATTTGAACAGTCACACTTTAGGATTTCATCCACAGACTCAAAAGTTACAACTATCTTGTACAGCATAATAAACAGCACCACAGGAAAATACTGCTCAGTAGCTTTCATTTGAATGGTTATATGGTAAGAATTAATCCACAGTGTAAAGAAAATAATCCCTTTGCAGCACAAAAAAACAAAACCTCAGGAAAGTACCGCCTAGTAGCGTTCATCTGAATGGTTACATTAAGTGATTTTATCCACAAACTGAAAAGTTCAACTCACCTTGTACAGCACAATAAACAGTACTGCAGGACGTAGTACATAGTAGCTTTCATTTGGTGTGATTTTATCCACAGGCTCGAAAGTTGCAACCAAATTTAATTTGCATTTGTTGGCTCTGTGAGTGGAAGGGTATAATTATTGGTGGAGAATTTCTCCTGAATTTATTTATCTTGGACAGTTTTAAAACCTATTTGTAAACTTAAATTTGTGAAAGAAATATAAGGCTCGGCTTCTTTATACATTTTATTGGTGCAAACCAGCATTAAAAAATGCTGCAAAGTCAAAACTTGTAACATGTATCAAAACAAAACAGAAAATGTAATGATATTAGTACACATAAAACAAGTTGTAAATCGGTATCAAAGTTATTTCAAGTTACGTTACTTAGGGTCATAAATTATTGTGTAATTCGTGCGTGTTTCCATGGTGTTTATTGCCAATTATTCAGGACATATCTGTATGCTTCTCCCTGAAAGCCTTGACGGGAATAACTGTCTAATAGTTTCCCTTGCAATTTGCCGTTCTTAAAGCTACAATACTGTTACTCGATTTAAGAACAAATTTCAGCGGGCATCTAGCAGCCGATAGTTCTACAGAAACAAATGGAAAGCAATCTAGTCAAGTAAATTGAACCGAAGGTGCTTGTAAAACCGGACCAAATCTATCGCATTTGCAGATATCGATATAGAAACGCCGAGCCAGTCTGGCAGTCAGGGTAGGTTGTACATTACTCTTAGCAATATCTTTCAAGAAATTATTTTGTTTTAAGCAGAAAGGTGGGCAGAAAAGGTTGTTCTTTGGTTTGGACTATTTTGGGTACTTTTCTTGTGGCTGAGCTAAAGGGCACACCATTTGATTTTTGAGGGAGTAGGTTGGGCAATTTTTACCTGAGCGCTTTTTTTTTTGGTGACTAGAAGCTTTCTACTTGTGTGAATTTTGTTTTAACTAGTTTGCAGGATATTTCTTTCCTTTCGTTTACAGGAAGTTTTTTCGTGTTCGCCCAACCCCCCTCCCCTCAAAAGTAAAATGTTTTGGTGTCCCTAAAGGTAAACAATTTATATTGCGACTTGAATAAATAGAAGTCCACAGTTTGAATAAACAAGTACATAGCAGTTAAAAAAAGGTATCTGTTGAATGTACTTTATGGAGGAGTTGTGGGTATACACTATACAGTCGAAGCTCTCGTAAGCGACCACCTCAGGAATTCAGAAAAGTGGTTGCAACAAGGGCTGGTCACTTACGAGAATGGGCTCTTGTAAGCGACCACATGACGAAACAATAGAGAGTGGTCGCTTACAAGAGCTTTGAGCGCAGCGTAAAGCTTGGCATATGTTAATAGTTTAATAGTATTACTATTGAATAGTTTTTTATTGCCTATCACATAAGAGGTCCGCGTAGGTACAAGTCAAAGAACCACCAGTACTTGTGTTATGTATTACTCTAAATTTGAACAAGACCGAGTGCCAAAAGTGTTGACCGAGTGGTCGCTTACGAGAACTTAAAGGAAAAAGCCCGTTGGTAATTCACGAAAGTGGTCGCGGTGGCTTACGAGAGCTTTTCATTACAGAGTTTAAGTGACAAGTCAAACGGGGTGTCACAATGCTGGTCGTAATAGAGCTGGTCGCTTACGAGAGTGGTCGCAAGGAGAGCTTTGACTGTATTATGTTTACGACGTTTTTGGTTTTCTAACAGCACTTCCTGTGGAGTTTGTGGGTTCATTTCGTATATCTGGTCTCATAATAACCAAATACCCTTGTATAAAGAGCTTCTTTTATTTTGGAACAATAATACCCCTTTCGTTTTAATGAGTTAAAAAAAACCTTGTTAAACCGCATCTTATGGTGATTGGGTAGGTCGACTTCTCAAATGCCTCTCGCGTTTCGAAATAGCAATATTATAGCATTGAGCAGATTATGGCGACTACAACGAAACCATCATTACCGGAAATAGACCGTGTTAGCTATATATGATCCGTTACAGTGACCATAATCCCTAAAATTGTAGCCTCCAACGCAGATCAGAGGTCCTTTCAAAAAGGCTCGTCACTCGCTCGTCACACAATCTGCGTTGGAGGCTACATAATCCCGGGCATAAGACCGGAAGCTGCTGACATCAGTTCTCGAATCATCCCACGTCCTAAATAGTTTCCTTGATAAATTCCAGCTAACTGATTTCATCCATATAGACAAAGTAGAGGCTTGTGTGTTGTGTCTCATATCCTTGCGAAAAAGCCAGCAGGATGTATTTAACCCTTTTACCCTAGACGAAAGAGATCGCGTGACGAAACTATACCTCGTGACGCAACCGTTACCACACCGCGTTGAAGCCGGATAGCATGCAAACGAGCATTTCTGATAGCACCCCAGGTCCCTCTTTTCTCCGCGCAGCGAGCGCGCCCCTCGCATTTCCACGCGGTGCCAATGCGTGTGCGAGTGTTTCTCTTCTTGCTCCACTACGTTTGAGAGAATTTAGAGAATGATCATAGGCTATATAGGCTCTAAACAGGCTCCATATGTGATGAAAAAGGCGCAACTGAAACTTGATTCAAAGTCTAAGGGTAGCTTTGAGAGCAGCCATTGGCTATGTCTAACAATTAACGGCTAGGGAAGTTTAATAGTGCAATAGCAGAAAGTAGCACTGGTGCAACGCTTCGCGCTTCAATGTTTAGCTGAACTAATCCGGATAGATCACGTTGAGGTCATCAAAAACTCTTGTATTAAATCAATGCCACTTACACGTCAAATGTTTTAAAAATGACAATTACCTATCACTTTTTTTTTAATTAGTGCACCAGTTGCATGTTCTCGGAAATGTTCGGATATCTGCAAAAATGAAATGCAAACTTCGGTTATCTTCGCAGGATGCTCGAACGATTTTCGTTTTTCTTCGGAATTCGTGGAATTTGTGGAAAGTGCGTTAAACAAATAATATTCCTTAAAAAATTTCTGTAAGCTTGGAAATTGTTGGAAACTGTCAAAGTCCGTGGCACTGATTTGGAAATCTTTGGATAATTTTTAAATTTTTGAGGGTGACTCAAATAAATTATTTGAGTGATAAGAATGTGTTACTCGCTTGCTGGATAGTATGTTAATTTGAGCGGAAGCCTTCTCTTGAGATATTGTTCGTACTTCTAGAAAGTGAAATCCATTTCTTAATGCCCTTGAAATACCTTCCCAAGAACCGGATGTTCGTTATATCATTACGTTGTACCATCTAATCACAGGCGTGACGATCCAGTATAGAACGGGGAACAGAGAGCACGATCCATACATGGTTTTGCAATAACTACGCTCATAATATTTCTCTCTCACTCCGCTCTGATTTCCGTATTTCGGCATGTCGCCTTTCGCGTTTACCAGTTCTTCGTCCTCTAGTGCACTTGACTACTGCCTGATCACTTTATTTTTGTTTGCCAGTGTGATATCGATTACAATTGACCTACAGAATTTTAACCCTTTCACTCCCAGAGTTATGTCAGTTATGGACACATTAAGGTGATTCTAACTTCCGAGTCTGTTTAGGGCATCCAGTGGTGTGACATTCAAATGAAACCTTGACAGCAGAGCTTTCACATGGTACTATTTACATTTAAGTATTTTACGAAATGAAATTCGAGATTTGTCTTGAATTTTGTTTTTAGACACCCTTGGGAATAAAAGGGTTAAAATATCAGTCGTTTTGTAACTCTAACACCCCGTGGGCGTACAGGTGTGGGCTAAAAGGCGCTTGAGACAAGGTAAGCCGAAACCAGAATACCTCTAAATCTTGCACATGTCCCTCTTAAATGTTGAAACAAGTCGTTACTTTTAGTTTGGCTTTGGGAAGTGTTCCTGGTGAAAACCTTCGAGAGAAACTGTTTTCTTTTGTCAGAACACTCGTAATATGCTCTTTAAAACGTCCTTTTACTTGCATAACTCGTCACTAATATTTTTACCTGCCATCGGCTCTACTTTGGTCAATTTCGCCATTCCCTTCCCGTATTATAATTCCCAAAGAAGACTAAATCTAAAAAAAAAAAAAAATTGGCCTGATTGCAGAACTTAGCTATTTAGCCAATGTTTTGAGGCAATACAATTCGTCACTTTCAAGAGAGCGAACGCATAAAAAACTGTCGTCAAGTTTAATTAGGGATGACCGCGCATCACATGCAGGCCCAAGAAAGGAAGTCAGACTGGTTCAAAGCATACAAAAGCATTTTACCTTTAATCCCACGCTTTTCCTGGAAGGAACGGATGTCTTTACAAAAGTATATAAATGGAGAGAATTTCTGTCAGGGTATATTGTTGAAGGACTTGAAGCACACTGAGAGGAAGAAGAAGTTGGATTTGCAGACCAAACCGCAGGAGTTTAGAACAAGATGCAGAAGACAGGGATACTTTGCAATGCCATACTTGGGGATGATGAAGTGTCTAATGGAAATGTAAATAAAACTGACGAGCCGAGTGCTTTTATTGATTTACTTGGTGGCGATGATTTGCTGCCACCAAAAAACCAGTCAGGCAAATTCTATTTTGCACTGACTTTGTAATTGTTGTATAGCAAGGTAAAGGGAAATAGGCTATTTCCGAGTTGTCTTGTACCCGGCTCTTTCTTAGTGAGTCTTGGTGCACAGCTTTTTTATACATGTATGAAAATGAGTTTTCATTCACATGCAGATAAAACTCATTTTCATATGAAAGGTTTTGCATGAGGCCTCGCTTTGAAAAACAGGCACAAAACAATTCGGAAATGGCCTATTATGTCGATTTTCAGATTAAAAAAGCAGGATACTCATTAGGTTTGGCCTGGCACTAACCTAAGCTCTGGCTTTGTAGATTTCCTGTGGTCTTTGTGCAGCTTTATATGGCAGCATAATTTATGGTGCACAAAGGACTTCAGGTCTTGGTTACCAACCATACACCTGTACCTTTTATCTCAATCTACCGTATATGTACAAGCTACAGTTCTGGTCATCCTCTCCTCCTCAAACACAACGTTGATGTTGATTTGCAGAGTGGGGAGGGAGGGTTGGGTAGTAGGGTGTGAATGGAGACTCAGAAAATTCAGTGAACAGTGACTTCTTCCTTTCAACTACAATTGTAGTTTATCAGAGGGTCACATTTTGTCAACTGTCCAAGCGACTTTTGGACAAGCGAAGTATCTGCACGAATTGTACACCTACAATACTGTACCTTATACTTGCTTACAGCTGTGTGTACATGTATACAGTGGTTATATTAATAGTTATTGTATTATCATTCCTTTTTGATATTGTTATGTTTCTGTTAATTTTAAATCAATAGTAATTGGGTCTTCAGACTGCAGTTATTGACGTTTTAATAAATGATGTTTACTATTATATTATTATTATTATGATCATCATCATCTTTTACACCAACATCAAGAGGGCAAGATTAGCAGATCTTTTGTAACAAAACTAGACTGCAAGCAGTCCCTTTCTATATAGTCGAGAGGGCATGCAAAATAGCAGAGAGTGCGAGCTATCAGAGGTTTCAGCTCTTTTGCTCAGCTATTTCGCATGCTCTCTCGACTACCCAGAAAGGCACTGCTAGCAGTCTACAACAAAACTGACTTGTTTCAGGCCACAGTTGCTCAGATTAACAATGTGCTTGTTTTTATTTTGGCTTTCAACTAACTTTCAGTTTATGGTGTTTTCCTGTACAGCTACAGATGATCTTCTTTCGTCCTTTGGGAGTCCTCCAAGCAGAAATGGTCATAGTTCACTTGTGCCACCCAGCTATGAAGAAGCTAGAAAAATTCCCCCAGCAGGTGTGAAACAAATTGATCCTTAGCTGTGAACCATTTCATCTAAAATTCCTGTGTTTTATCAACAGCACATTTTAATGAAGCATTTGTTCGACTTTCTTAATATCTCCATATACAATTGCAAAAGAAGCAAACACTTCTAAGGAAAACTGACGCAGGATGACTTTTCTTAACATTTTGTCAGACTTTCATTTTTGTCTACTTGTAGTTACGATGTCAACCAAAACAGTTGCGGCTTAGATTGCTGTAAAGACATCCAGCACAGAGATAATAGCGACCTTTAGATCGGACTATAAATATGAGATTGAGTATGCGTACAACTTTTGGATTTCAAACCAGTGACATTTCCAGAGCTCTCACTCTTTCATGTTGTTTACCAGTAGAGAAGGTAGCTCCAGGAGTAAGATTGTTACAAGATAATGTACTACGAATTTCAGTTAAGTAAGGCACGAGAGAAATTTGGTCACAAAGGTTTAATGTTCAAGTTACCATGTTGTCAAGGGCAACTTGCTCCATTTCCAAGGGAGACTGCATGAATCGATCATGTCTGACAATTTCTCACGCGCTTTATCGCTGAATGACGTAGTGTCTCTTGGAAATGGAGCAAGTTGCCCTTGACAACACGGTAACTTGAATGTTCAAACTATATGACCAAACTTCTCTCGTGCCTTACTCAACTGAAAATCGTAGTATTGCCTGCAAACTGGAATTGTACTCAATTGTACTGCGTTGTACTAGTAGTACATTCCGCTCGTTTGGCACAAATGGAGGCTTCTGATTGGTCGAGAGCAAATCAATGACGTCACAGGAACCGGAAGTGCCTGGAACCGGAAGTCACATGGTTTTGAATGGGAAACCGCTGACCTGTGGGGAAAAAAGGATCGTGGGCTCATGGGAACCGGAAGTCACGTGATTTGGAATGGGAAACCGCTGACCAGTGTGAAAAAAGGATCGTGGGCTCAAGAGAAAGTAAAACCGCTGAGAAAACGCGGGCGCAAAGTCCAAAGTCCAATTTGGGGAACGGGGGTGGTCCTTTGGAGTGAAAAGTACACAAAATGAATAAATCACATTTTTTATTGATTTGTTTTACAATAACTCCTTTGTGTTCCTAAATCACATTTTGATTGCTTTGTTTTACAATAACTGTGGTTTGTGTTCCTATTTGATATGAGGGTTCCACATCACAATCGACGATCTTGTTGGGGTTTTCACTGGTAGCCATAGGGGTAGGTCTTGAAGGTGTTGGGATCAATGACTCTTTTGTTGCAGACTAACTGATAGAACTTACTGCTTGGTTGGGTGTACAGTTGGTAGTTTTTTGGATTGCGTACAATTTGGTGGGAGTTAATGACCTGGATTTCCCTTGGTTTTGGAAGGGGTTTCTGGATTTCGTTCTGGACATTTTGGCGCATGACGTTATAATTCAGCTGGGTGTGTCCTTCGCTGTTGAGTCGGAAGCCTCTAACCTTGCATTCCACTTTTCCTTTATTTGTAGTATACCCATAGTTCTTGGGCCCTCCACTGACAAATTCTTGAATGTATTCATCCTTAGCTAATTCGGAGGCGAAGTCCCCAAGATAGGAACCCAAGACAGGTTGGAATTGAGTGGGTGTTTCTTCCAGGTAGATGACGGAGTCGGTGTCAAAGTAGAGGACTCTTTCCCCTAAGGCTTGGAGGGTGTCATACAATTTAAGGCGGGCGTTGCAGGTAGTGAAGCAGGCCACAAAAATGTTGAGGTTGGGTGAGCCGCGGATGTCCTCTTTTTGGTTCTGGTAGTGTACCTCCACCATTTGGTCGGTGACGACGGACACGTGACGTACGTCTAACGCATCGCTATCCAAGAAACAGTGGAAGGCATGAGGGTCATCGAAGGCTTGAATTTGGGGCTTGTTGAGGCGTTGTCCAAACTTACCCCACATGGAGTTGAGCATGAGCTTAGCTAGGGTACGCAGGCCCGGGTTCTTCTTGATGTTGTTGTATTCTAACTGGATGCCTTCATGCAGAAAGTATTGTTCGATGTAACGTTGCTTTTCTTCTTCTGTCGTGACATCCTTAGGCCACCCACTAGCTTCTTGTTTGATTTTCAACCAGGTGTTAACATAATCGGCGAAGAGGCCCTCACAGGTCTCTTCAAAATGCCAAGCTTCGTAGATGTATTGGACTTGGTACCCGAGCTCCACGGCTTTATACAACTCTGGGGTGCACCAGGTACTGGTGAGGGCACGTTGTTCGTCGGTGTGAGGGCAATGATAAGATCTGTCCAAAAGAGGTTTGTCCATTTCTTCTTCCACACAACGGGCACAGAGGGGAAAGAGCAGTTTGTTGTCATGACGGTAAGGCAGCACGGGATGGTACAATTCACGGGGAGGCAGGACTTTGCATTGAATGAGACCAAAGTACTGGTGTATGTCCGTGTGACCCGGGGTGAAGATGATTTTCGGATGCCCTTTGGGGTAGGTGGACTTCTTGTTGACCCACGGGTACAAGGAGGTGACATCGATGTAGTGAATTTTTTGGCCAGGGGTAATATGATGGTACAGTTTGATGGCATTGGTGCGACCTCCACAGAAAGCATCCCGAGGTTCAAGAGGTTGGATAAAGTTGAGTTCCCGGACGAAGGAGTCGATCTCTGGGTGGGTGTCTCGGAGGTGGTCCCATTGGCATCCCCACATTTGAATGACGTTGTACCCTTGGTCGGTAAGCTTTTGGACTTTGTTTTGCGTGACGTCATAGAGGTCATGCATGGTTCGATCATAGTTGCGGGGATGTTTTTCGTGGCGATGGGGATAACAGGTAGGGCATCCGTGGGTGAAACAGCCTTGAAATTCGTAGACGGTGTGGGTGTCGGGGCAATAACCATCCACATGGATGTTGGTCCCGGGGATCTTATACTCGCCTTCATTTCGGACATGTTGAATGTACTGAGGCTTTGGATTGGCACTGGCCAGTAGATCGTCGGGGGTAAGATCTTGGAGGGCCCGTTGACGTAGTTGGTGATCGCACCAGGTTAACCAGTGAAGGGCTGGGAGGGACTGGTTGATGTTGTTAGTTCTCCAGCCCTTCTGACCGGCGGGTTCGCTGGCAATACTGTTGGGGATCATCCGGTTCATACGTAAATCTCGATTACAAGCGGAGGCAATGGTGACGTGATCGAAGGGATTGAAGCCTGTTAAGTCTTCAAACATGCGTTTGAAAGTCAGACATCCTTGTTTGAGGAGTCGTACATCGGAACTGCAATAGGCCAATAACTCTTGTTGAAAATGAAACACCACCCCCTGGTCGCGTTGTTGTTGATACCAGGTTTCAAAGGCTTGTCTTCCTTCGAGTGTCATGCTCTCAGGCATGTAGTAATCGCGTGAGGGGAGGATGCCCACGTAGTTTTGATACTCATCACCGGGTATGTTGAACTTGTGGGGGAAATAGCCTTTGCAGAGTTCTGTCAAGCCAAAGGTTTTGGGAAACGCGGAGAGGGGCATCTGGAAGAAACTCATGGAATCAATGAACCGGATGCGGTCATGTTTGATCTCTAAGAGTTTACATCCGTTGCGGAGTTGTTGGACGATGCGGTTCTCCCCATAGTATTCTTGGATGATAAAGTACCCATCGTACCCTTGAAAATTATGAGCGATGACATTGACTTGACGGGTATCGTGGAGAGTCAAGGCATCCAACCATTCCAGAAAGTCACGGATACAAGTGGAACCTGGGAAAGGCTTGGGTTCATCGTTGTCTTCGGTTTCGGCCACGACGAGATTGGCAATGTGTTTTCCGTGGGGTTGCATGGCTTCGATATCAAAGAAGACGTGTAAGGGAGGCAGGTCTTCCTCGTCCTCGTCCTCGGAGGAGGCAGGGGGTTCCGCGGCGGCACCTCGTTTGGCGCGAGGACCTTTTTGACGGGTCCTCTTTCTCTTCTTTTGGTCTTGAGGTTTGGGGGCTCTTTGTATAAAACAACGGTGTTTGTCGGCGTGGACGTACTGATGACAAGACGGGCAATCCACGTGCCAACAAAGGTGACGTTGAATGCGGGACAAGCCCACATTTTGTTGATAGCATTCATCGCATCGGTGTCGTTGAGAGCACACGGAGGTCTGGAGGCCCGTGACGGGTTTGCCCGCATGGGTCTTGCTGGAATGGGCTTCGTAACACGCGGGTCCAAAAAAGTCCCGATGACACGACTCGCAACGTTGAGTGGCTTTCAGGTGTCGGGGGTAAGCATATTGAAAGTCTGGACAATCTTTCTGTCGACAGGCTCCACACAACTTGGTCTTGGTGCATCGATGCATCCCCTCATTGTCATAGGGTTTCCAACAATCCGCACAGACATAACTGGACCCGAAAAATCCCGGCAATTTGGTGATGACATCATAATGGTCTTGGTTGTGCAACAGGATCAGTTGTTTGTCAGAAAGGGGTCCAAACGTCGTGATGTGAAACGATCGCTGCGCATCGACCAACAGGATCTGGTAACCGGTGAGGGATGGGGCCTTGCTGAAAGCCGTTAAGGCATCATAGCTGCAAGGACCCAAGGGTACCTGGGCTTCATTCTGGAGGTCCAGAGCTAGGGTTCTTTGCAGGGGTCTTCCTTGGCGAATGGATGCCAATTTCGGGTGCTGGTCCACGCGAGCTTTGGCGACCACGAGGGCTCTGGCACAACAGAGCTCATCATCATTTTGGATGCGGATGACCGATTTTTTGTTGGTTGTCAACATGGTCATGGTAGGATGCCCTGGTTTCCCACGACGGGGTCTGCCGGTACCTTGAGGCGCATGATGAACTTGAGTGATGGAGACTTGAAAGGAATCATCCATTTCAAATTGTTCGTTGCTGTTGAGGGCTTGGGCTAAACGTTGGAACAGCGCTTCCACCCGTTCTGTGTCTCGACGCCATTCACCTGCACGTAATCCCCACCCCTGAAAATTATTGTGCAAGCGATCGGATGCTATGGTAAAGTAGAGTCGATCTTGATCGTGGAGGTCGGGGGTGGTGGTTAACACTTGATCGACGGCTCGACGTAATCCATCTTGCAGAGCTTGGGTTATATTTTGACCTGGCATCAAGTTCCCCCTTTGGCGTAACTGGGTCTTGAAATGACGTTCTTGTACCCCCATGCGATCACTCTTCCGATTCACAAAAGGTTCGAGTTCAAAGTCGAAGGTAACGTGTTCAGAGGGATCCAATCCACCCCCACTTTGTTCCCATTGGTTCAAGGCCTCTTCACAAATGTCGTCGTCACTGTCCGGCATCTCTTCGGTAGAAATCAAAGGCCCCATACAGGAATTGGTGTCGTCGTCCGAATCAGTTAAACCGAGCATGGCTAAAACCTCATGGTGGGCGAGGCCACTTGGCCCCGCCACATTGTCCTTGTCTTGTGAGGACATGATCAGATGAAGTCACTGGAGATCGGGGCTCTGTTTTTATAGAGAACCAAAATGTCACGTGGGAGGGGAAGGAGCCAATCACTAAACAGGGTGCCCCGTAGAGAGGGGGTGCCCTAGGGAGGGGTGGGACGGGGTGGGGGGACCCCCTCCCCCCTCTCTAGTTAGGGTCCCTGGTGCATCACGGGAACGAATGAGAGACTATAAAACAGATCGATCCTCGGGTTGGAACATCTCAACATGGACTCTTGCCATGAGAAGCTGCTCGAAGCATTTGAAGAATTTGAAGTAGATTTGGAAGTGGAGGAGGTTTTAGAGAAAGTGAAGCAGGAGTTGTTGCTGAAGGACGAAGGCTTTAGTGAGTTTGCAGAAACTTTGAAGCAGTTGGAGCCGGAAAAAGTGGAAGCCCAGAGACATCGGGCAGAACAGGCGGCTCCTTTTCACCCACTGTGCTACCCTCAATTAACGTGTGAGTGGTTTGTGGAGGGGCTCGACTATTGCTGTCCCTATTGGAGGTACCAATTCAAGCGCCCCCTCACCCCGCCACCAGCACCCCCGCCATCGCCCAATGCCTGCCGGAAACGAGGGCCTCCGCCGCAGCAACCGACGACGACGACGACGACGCACGACGTACCGACCAAACAACGACGATGACTCTGACCCAGACGACGACTTGAACGACGAGGACTATGTTCCCGACCCGAACGACGACGACGACGTTGACGACTCTGACCCAGATGAGGACGACGACGACGACGTTGACGACTATGACCCGAACGACGACGACGACGACGAAACGACAGAGTTACTGACGAAAGACGAACGACGACGGAGACGGAACGCCATCAAAAAAGCCCGGTACAATGCCCGCTACCCAGAGAAAGCCCGAGCGAGGAATATTGTGAAAAAAGCCAACTACCGACGCAAGTACCCAGAGAAAGTGCGTGCTGCCAAAAAACGATACCGAGAACAATATCCGGATCGAGTGCGGGAGTCCCACAGGTGTTATGAGGAGACGCATAAGGAGCACCGGCGTGCCGTCAAAAAAAAATGGGCCCAAAAGAACCGAGCACGTTGTGCCGAATACGACCGAAAGTATAGAGAGAAACATCGGGAACGTTTGAGAGTCCAAGCGCGTGAATATCGTCAAAAGAATCGTGTACGAATATTGGCGTACAAAAGGATGTACAATAAAAGGGCCAAAGCCCGGGCGGCTCGTCGGGCCTATCGTGCTGCGAACCAGGAGAAACTGCATGCGCAAAGAAGAGAGTACTACTGGGCGAACCGCGAGAGGTTCTTGGAGCTCGCTAGAAGGTACTACCAAAACAAAAGGAAGCAGGTGCCTCGCCCCAAAACACTGCGGGTGGTATTGACTAATTGTAGGACGCAACCTTCTCTGGAAACGTATTTGAATGACTTTTGTGCCTCCTTACCTTCTGTAGAGAGACAGAAAACGGAAGAGAAAATCAAAGCATTAGGACCCTTGAAAGTAACCATTCCCTTGGAGGACTTTAAGAAATCGACGCCTAAAATGCCTGAGAACTTTTCTTTTTGTGAATCATTTCTAGATTCTTATACTCTCACGGATATGGATTCGGGGGGTGTGCAAGTCGTGGACCCCCCTGACTTGGGCCCCCCTGACTTGGGCCCCCCTGACTTGGACCCCTCTGACTTGGAGGACTTTTCGTCTTTGTTGCAGAACATAACACCTGACGAGTGGACCGAGTTATTGAAGGATGTGGAGGACTCTTGTTCCTTTGATCTGGAGGCATTGGTGCCCCCTGAAGACCTCGTTCATGACATGTCCCCCGACGAGGGGGTGGATTTAATGTATGATTTAGAAACGTAAAAAACATTTTCGTCTCAGTATTTGGCAGAACATTCGTCTCAGTATTTGGCAGAACATTTCGTCTCAGTATTTGGAAGAACATCCGTCTCAGTATTTTGGACAGAACAATGAACTTGACAACTCATGAACCAATGAGACAGTGACATTGTTTTTTATTTTATCTGGATTGTCTACACCACAATGGGTTTTGTCTCGCCAATCCTGCTTGAGACTCAACACGAACTACAGAATAACAATGTGACATTTTCATTTTTGACTCAACATGTTAATTAAATGTTTACAATTTTAAACGTTTCTTGGCTTGCATGATTTTCTTGACCACCCGTTCCGTCTTGTTTTTCTTGCCGGGTAATCGATCAATGGCTTGGATCATCTTGGTATCGGCTTTCCATTTATCTTGCAAATTCTTAGCACGGCTGTAATCAATGTCGTGTTGCTTAGCAATCTGGTCCAAGCGATTGATCCCGGGATCCCCCCTTTTCAGGCGTTTGGCCAAATGCGTGCCAGGCCCCATGTACTGATAACCGGGCCAATGAAATTCCTTCCCCGTTTTTGCAATCCATTTTTGGACATCCAAGGCCCCTCCTCGTTGGCGGCGTTTGATACCCCTTCTCCTCCTCTTAGCGGGCATGTTTTATTCACTGTCGTATTGCAAACGTCTCCGTCGGGGTTGTTTGGTTTTGGTCCAATCTTCCCAACCGGGTAAGGGTTTCAATCGTTGCACTTCCCGGGAGATGCCTTTGCCTTTGCCTTTGCCTTTGCCTTTACCACTCTCAGCTAACTTTTTTTCCAAAGCCTTGCGCTGTTCTCGAATGACTTCTAAACGCGTCCGGCTATCCCCTCGACTGGTAGAAGGTCTCTCTTCTGCTCGACTGGTAGAAGGTCTCGGTTCTCTCGCGCCTTCCCTGGTAGCAGGGGTAATGGTGGGTTTGGGAGCCGACGGACCTCCTTTTATCATGCGCTTCAACCATTGTTCCACGGGCCCCGTCACCAAATCCCCGTCCTCTTCTTCTTCTTCGCCTGGTGGACCACCCGGTGCACCCGGGGCACCAACCCCCACCCCGCCAGGAAATTGACGAATGCGTTTGGTTAACTTGATTAATTCTTGACTCAACGGTTTGGTTTGAGCATTGACCAGGGCGGGAGGTAATTGGGGATTGGCCAACAACACATGTTTTTGGGCGGCGAGCGTTGCGGCTTTGTTCAACAAGGCATTTTCGGTGAGTTCTCCTTTGTAATATTGAATGAGTTGTTCCAAGTCCTTTTGGGGAATCATGTAGACCTCGTCCATGGTCGTTGACTACACTCGGAGCAAAGTTCCCCGTCTTCCTGGTCACGGCAACTCTTACAAAGACGGGCCCTCAAGATGTGTTGGTACTCTCGATACAACAGGTGATATTTATGCTTCCAATAATGACACTCGTCTTTCCACTGGTCGGTGGCCCGATTGGCCTCTTGTAATAGAGTCATCCACGTAGGGGGCGTTAACGAAGACATTGACATAACACCTCGTGAAGTCCTTGAAACAACCCGCTTCCTTTTTGTTGGACTAACCACTGACGACGTTTTTTGACGGAATGTCGACGACGTCCCAAATCACGGAGTACCTTTTTATAGGGTTGAAGTTTAGCCAGCATGGGTGGGGTGACAGGAATCTTGTTTTTTAAAAAGTTCAAGACCAGTTCACTCACAGCATTGATTTGATCGGCATTGGCATGTTGTAACAATTCTTGACGTTTGGAACCATTGGCTTCTTGTAACATGGACCGTAAAAACGGGAATTGACGTCGAAGACGTTGCATCCTTTATCGATGACGACGACGATACCGTTGATTGGCTTTTTGAATCGTGCGTTTTATACGTTTATCCGTTTCCAAGGCCACGGCTTTCCCCAATCCTACCATAGCGGGGACCAATAGATTTAAAAAACCACCTCGTTGACGACGGCGGCGTCTTCTCCTCCTCACCATGGTCGACCCGTCAATAGACGTTGAAGGGCTTTGTCTTGTTTGATCACGTCTCGCGTCTCTTTATAGCCTTGACGGGTATTGCGTTTAAAATCAGACCACCAACCCCCACCTCGTTGTCGTCGGACATGTTGTACATTATCGGTAATGCCTTTCAAGGCTTGACCGCCTAATTTGCCTAAAGCCAGTCCAAATCCAGGCGCTGGACCTGATAGAAACATACTCATGCCATGGGCAATTTTATCCACCAAACGGGGTTTGCGACGCATTAAAGCCCCTCCTCGTTGTTTCCTTTTTCGGCGTTGACGTCGAAGACGTTTCATTGGATACAACACTTGTTAGGTTTTTTGGCATAGCCTTTGTCGATCAACCAACTGTTGTACCCTTTGGTACCCCCTCGTCTTTTATACGCTTGATATTGTTGTTTGTACCCCGAGACCATCTTTCTCCCTTGGGCAGCACTCATTTGTGGTTTTTTCAAGGCTTTGACCAAATCACTTGTGACTTCATACCCCTTTTTCACGTCGACGAACCAAGGTATGCCTTCTCCTTGCTGGGTTCTTCTTTTTGTCCGTCTTCTTCTTCTTCGGGGGGCCATGGTTCTAAGAGTGTGGGACTAGGAGGGAGCGGCTTTTTATGGATCCAATAGTCTTTGGGTCTCAAGGGACGAGGACATCCATCTACATAGCACAGGCCTTCCAAGGGTTGGTACACAAAATGACCATGGTAATCTTGGAGACATCGTTTGGGTAACGGAGGGGTGAAATCCACAATGGTATCATCCAAGGTTTGCATCTTGATTAAAAATCGTTCCAGATCCTCCAAGGGAATACCCCGCACATGGGTTTTCAATTCGGTCAAGGCTTTGGCATAGGTGGTAAACGCAAACCGACTCATGGTCACTTTAAATCGGTATTGTTTAAAATCATTCCATCCTTTGACCACGGTGCCCACCGCCGCCAAACAGGCTACCAACGTACTGTTTTCCAAAAGGGGACCCGCAATCATACCGGCAGCCATCAGGAGTAAGGCCATGCCATTGAACAAGGCATTGATACACCTGTAATGATTCAACATTTTTCGATAACACCACCATTGTTGATGATAAAAGGCATACAAGGAATCCATGCGTTGTAATAATTCTGGGGGGAAGGGAAGACCATGTTGTTTCGATCCATTCAATAACGACACGACGGTTTTCATCTTTACGGCGAAACACGGGACGACGAGGTTTGTACACTCGGTGCTCCTCCTTGTTTATAACTGGTCACAATGCTATTGGTCATGGTGACATTAGCAATTTCACGTCCTTGGGCCAACTGTTCTTGATCTTGTAACAGCATCCGTAAACGTCGTTGTAAATCTGCTTGACGCAAGGTACGAGGCTGTCTACCAGAACTCCCAGATGACCAAGATCCTCGAGGGGTAACTGGATTGGAGGCAGGTGTCAAAGGGGAAGTGGGGGTATTTCGTCGTCGTCCTCGTATTCGAAACGGTCGTCGTCCACGACGACCACCACCACCACCACCACCACCACCACCACCACCACCACCACCACCAGCACCACCAGCACCACCACCAGCACCACCTCCACCACCTCCACCACCAGCACCACCACCACCACCACCACCACCACCACCACGTCCACGTCCAGTACCACCACCACCACCACGTCCACTACGTCCACCACCACGCCCATTACCCCCAGCACCCGCTGCTGTTCGAGCACCCGTTGGTGTTCGAGCACCCGCTGCCAAGGGTACGCTAGGAGGAGTCGCAGGGGTTCGAACACCAGAAGATGGTTGATTTCCTGGACTTCCTACCCCTGCTGGGGAAGAAGCCTGCACAGGGGGCACACCATCTCTACCCGTAGGGGGGAGGGACTCCATAAACTCCCAGAGGGGATCAGGGTGCATTTCCTCCATGGCCGCGTCGAGAAGGCCTTGGTCTCCCGTGAAATACAAATCTTGCCAGGCCCTTGGGGACATTTGATTGCCGCTGGCCGCCCCCACCCCCGCCGGGGACACGGTATCGTACGATTGCGGAGGTTGACGGTCATCATCATCGGCCATGGTTGCTCTTTTTCCTGTTCAAATGGGGTGTCGTGCCTTTATAGTCGTTTTTGATAGGTGCGAGTCCATCCTTCGTCTTTTAACAGGTGACTCAATACACGTTGTTGATCGGAGGAGGCGGGATGTAAATCCAAGACCAAATAGCCATACGGTCGTGTCGTGGCTTGATGAAACGTCTCCAACGTGTCTTTCCACGTGGTCGGAAATGATTGCAGCATGACATTGCGTACCCCTAATTGATCTCGGGGGTTCTTGAACGCCACGATGTAATGGGCATTGCGGGATATACTTTTCGCATAGCGACCCACGGGAAACATGTCTTGGCACAAGTAGAGCACCGTCACCCCTTGATGATGCGAATGTTTGGTGAATAAATCCAACACGCGTTTATCGTGACTCCCTTCATCCATTAAATCATCCAAGACCAGGACCCCCTGTCCTTCAGGAAACCATTGCACTAAGGCCTCATGATCGGGAATCCCTTCGTGAAACACCACCCCTTGATCTTGCATGCCTTGAAATCGATCTTGCCAGGCCCCATAACAATAATGCCTTTGGGTCGGTGGGGTTTCAAACAACTCCGGGTTGTCTACCAAGAGTTTTTCCGTAAACGCGGTTTTACCACATCCCGAAGGACCCACCACCAAGATAGAGGAAGGCGTATGAAAACGAAACGGTTTCCCCGTTTGCATGATGACGAACTACCCTTAGAAAAAAAAAAGGCACCTTTTTATTGGAATCGGTGGGACTCGAACCCACGTACGACCCTCCTCATGTATTCGAGGGGGGATCCAAAGGCTCTACCCACTGAGCTACGACTCCGACACCAGTTTTTTTCCAACAAATTTTATTTAAGCATTACATTGATGATACGGATGACAACAAAGTTGATACCATCTGGCTTCTTGGCCTACAATCAATTGTTGAAGGCGTTGACCGGCTTGATGGTCATTACTAACATAATCATGATCCGAAAACTCATTTAAAAACGCTTGCAAGGTCCGTCCACGGGCTTTGGCTTTCAAGTACAACAAGGCGTAATCACCACAACTCTTGCTTGTAATGGCTTGGAGGGACTTGCCATTGGTCACCACATACTTCCAATGTTGGACAATCCAATCTCGTAACGGGGTCGCTTGCACGTACGTATCCAATGGCAAAGCATAACTGTCCAGGACTTCACACACCTTTCCATCCGTCCACACCGCTAACCAATGTTGTCCCGGTTGATCGTGTGGGTCTGTATTCACAATGTACCCTTGGGGTTGGGTCTTGACAGGACTCTTGGGTAAACGATCACAGGCCACCGTCCCGTAAAAGACCGGGTTCAATTGGGGGTCGTCTCGGGCTAAATAATCCAACTGGACATTATTCAAGGCCACATGTTCCATTTCTTCAGTGCTGGTAAATGTTATACAACACGGCTCCGTTCCTGTCAATCTCCAGCAAATTCTCAAATTCTCCATACACGAGTACGGTTATATTGACACCGGGGGCAGCTCCAAATTCCAACACCAATTGTAAATCACCTGTTTGCTTGGGGTTGAGGTTTTGACTGTCAGCACATCCATTGGCCACATTGTCAAACATGTACAAGGTACAATTTTTAGCTTGGCCCCAATCCAGCAGTTCTACCATATTGCCTTTCTTTTTACACCAGGCACCACTGGCTTGCAGAAAACGGAAGTAGCCTAGATTATCTCGGGTGCCATTGTTGTGCACTAACTGGAGGGTTTCATAAGGGTACTCTTCTCCTCTGACAATCTGTTTAATGGAACTCAGACCAAATTTCTGGAAACAGAACGGATCTCGGGTCACATCTCCATTGAAGGCACGGCTGTCCAGTAACCCCACAATCAATCGGTCAGGTATTCTGTTTTGAAACAGGTTGGGGATATCAAAGCGGACCAGGTTGTTTTGCATGCTGAAGGTCCGGATTTCACTGCGGACGGTCGGGTAAGCCGCCACTTGGCCTTCATTGTGTCTTTTTTCAGATATACTCTGGTAGATGGCGTCATTCAAACGCAGTTGGCAGAGATGAAACCGTAGTTTCACATCCCCTTCCATCAATCGGCCAGCTAGAGCCACTCCATTCAAAAACAGGCTGGGACCATTGAAATGAAATTTCATCTTGATTTCGATGCCTGGCACCAACAATTTGCCAGTGTGAAAGACTTCCAAGTGCGGGGTAAACACTAGACTGTGGGTGACACCTGCAGCATACTTGGCGGTTTCGGCTACCATGGCGTCCAAGGCTCCTTTGTGATTGGCAGGGAGAGCGGTATAGGCAGCATCAGGTCCTGCTTTGTCTGTGTTGTTGGCGGTCCATTGGGGTGGGAAATCCACTTGATTGTACCAGCCTTGGGGTCCTAACACGGTCTTGCCATCTTCTCGGTCATAATTCAGCAAGGTTTCCAGGTAAGCTTTGTAATGATACGTGTCGGATTGTGGACTGATCAACGTGCCATTCAACTGCAAGTCAATTTGTTTGATGATGGAATGGGCCAAATTGTTGACGGGCCACAATTTCTCCGCGGCCACCAAGTTCCCGCCAGCCGCCTTTTTCAAACTCAATTCCATGGTAAAGTAACTGCGTCCCAAATCCACAAAATCGTCCAACCCCGGTATGATGAATTCCATAGGATTGATACCCGTGGTGGTGGGTTGGATGGTGACCATGCGATAGGCATTGATGCTAATGTCGGTCGGTGGCACCTTGAAAATCCGTAAGGCAGGGTTGACGGTCCCTTCGGAACGCTCGTGAGCCGGGGCGGTTTGTGTACTCACGTCAGGCATGTTTAACGTCGTCGAGTGGTACCCCGTCGTCGTCGTGAGGGGTTTTTATAGCGTCGTCGTCGGGCTAAACGTTGTCTCAAATCAAACCCGGGGACTCTCATCACCTCGGGACTTAACCATCCACCACGTTGTCGTCGTGGCATGAGTTTCCAAAACGGATACAGTCCACCCCATTGAGACAACCCTCGATTACTACGAATCCGTCGAGGTCGTGAATGCACGGGTTCCATTAGACTCCCAAAATATCACGTGCACGTTTGGTTTGTTTGGGAAATAAGGCAGTGGCTACACGCACGGCGTCTTTCACGTTCTTATGACTCAACGCTTTCTTGGCTTGTTTGGTGATTTCCTTTTTAAGGACGTCTTCGGCTTTGCGTTTGATACCTCGTGTCAAACCCGTTTCCAAGCCTCTCTTGATATTACTAGGCAATTTTAAAGGATTTCGCGTCCTTATAAGACCTTGCAACCCCCCACGCATCAGATCCGTCATCACTCCTTTGCCTTGTTGATCATACCACTCGTCGGTTCGAAATCGTGTCAAACTTCCCCCACGCATGGTGCCTTCTTCTTCACCAGGGATAAACGTTTTGTTTGGGCTTCATGGGACTCCCCTTTTTATACCGTCATCGTCGTTTTTTCCGAAAAGCGGCTTCCAACCCTTTTTTAGCCCCGTAACTCGCGGCACCACTTGCGGCACCCAACGCCACAGCTTTTCCTCCAGCGATCAAGGCTGGAATGAGGGCCGCCAGGGGCAAGAGACCCCCTCGTTGCCTTCTTCTTCTTCGTCTCATTCGACGCACTCTTGTCTTGGGCATCTTGTCATTGGGACACTCCCTTGGCCACCCCCTTTTTATGTCTTTTTGAAGTGTAACGTGACAATGGTATGACCTTCACCAAACTTGACCAAGTCTCCTCCGGCACCAATCGTTTCAGCCACTTGAACGTGAATCATTTCCACCACCTCGTTACGAAGAGACATGTAATGAATGTGCAACGGTTCAAAATACAGGGTGCCACGTGCTTCTCGCTTGTATTGAATTTCACGTAACAAATCAGTCACGCGATTGCCTACCATCATACTGCCTGCCACGTCCGAGTACACGTGCAACGATCGGGTGGGTTCCCCCACCACCGCCCGAAACGCCGTATTCAAGTTGGTGAAACGCCACCCACAACTCATACTCAATTGTAAATAATCCGGTAAAATAGAACGCACCGTCCAAAAGACCGCGTTCCCCTGACCGTCGGTGACATCCTGCCAATCGCTGTTGTTGGTGATGTCGGGGACTTGATCCCCCATGAAGTCTTGCTGTAAGTTCGGGCCCAACACCAATCCACTGCTAATTTTACGTAACCATCCCATCTTGAGCGCTAACTTGGTGTAGATGGTAAGGACTGGTGTTTTGTTACCACAATGGCAGACATTCGTGTTGTCGATGAGCAGATCGTCGCCTTCCCACTTGAACTTGACGTAGGTGTGTTTGCCTTGATCGTTGGTAAACCGGCCTCCTTGAATGGCCGTTTCCTGGCGTCGTTGTTCCAAATGGGCAATCGTGGCTTTCATGAAACTCACGCCATCCACCACCCAATCCAAATCTTGAACGTCTTGGATGAGGGTTTGCGCCGTGCCTATGCGCGCGGCCATGGTGCCATCGGTTTTACCCGGGGCGGGATAAGTGATCTCCCACGACGTCGCTAGGATGTACCCATCTTTCTTCACCAACTCGTACAAATTGACGCGGGTATCCGGTAAGGAAATGGCGCTCAACCCCACTTGCCATCCACCCCCTGTGAGCTGTAACGGTTGAGGTAAACGAATCTTGAAGGAATTGGCTTGGTTGTTGGGAAATTCACGTCGGTTGGCATGACTCGGTAACGTCACGTAGAACGACATGTTGTCTTTCTTCTTCACACCACCACTTCCCTTTTAAAGTGGAGGGTCAGGAGGGCATGGCCTTCACCAAATTTCACCAGATCCCCATTAGTTTCGGCCATCTGGGTTTCCACGATTTCCACCACTTCGTTGCGTACTGGGATATATTGAATATGTCGAGGTTCAAAGTGGGTGGTGTTTTGAGGCTGGTACTTGATTTCTCGTAAGAGATCGGTGATGCGACCCCCTACCATGCTGCTGGTGCCTACATCACAATACACGTGCAAAGGACGCGTGGAGGGAAATTCCAACGAGGGACGAAAGGTCTGGTTCACATTCACAAACCGCCAATTACACGTCATACTCAATTTCAGATAATCCCCCTCCACTTTCCAAAAGATGGGGTTGTTGGCAGCATTGCGGATATCCGTCGGGGTGGGAATGGAGTCCGAATGAAATTCTTGCAAGAGATTCGGACCCAATCGATACACGCCCGTCGACACTTGTTCAATCCATCCCATTCTCAGCGCCAAGGTTCGGCCCCATGACACGTGTGCTACTTGTCGTGTGTAATCCACCTTGGTGGTATTCAACAACAAATCCCCTTCGGAGGTCCATTCAAAGGTCGGGTATAATTTGACACCATTGTCCTCGGCCCATTTGTTTTTGGGTTCGGTTTCTTTGGCACGGGCTTGCACGTAACGGTACACCAGTTGATGAAAAAAGTGCGATCCCGTCGACGAGGCCATCTCCTTTCTCATATCTCGCCCGTAGACAGTGAGTTCGCGACGTTGATGCCACCATCGATCGTTGCCTTGATCGTCTTGGGCATACACCCGTTCGTGCCATCGTACGTACAACAGAGGATGGGAATCACCCACGCCTCCTTCTTCCGCTACCACGGGAATGGTGGGTAAGGATAAACTCACCATACCCACCATCCATCCTCGTCCCACAAATCGGATGGGTTTAGGCAATCGGTTTCTGAAATGATGACTCTTGTTCCCAGGAAACTCTTTGGTACTCGCATGGCTCATCAGCGTCACGTAAAACGAAGAGTTGGGCACCAATGTCATTGTTTTTTTTTTTTTAGCGGCGTCGTCGTCGTTTGCGGGGTTGAAGGGATGTCACGTCTCCACGAGCAATCCAACTATTGTACTTGTCGGGCCACCCTTTCCACTTGACCAACCAACGACCTTTTTGTCGCTTAAGTACCTTCTCGATCCGAAACACGTCGGATACATGGACTTTTTGTAAATCCTCTTCATAAAACGTACCTTGGACGGGGGTCTCATCCCATTCGCGAATCTTATACGTGGGGACAGGGCCCGGGATCACACGATGCACCACAAACACTTCTTCGGTCCAACCGGGTAAATAGCCTTTTTCAAAGGTACGATGAATCGTATTGAGACGCACATGATCCCCCACCTTCAATTGGGGTTTTTTGTAGCCTTTCAATCGTTTGGCATACAATCGGTTCCACACGGCTTCTTCGTTGTCCCACGTCACGTTTTCGGGGGGCATACCAATACTTCGATGACGGGTGGCATTATACCCCTGCACCAACTCGGGTAAGACATTGTCAAAGCGTAAGGTGTTGGCCGCGGTCAAATAACGGTACAACCGTTCTTTCAAGGTGCGGTTAAATCGTTCCACCACACTGGCTTTGGCATCCCCTTCGGTCGAAAAATGTTGAATGTCTTGCTCGTCGACCCATCGTTGAAAGGTCCGATTATAAAATTCTTTCCCTCGATCGGTTTGCAATCGATTCGGGTGACGTCCTCCTTGTCTCACAATCTTCTCAAAGGCTTTCACGAGGGCCACCCCGGTTTTGGTTTTCAACGGTTCGACCCACGCGTACTTCGACAACACATCCACCACGGTCAACAAGTAGCGTATACCCCGATTATGTTTGGCCAAACGTTGTACTTCCACTAAATCCGCGGCCCATTGATCATCCAACCCCCCTACGATCACGGGTAAGGTAGCAAAACGACGACGTCGGGGTTTATGCAAGGTGTAACCCACATCCTGTTCCAACACCTGTTGGGCTTTTTTCAAAGGGAGACCCTGGGCTTTAGCAAATCGTTGCACCCCACCTAAACTCCCCGGGGTACGAGGATCATGGTAACGCTTCAACCATTGTTGCGAGACCTTCTTCTTCGTTGACGAAACCTTGGTTTTCTTCTTCAACCATGAGGACGACGAACTCCAGCGTTGGGTTCTCTTTCGAGGGGCCATACGTTCTGGCATTCATCCCATAAGGTCGATATGGTGGGGACCGTGTGGGGATGTGCCTTTTGAATGATTCGATACCATTGCCATGCCTCTGGGTGACCTTTTAACCATAAGACAAACACCACCCATCGATATAGGTTGCGGTCCACATGAGTTTCTTCAAACAGGTGGAGAGGATGCGTGTCCTCGGGACAACGGGGTATGGGGATTTGGGACCCGGGTTGGTGATCATATAAGACTTGACAAAGGGTTTGATGACATTGCCATTGCCCCAGGGACAACATAGACTCCCACGCATCACATACAGACTCCATGGTGACATTGATAAAAACTTTTATTCGTTCTCTCATTTAAAAGAGACCTAGACGGCCATAGCTGACGGTCTCTAGACCTTTCTGCCAGTTCTCCACACTGTCACTGTACTTGGGGGGTGGTGGAGCTGGGGCTACCATCATTTCTTGACGGTTCTTGAGCTCTTGAATTTCTCGTAACAATTGTTTCTCATAATCTGTCAGGGGTCGTTCTCGTTCCACGTCCTCTTTGCTTTGGACTCGAGGGGGCGGGCCAGGGATGTCATAGCCCCTCTTGGGATATCCTTGAGCATCACGGGTGGGTGCTTCAGCTTGTTGATCGGCTTTTTTGGGAGGGTTGTCATGAAACCACGTCCAGTACTTGGAACCCAAGGGTTGATCGGCCCATCGGAAGAAGCCACACGTTTTCTTGGAACAAGTCAGAAACAACCGATCGGGGTTCTGAGTCGAATGACTCTGTTGAAGCGTAGCGGGTTCACGGCAAAAGCATTGCAAACCACCCCACATGTCCAACACTTCTACATGAGGTTGACTATACACGGCTTTCATATACTCCAGAACTTGATCTTGACCACAAAACAGCAAACACGGTTGCATGGGACATTTCACATACTTCCATCCCTTTTGAGATTCTCGGGCCTCCAAACGCACCTCATGGTAAGGACATACCATAGTGTCCACTGAACTGGGAGGATCATACACGGTCGTCAAGGTGAATTGAGGTGATGGGGGTGATTGCTCCACCATGTCATTCAATTCTTTCATCATATCTTCCACAGCAGCTCGGGTGTCTTCCACCACGTCGCACACCACAGGATCACAGTCCACGGGCGTCATATGTTGAATGCTCTTCTTCTTCTTCTTCCCCTCTGGGGGATGGGTTGATTTTCTCTTCCGATCGGTGGACATCGTACTCAAAGGTTGATGTCAACCCCTACCGACCCTGCCTTTTTATACGTTGGGCCCTTGCCTGTCATTGGTCAGCTTATCCTACCCATATAAGGACTTGTTATCTTCCCATTGGTCAGCTTGTTCAATCCAACTAAGGACCTCTTGTCTTCCCATTGGTCCGTTGTCCCTATTTAAGACGGTCCCTTGGTCACTAGATCTTCATTCTCAAAAGCCATGCCCCCAGACATCATGATCGGAGAACAAGATCTCGGTGCCTTGGAACTGCAAGTGGGTCATGGCCATGTGGTCTACACAGGGGGAGCCAAAGGTACGGATGCCCTTGTGGAAGAACAGGCCAAACACTTTGGGATGCAACTAGAAGTCCTGGTCCCCCCGAACCATCCTCGAGCCACTTTCATCACCCCTTCTACGGTGGAAGTCCTGATGCTGGCCAACCCCCATCTTCACCAGGCAGCGGAGAAACTAGGCAAAAAGATGCCCAGTCATTTTTACACCTTGCAATTGCTGCAACGTAATTATCAATTGGCCAAAAAAGCCCATACCATCTATGCCTTTGGCATCTTGGAACCGGATCATAAACGTGTGAAAGGAGGCACTGGTTGGACGGTGCAATTGGCTATGGATCAAGGCAAACCCGTCTACCTGTTTGACATACCCAGTCAATCATGGTACCGCTCGGACCATTACTACCAAGTCAATGAGAATGCCGCCACCCTGGTCACTGGCAGTCAATTTGTTCCTTGGGGACCTAAAAAGCCCACCCTTCATCAAAGCAGTGCTATTGTGGGATCCCGGGATGTGGACGAGAAAACCCGAGCCGAAATTCAAGCCTTATTCAACCGCACCTTCTGTCTACCCGAGAACATTGATCAATTACGTATGGAACTGGAAGACTTTCATTTGTAATTTTTTAGTTTTTACTTTTGGAATTGTACATAGCTTTCTTTTAGTTTTTATTTTTTCCCATTGTACATAGCTTTTACTTTTTATTTTTTCAAATTGTAGATAGCTTTTTTTCAATTGTAAATAGGAACACCCCACCCAGCGTGGCAAAGAAGACCAACCACCCTTTGTAAAAAACCTCAACTCTTTTTTTAATTAAAAAAATAAAAAAAACTGACAACACTGACTTTGCACGTGGATCATAAATAAATGTCTCTTGACTCACAGTAGCCTTGACTCACAATAAAGAAACTCAACAGGAATTAAAAAATGTTCAACTGTTCAAACACCGGCGCACAGCCTCCATGGCTTCCCTCTCCATGTCCTCGAGTCGTTTATATTCCTCCCTGCGTTCCTGTACCACCACTTTAAAAAAATACGCAATGGCGGCCCACTCATCGTCTCTCTGAACTCGGGGCATGTGCTCAACCAAGTAGTGGTCCAGTTCCTTAAATTGCTGTAGGGTGATAGGCCAATACCTCTCCCTCGTAGTCCAAACCAAGTGGTTTTGAATCCATGGAATCACCCGACGGACCAACGCTTTCTTCAGAGATCGGACCGTCTCGGGATGAGGGCGTCCAACACCATTCTCCCACTCCACGAGGTACAACAAAAATAAACGAATAAAGGCAACCACACGATCTCTATTTAACGGGCGCCATGTCTCCTCTCTCCTTTCATACATACGCATGGTCTGGCGTTGGATGGGCGTCCTCTCCGGACCAACTCTCCTTCTCAAATAGTCTTGCCCACTCACATTCATCTCACTACACATGGACCCCAACGGCCTTCTCGTTTCGGACATTTTTGACAGCCCCAATTGACATAAGTTAACACAGCATGAACTCAAAGCTAGGAATGGCGTCCTGTGGCCTCCCTTGACTTATATACCCTGATTCGCGCAATGCACCATGGTCTATCTAAGGAGGGGGGAGGGGGGTCCCCCCACCTCTTCCCCTCCCACAGCATGATGGGGCCTTTCTCTCATTGGCCCCTTCCCTCCCACGTGACCCTTTTGTTTCTCTATAAAAACCCCCGTCCCATTTCACACTTCAACTCATGGATAATCCAGAAACCCAACAAGTGATGGCTCAACCCAAACGATGTGTAATCTGTTTGACGCCTGTCACCGATAATACCAAGTTGAGCTGCTGTGGTCAACCTTGTCATACCCCCTGTGCCAAGGACTATCTCAAGAAACGTGTCTACGCGTCCACCTGTCCTAGCTGCAGCCGAAACGTTCACGGGAGGTCTCTTTCCACCGATCCTCCATCCAACCCCTGTGTATTCTGTGCGATACAAGTCCACTATTCTTCCAAGTTGAGGTGCTGTGATAAACCTTGTCACCCCTCCTGTGCCATGGAATGCAACACACCCAACCCAAATCCGTCTCACAACCCCCATTGCCCAAACTGCCAACACGCTGTTCCTCTTTCCGTCATGGAGACTCCCCCTAGACGATATAGCCGCGACCTTGAGTTTAGCGAGGAAGTTGACAAAGTTCACTGGCCTGGTCCATGGTGGTGTGGTACTCTTTATGAAAACGAAAACACCACCACGAGCGGATACTGGGGACTACTCCCAGATCCAGTTGATCCTGACCACAAAACCCTGCACTATCTGGGAAAGAACCAAAGTGACGTCATTCCCCGCATGAAGAGCATTATGAGTCTTCCCTAGTGTCATTGATCCCAACACCTTCAAGACCTACCCCTATGGCTACCAGTGAAAACCCCAACAAGATCGTCGATTGTGATGTGGAACCCTCATATCAAATAGGAACACAAACCACAGTTATTGTAAAACAAAGCAATCAAAATGTGATTTAGGAACACAAAGGAGTTATTGTAAAACAAATCAATAAAAAATGTGATTTATTCATTTCGTGTACTTTTCACTCCAAAGGACCACCCCCGTTCCCCAAATTGGACTTTGGACTTTGCGCCCGCGTTTTCTCAGCGGTTTTACTTTCTCTTGAGCCCACGATCCTTTTTTCACACTGGTCAGCGGTTTCCCATTCCAAATCACGTGACTTCCGGTTCCCATGAGCCCACGATCCTTTTTTCCCCACAGGTCAGCGGTTTCCCATTCAAAACCATGTGACTTCCGGTTCCAGGCACTTCCGGTTCCTGTGACGTCATTGATTTGCTCTCGACCAATCAGAAGCCTCCATTTGTGCCAAACGAGCGGAATGTACTACTTGTACTCAAACTCGTCCTCGTGCTCAAATCTTAAGTTTCCTAATGTTTGATACTTCTCTTCCGTTGGCTTAGGTGGTGAAAATCCTCCGTCAATGACAGCTGATGACTTGCTGTTTGGGTCCCCCACCAGGGAGGACAAGGGAACAGAAAACAAGTCAGATATAGATATCTTGAATGAGATTCTTGGCACTGGCGGTGCTGCTGGTGGACCAAACACAGCAGAGAACGACAACAGCTTCAGTAAGACATGGAAAGACATGTTTGGAGATGAGCCACTGGAATCAGCCCAACCCACCCAGGAGCCTAGCCAGTCATGGTCCCAAGGTGGCACCAATTTTATGATGCCATCAGACCTCCTCAACAGTATGGCCAAGTTTGACCCGTTTGATGAGGTACCCAAAGATGCTCCTCCACAGGCAGGGATGGGCCGGGGTCTGACAGCATTGGGTGGTCTTCTAAACCGGCCTCAGCTTCCTGGGAGCCAACGGCAAGGTAATCAGGCACCTTCAGAAGCTAGGAATGCACAGTCACTCCCTGGAAAGACAAAGGAGAAAGGGAAAGGGAAAAAGGGATCAGACATGTCCGCCTGGTTCAACCTGTTCTCTGACTTAGATCCTTTGGCTAATCCTGATGCCATCGACAAACAGAACAAGAGGAGTGAAGAGGATAGGCAGTGCTGAGTGAGAATGTAATTTAAAGAATTAAGGTGTAACTAGAAGGAGACAAAATTGTCAAATTTAATTTTTAATGGATGATGAAAGGAATTAACAGTCCCACGTACTACTTCCGAGTATGTGTAGCTTTCATTTGAATGGTTACATGGTAAGAATTTAAACTCACAGACTTAAAAGTTGAAGGCAACTTAAACAGCTTACCAGAATGAACGACAGCAAAGTACTGCTCAGTACCTTTCATTTGAACAGTCACACTTTAGGATTTCATCCACAGGCTCAAAAGTTAGAACCACCTTGTACAGCATAATAAACAGCACCACAGGAAAATACTGCTAGGTAGCTTTCATTTGAATGGTTATTTGGTAAGAATTTATCCACAGTGTAAAGAAAATAATCCCTTTGCAGCACTAAAAAACAAAACCTCAGGAAAGTACCGCCTAGTAGCGTTCATCTGAATAGTTACATTAAGTGATTTTATCCACAAACTGAAAAGTTCAACTCACCTTGTACAGCACAATAAAGAGTACTGCAGGACGTAGTGCATAGTAGCTTTCATTTGGTGTGATTGTATCCACAGGCTCGAAAGTTGCAACCAAATTTAATTTGCATTTGTTGGCTCTGTGAGTGGAAGGGTATAATTATTGGTGGAGAATTTCTCCTGAATCTATTTATCTTGGACAGTTTTAAAACCTATTTGTAAACTTAAATTTGTGAAAGAAATGTAAGGCTCGGCTTCTTTATACATTTTATTGGTGCAAACCAGCATTAAAAAATGCTGCAAAGTCGAAACTTGTAACATGTATAAAAACAAAACAGAAAATGTAATGATATTAGTACACATAAAACAAGTTGTAAATCGGTATCAGTTATTTCAAGTTACGTTACTTAGGGTCATAAATTATTGTGTAATTCGTGCATGTTTCCATGGTGTTTATTGCCAATTATTCAGGACATATCTGTATGCTTCTCCCTGAAAATTTTGACGGGAATAACTCATGTCTAATAGTTTCCCTTGCAATTTGTCGTTCTTAAAGCTACAATACTGTTATTCGATTTAAGAACAAATTTCAGCGGGCATCTAGCAGCCGATAGGCTTACAGAAACAAATAGAAAGCAATCTAGTCAAGTAAATTGAACCGAAGGTTCTTGTAAAACCGGACCAAATCTATCGCATTTGCAGATATCGATATAGAAACGCCGAGCCAGTTTGGCAGTCAGGGTAGGTTGTACATTACTCTTAGCAATATCTTTCAAGAAAATATTTTGTTTTAAGCAGAAAGGTGGGCAGGAAAGGTTGTTCTTTGGTTTGGACTATTTTGTGTACTTTTCTTGTGGCTGAGCTAAAGGGCGCACCATTTGATTTTTGAGGGAGTAGGTTGGGGAATTTTTACCTGAGCGTTTTTTTTTTTGGTGACTAGAAGCTTTCTACTTGTGTGAATTTTGTTTTAACTAGTTTGCAGGATATTTCTTTCCTTTCTTTCGCAGGAAGTTTTTTCGTGTTCGCCCAACCCCCCTCCCCTCAAAAGTAAAATGTTTTGGTGTCCCTAAAGGTAAACAATTATTTTGCGACTTGAATAAATAGAAGTCCACAGTTTGAATAAACAAGTACATAACAGTTAAAAAAAGGTATCTGTTTATTATTATTTATTATTATGTACTTTATGGAGGAGTTGTGGGTATACACTATACAGTCGAAGCTCTCGTACGCGACCACCTCGGGAATTCAGAAAAGTGGTCGCAACAAGGGCTGGTCACTTACGAGAATGGGCTCTTGTAAGCGACCACATGATGAAACAATAGAGAGTGGTCGCTTACAAGAGCTTTGAGCGCAGCGTAAAGTTTGGCATATGTTATAGTTTAATAGTATTACTATTGAATAGTTTTTTATTGCCTATCACATAAGAGGTCCGCCTAGGTACAAGTCAAAGAACCACTGGTACTTGTGTTATGTATTACTCTAAATTTGAACAAGAACCGAGTGCCAAAAGTGTTGACCGAGTGGTCGCTTACGAGAACTTAAAGGAAAAAGCCCGTTGGTAATTCACGAAAGTGGTCGCGGTCGCTTACGGGAGCGGTCGCTTACGAGAGCTTTTCATTACAGAGTTTAAGTGACAAGTCAAACGGGGTGTCACAATGCTGGTCGTAATGGAGCTGGTCGCTTACGAGAGTGGTCGCAAGGAGAGCTTTGACTGTATTATGGTTACGACGTTTTTGGTTTTCTAACAGCACTTCCTGTGGAGTTTGTGGGCTCATTTCATATATCTGGTCTCATAATAACCAAATACCCTTGTATAAAGAGCTTCCCTTATTTTGGAAAAGTTTACGTTCTGCCGTATCACCGTATTAATATTGAACATTACTATAAATCTAATAGCGTTCTATCATAAATGCTGCAATCTGATTGGCTACCCTACTCGCTATCTATTCCGTGATAGATAGTGAGTAGCGAAAAGGTGAGTGGCAGGCGCAGTCTTATACTTCAAAATAACAATGCAATTAAGTAAAACTTTTCACTTTTGTGGTATATTAATCGAGATTTATACTAAAACAATTAGATTATTCGCTCGAGATTTCTATGCGTGATAGTTGATTCGGCCTTGCCTTCGGCCTCATCAACTATCACGCGATAGAAATCTCGAGCTCATAATCTAATTGTTAAATAATACCCCTTTCGTTTTAATGAGTTTAAAGAAAAAAAAAACTTGTTAAACCGCATCTTATGGTGATTGGGTGGGTCGACTTCTCAAATTTTGGATTTATCAACTTAGTTGATAAGGTAAATTGGCCACCGTGAAGGGATTGAAAGCTGACGTTTCGAGCGTTAGCACTTCGTCAGAGCGAATCAAGGAATTGTGGGTTGCACTTGGTTTATATAGGGAGTGGTGGAGCTACGCTATTGGTAATGAAAAGCAGTTCAATGTCAAAACTAGTTCGGCTAAGCTACTCCAAAATGACAACGAAACAGGAAGAATCTTTTCACAACCCCCATTGGTTTCATTCAAACGCGACAAAAACGTAGGAAACTTTCTAGTTAGAAGTGTACTTAAATCTGATGATCAACCAGGTACTTTTAAATGCGCGCGCAAACGATGCAACACTTGTCCTTTCATTCACGATGCGGACAAAATAACGGGACCCAAGCGATCGATTAAAATCACTGATCGTTTTACATGCACCTCTGCGAATGTTATCTATTGCATAACATACACTTTATGCAAAAAGATATATATTGGTGAAACAGGGAGGAGATTAGGGGACCGCTTCCGCGAACACCTACGAGACGTTGAAAGAAATGACAAGGACGCATCCAAACCAGTCGCCCGACATTTCAATCTCCCTAACCACTCTAGTCAACACATGACGATCTGTGGCCTTTCTCTACACCAGGGCAACACGGAAAGCCGTAAAAACCTACAACAAAAATTCATTTTTCAAATCGGCACATTTAATCCCCACGGTATCAACGAACGCTTTTCATTCAGCTAATTTATTCTTGTTTCTCACGTTGCCATGTTCCTACCAATAGCGTAGCTCCACCACTCCCTATATAAACCAAGTGCAACCCACAATTCCTTGATTCGCTCTGACGAAGGGCTAACGCTGGAAACGTCAGCTTTCAATCTCTTCGCGGTGGCCAATTTACCTTATCAACTAAGTTGATAAATCCAAAATTTTGTGTTTCACGTCCCCACCGACGCAGCACCACAGTTTCTTTAGAAACTAACCCCCTTGCGACTTCTCAAATGCCTCTCTCGTTTCGAAATAGCACTATTGATAGCATGGAGCAGATTATGGCGACTACAACGAAACCATCATTACCGAAAATAGACCGTGTTAGATTTTATGATCCGTTACAGTGACCATAATCCCTACAATTGTAGCCTCCAACGCAGATCAGAGGTCCTTTCAAAAGGGCTCGTCACAGAATCTGCGTTGGAGGATACATAATCCCGGGCATAAGACCGGAAGTTGCTGACATCAGTTCTCGAATCATCCCACGTCCTAAATAGTTTCCTTAATAAATTCCAGCTAACTGATTTCATCCATATAGACAAAGTAGAGGCTTGTGTCTTGTGTCTCATATCCTTGCGAAACAGTCAGCAGGATGTATTTAACCCTTTTACCCTAGACGAAAGAGATCGCGTGACGAAACTATACCTCGTGACGCAACCGTTACCACACCGCGTTGAAGCCGGATAGCATGCAAATGAACATTTCTGATAGCACCCCAAGTCCCTCTTTTCTCCGCGCAGCGAGCGCACCCCTCGAATTTCCACGTGGTGCCAATGCGTGTGCGAGTGTTTCGCCTCTTGCTCCACTACGTTTGAGAGAATTTAGAGAATGATCATAGGTTATATAGGCTCTAGACAGGCTCCATAGTGATGAAAGAGGCGCAACTGAAACTTGATTCAAAGTCTAAGGGTAGCTTTGAGAGCAGAAAGTATCAATAGCAGAAAGTATCATTGGTGCAACGCTTCGCGCTTCAATGTTCAGCTGAACTAATCCAGATAGATCACGTTGAGGTCATCAATTCAAAAACTCTCGTATTAAATCGATGCCACTTACACGTAAAATGTTTTAAAAGTGACAATTACCTATCAGATTTTTTTTTTAATTAGTGCACCTTTGCATGTTCTCGGAAATGTTCGGATATCTGCAAAAATGAAATGCAAAGTTCGGTTATCTTCGCAAGATGCTCGAACGATTTTCGGTTTTCTTCGGAATTCGTGGAATTTGTGGAAAGTGCGTTAAACAAGTAATACTCCTTAAAAAATTTCTGTAAGTTTGGAAATTGTTGGAAACTGTCAAAGTCCGTCGCACTCATTTGGAAATCTTTGGATAATTTTTTAAAGTTTTGAGGGTGATTCAAATAAATTATTTGAATGATAAGAATATGTTACTCGCTTGCTGGATAGTATGTTAATTTGAGCGGAAGCCTTCTCTTGAGATATTGTTCGCACTTCTAGAAAGTGAAATCCATTTCTTAATGCCCTTGAATACCCTCCCCAATAACCGGATGTTCGTTATATCATTACGTTGTACCATCTAATCACAGGCGTGACGATCCAGTATAGAACGGGGAACAGAGAACACGATCCATATATGGTTTTGCAATAACTACGCTCATAATATTTCTCTCTCACTCCACGCTGATTCCCGTATTTCGACATGTCACCTTTCGCGTTTACCAGTTCTTCGTCCTCTAGTGCACTTGACTACTGCCTGATCACTTTATTTTTGTTTGCCAGTGTGAAATCGATTACAATTGACCTACAGAATCTTAACCCTGTCACTCCCAGAGTCAGTTATGGAGACATTGAGGTGATTCTAACTTCCGAGTCTGTGGATGAAATCCTATGGTGTGACCATTCAAATGAAACCTGGACAGCAGAGCTTTCACATGGTACTATTTATATTTAAGTATTTTACGAAAAGAAATTTGAGATTTGTCTTGAATTTTGATTTTAGACACCCTTGGGAATAAAAGGGTTAAAATATCAGTCGTTTCTTAACTCTAACACCCCGTGGGCGTACAGGTGTGGGCTAAAAGGCGCTTGAGACAAGGTAAGCCGAAATCAGAATACCTCTAAATCTTGCACATGTCCCTCTTAAATGTTGAAACAAGTCGTTACTTTTAGTTTGGCGTTGGGAAGTGTTCCTGGTGAAAACCTTCGAGAGAAACTGTTTTCTTTTTTCAGAACACTCGTAATATGCTCCTTAAAACGTCCTTTTAATCATAACTCGTCACTAATATTTTTACCTGCTATCGGCTCTATGTTGGTCAATTTCGCCATTCCCTTCCCGTATTATAATTCCCAAAGAAGACTAAATCTAAAAAAAAAAGAAGAAATAGGCCTGATTGCAGAACTTAGCTATTTAGACAATGTTTTGAGGCAATGCAATTCGTCACTTTCAAGAGAGCGAACGCATAAAAAACTGACGTCAAGTTTAATTAGGAATGACCGCGCATCACATGCAGGCCCAAGAGAGGAAGTCAAACTGGTTCAAAGCATACAAAAGCATTTTACCTTTAATCCCACGCTTTTCCTGGAAGAAACGGATGTCTTTACAAAAGTATATAAATGGAGAGAATTTCTGTCAGGGTATATTGTTGAAGGACTTGAAGCACACTGAGTGGAAGAAGAAGTTGGATTTGCAGACCAAACCTCAGGAGTTCAGAACAAGATGCAGAAGACAGGGATACTTTGCAATGCCATACTAGTTATTTTCCTCGCCAATATGGCTGTCAGTATGGCCATCAAAAGAGAAGGTAAGACTGTCATATGCGTTTACACTCTTTAGTAACTGTAAATTAGGCAGAGCTGGAGTCTAATTCAGTGCAAGGTCTTGTTATAGGAGTGGCCTGCAACAGGCTTATTGATGCCGGCGCTTTGCTTCGCCTTGTATCTGTCTTGGAAGGAATGCTAGTCCATTGCAGGTTTAATTTGCCAGGCTAGCATTCTGTACCCAGCTCAGTGTAAATTTTAGGCGGAATCTAATGCAAACTAGCGAATACAATATCTTTTGTTCAATTCCGTTAGATTTTGACGTTGAAACAAGTCTTAATTTAGATATATGTTTCTTACTGGAGATTTAGCGACCCATTAGTTTAGAGATGTAGGCGCCTTTTTCCCGTTTCAAATTTAGCGACGAGTACTTGAATTAGCTAGATTTGCCGTTGTGAAGAAATAACATCATCGCTAACAATAGTTACCTTAATAAGTCTGACGTAAACCTCTCTAATTAAGATGCGATTTACTTTTTCTCGCATAAACTGCCCCGAAATGAAACATAGATTCGTAGCAGAGACACAGACTCCGACTAACGAGTTTCCGGTGTTCAAAGCCCATATCGGCGGCGTTGGCGATAGAAGCCTCCCCGCCTTCATGCACTCGTGATCTGTTTCAAACTCTCTTGCTTGGTTCTAACTGATTTCTTTTCTGTTTTCAGCCAAACACGCAAATAAGCCTGTTATCCAAAGCTTTGGCCTTGGGGAAAACAGCATCGCGTACATCGGTAGCAATATAAACTTGACTTGCAAAATGGAAAACACCGAAGTAGGAATTTTCCTTAACTCTGGCGTCCAAGTACAGGAGGGAGGACGATTTAGGTACATATTTGAAGAGTTTGGGGACGGTGGGCTCTTGGGTATTCTTGAAATCATAAACGTCGCTAAGGAAGATGAAGGAATTTACACTTGTTACGCGTACAACGCTGGAAGATTGGCCTTGAAGGCATTTACGCTTAGAACAGGTTTGTACTGTCTGTACTCTCTGACTGCTTAACAGACAACGCGTTAGTTAACTAATGTGTACATATAGATTAGATCTTGCATGAAAATTAAAATCATCCATTTATGTATGTTTTTATTTTTTGTTCGTTCTTTCTTTCTTTCAAGCCCTCGTTTGTTCTTTCTTACGTCTTTCATTCAGACAGTCAGTAAGTGAGTCAGTTCACTCCGTCCGGCAGTCAGTCGTCAGTCAATGGAGACATCGCAGTCAATTAGCGAGTCAGTTGGCACATCATTGGGTTGGATTCATCACTCCATTTATCCATTCATCCATCCAAACATCGCACATGCATGCATGCATGCATGCATCCATCCATCCATCCATCCATCCATCCATCCATCCATCCATGCATCCATCCATCCATCCATCCATCCATCCATCCATCCATCCATCCATCCATCCATCCATCCATCCATCCATCCATCCATCCAGCCATCCATCCATCCATCCATCCATCCATTCATTCATTCATTCATTCATTTGATCGTTGGTTCGTTCGGTCGTTTGGTCGTTTGGTCGTTCGCTCATTCATTTATAAGTCAGCCATTCATTCATTCATTCATTCATTCATTCATTCATTCATTCATTCATTCATTCATTCATTCATTCATTCATTCATTCATTCATTCATTCATTCAGTCATTCAGTCATTCAGTCAGTCAGTCAGTCAGTCAGTCAGTCAGTCAGTCAGTCAGTCAGTCAGTCTGTCAGTCTGTCTGTCTGTCTGTCAGTCCGTCAGTCAGCCAGCCAATGAGTCAGTCAGTCAGCCAGTCAGTCAGTCTGTCTTCTATACAGAAGGAAGTGGTTCGCTGGGTGCTGCGTTTACCTTTAATTTTTGACATTCATCTCGACTTCTAGAGTCTGGGTCCTCGTACCCAGGCGCCAACGGCTTAAAAGGCAAGACTGTTCAGGGGACTAGAATGTCTAGATCCGAGGAATCGTCGTACCCCATCCGAACCTCTTGACTTGTTCAGTATTCTTAGCGTACAGGCGGAATCTGCGAAGAACGTCCAATTGTTAACAGTAATTCTAGACCCTTCAACACCCATGTAGTCACGTTTTGAGTAAGGGCATAAACAGGGAATCAAGGTGAAATGAAGCTTTAATTGAAGGTTTGAATTTGTTGTGAGAGCCCTTGTGTTGAACCACTCGGGCTTATTACCATATATTGTGTGCATTGGTTAAGTGCACCGAGCATCCGATATCCCGGAAGAGGATGACATACAAGTGAAGAGGGCTGGGGACTTGTCGGGCTGAATTTACAACAAAATCATAGAATCAGGGAAGCAACCACACCAATCAATCAAGACAAACCGACTTTGCGCTCCCCAAATTTAACACCGTTGCCTATTGCAAGCACTAGTTAAGATACCTTGGTCCTAAACTGTGGAGTAAACTCTCCAGTAAGGAGAGACTTGCGAGCTACCTTAAGGCTTTTAAGTCACAAATAAGAAGGCGTGGTCTATCGAGCCTTCTAGAAGACGGATGCATGGGCTGCCATCTATGCAATTCTTAGTTTCTGTAAATATAAATTGATTACTTTAAATTAGTTTTTTTATGTATGTAGTCCTGTAGTTATTTTATGTGTATGTGTCACAGTTAATTTTACATTTTTGATTGTTATTATAGTTATCTTATAGTTACCTTTAACTGTTAGTTAGGTGTCCCCTATTAGCATGGGGATTCCCCCCTGCTAGACACTTTAGACACGTTAATAAAGTTTCTATTCTATTCTAATCAGACCTGCTGGGAAGAGCTCGACGATCTTTAAACTCGCTCAGAAGTCTTTTTTTTTTCGCTAATTGTGTGATTTTTTCAATTTGTAGGGTCCACCATGAGTACATTAAAGAGGAAAGAAGACCAACCAGTGTAAAGCAAGATGAAATTTCTTCCCTGTTGCTTTTAAATTTAGCTATCTTCCTATAAAATAAAATTGACCAAGAAAGTCATTCAGACTTTGTTCTTTTCTTTTCTTTATTTTCTTCAGTCTTTCTTCGATTATTTGCTATGATGAAGGGCTGATACTCGAAACGTCAGCTTTCAATCTCTTTACGGTGGCCAATTTACCTTATCAACTCAGTTGATAAATCCAGAGTTTTGTGTTCACTTCCTCACCGACGCAGCACCACAGTTTCTTTAGAAACTAACCCCCTTGTTTGTACTTTCAGTACCTTGTTTAAACACACTGCATAGTACATATTTTAGAATCTGAATGCAGTGGAACCAAGAACCTCTTTTGAGTGGAACCCAATGCAACGAAGTACCAAGGGACTAGCGAAAAACAGGTGTTCTTTTTAAGCGAAACCCCGTCATAACGAATTTATGGGAAAACGACCAAAATTAGACCAAAATCTTCGTTGGTTTGGCTAATAGTTGTTTTGCCGTATGTCAGTTGAACAGTGTTGTGTTGTACCACCCATAGTCTCCTACGCAACCGTTCTTAGGGTCGTCACGCAACGCTCAGTCCTCGTAGGAACCACAAGGAGTGTTGCGTGACGATCCTAAGAACGGCTGCGTAGGAAACTGCACCACCCAGTACTCGGTGTAATCAGTGCAGTAACTATCCAGATTTAAACAGTTAAGCTTAAATACAACTAGTGATTGAGGTTCTGTATGCATTTCTCTTGACCTATAACGATTTCAGTTTCAGTTGCTTGATGAGTTATTCGTTATATTGGGGTAAATTTTGAGTTTGGGCATCTGAGTTGTCCTTTGTTACATCGGGGATTTCGTTACACCGGGGTCCTGTACCATCTGTAACTCTAGCCGCCAGGCTGAGCTGATATCGTTCGTCATAGCGGGGACTTCATGATCACTTCGTTATACCGGTGTTGTACTTCACCTAAAGGTGTTAAGGGGTAAGGGGTACCCCATTTACTTTACCCACTGACTTGGGGAGGACCGGGAGAGACAAGAAGGAAGCCATAATTTATAGCCGCTTTAGTAATACGTGCATAGCGGCTATCTTTCAACATCCATCTTTTGACATCGTCTTTCGACACGATAGAATTGAGAACAAAACTGAAAATCGTGGCACTGGCCAAGATTAATAGATTAATATGTGTCATCTTGAACACTGGCAGTCTACCGAGAAAAGACAAATGAGCTGCTTTTTGGGGTGGTCTTCCCCTCCCCCCCCCCCCTGATCCTACCTCCACTCCCCAGTACAAAAAAAAAACTTCAAAAGTCGAGTGGATTAAAGAAAAAAAAAGGAAAAATGGTTTACAATCAACGGCACCCCTTTCACCTGAGATAGAACGCGTGTTCTTATTGGTCCCTGGTAGATACCCTGAACTCGCGAAAATTTTAAGTATGCAAATTTGGACAAACCTTTTCCGGTTGAGTTCCAAATTTGGAAAGCGATTGCACACTTCCGCTCACGAGCGGCGGCGGCAAAAATGAGATCATTCTGCGTCACTTTCAGTTTCTAGCGACTTTTCCAGGAATCGTTGTGTGTAAGTCAAGTGCGTTGGTTTCGTGTTACCTCACCGTCATTCATTAACGAAAGGAAAGTTTGAAGTCAGGCCTTTTTCGACTCAAGAGAAGCTTCGATAAAAGCGAATTGTTCGCTGTTTTGATAATCTTAGGACTTGATCTCAGCCGGGTCTCTGTCATCGAAGCCGCAAAGGCACGTCCCGAAATCTAGCGTGTTTTCTCAAGAAATCAGAGCTAATGGTTCTCAAGGAATTCCTGACTTTTAGCGCTTTCTTCCTGGTGCTAGTCGTTGCTGGATCGAAGCACCTGAATTTTCCACCAACATGTCATTTTCAAACGGTTTCTTGTCCCTGTATGGAGAAGCGCGGAGTGCAATTGAACGTAACAACCTATATCAAATGGTGCGCTAAAAATCTGAATGAAGAGGTCAAATCTGTTTGCAGCGGGAGGGCCGCCTTGGAGAAATGTAAAAAAGGTAAGTTTATTATGTTGCAAGTCTATTACTCACCTATTTGACTAGTTCTTTCTGTGGTAAAAGTTTGGCTTGGGGGCGATTTATTTGGGATTATGCAATGCTAATGTACTGAGCTTTTGACGTTGTTTACATTAGCTCAAGGTTAATTGCGCGAAACGAGGAAATATTCGGTTGTATAGGGAAGTAAATTTTATATTTTACATTTGTTTTGGATAATACCCGTTTGTTTGTTTCTCTTTGTATAAGCTTAAGCTACATCTTTCTGTGAACTGATAATCCGTCCAGTTGATTAATTTTCAACCTATCCATGTATTGCCGCACAAATGAAATCTGAAATTTGAGAATCATTTGACCGAAAACCACGCACGTGTCGTGGATGTAGAAACGTCAGTTACAAAGATAACCAAAATGAATAGGCCTTTCATTTTGCGCTCATTTGATTATCTTTGTAAATCCATGTACAGTTGATATGATCTTTCGTAATATTGCAAGCTTCTCGTATTGACAAAGATTAGTGACATAATTATCACAACCAAATGTGATCAGTAAGTAAGGTTCATTTATTGACGCTCAGGGTTCAATAAACTGAAGGTTTTTAATTTGAACTTTATTTTCAAACAAACAATATTTTTTCAAAATAATAGTTTTTCTAACTCATTCACAGTATATTAGTTCATAACTTTAAAAGGGCCTTTAAAACTTAGTCAAAGCTGTTATCATAATTCTGTGTTGTGATTGGTACAGTACAGCCCAATATTCCAGTTGATTAATTCACAGTTTGTATTGCACGAGTTCTAATGTCTTGTTTACCGGATTTGTGCAATAGAATATTGGTTGTTCATATTTCAGCTTCCTAAAAGAAATTAATGCTTATTATGCACCTGCCAATGATGACCTGAATGTCGACAGAATTTGGTGCTTCTTTGCCAAGCAGTCTTTTGTGGTTTCTTCTTAGGGTTCATTGGTCCTTTCTAAAGGTTGCTTTACACGTGTGATTTTTTCGCACTTTTCAACGCAAGTTTTGTTGCACTCAAACAACGATTTTAGTGCCATTTTCGTGTGATTTGTCACTGTGATAATTATTGCAGAAGTTTCAAATACATGTATGTTCTTAACTTGATGCAACTTGGGGCTGAGTTTTGCAAAATAGCAGGAAATATGGCACATGAATCACAGAGAAATTCCAATGAAATTGCTGCTAGTTAACACTTCAAACAAAAGTTGCATAGGGGAGTGTGACAAAAAATGCATTAAAAAAATCGCATGTGTAAACGGGCCTTGAATTACTGTATCTGTACTAATGTTACTTTTTTAATATTACTTTTTAATCTCTAGCTTTCGTTAAATAAGTTTCTAATTTCAAACTGCATTTGCCAGTTAAAGGATTCTGTACATGTAGTATTTCGTACTCATTGTTAATGAATTGATGAATTGCAGCCTATCTCTTACAAGAGAGACAACGACGCAATGTGGTTTCCCAAAATTTCATGTGCCTTAATGGAACCATGTTACCGCCAGATGGGTCACCCTCTAAAAAAGCCCCTCCAACAGTTGACATTAATGGCCATTCAAAAGATGTTGATGTAGATAAAGATGTCATGTTGAGGTGCACAGTAGTTTCCAGTCTAGCAGCAAATATAACATGGTTTCATGATGGAGTGCCTTTAATGGAAAAAATGGACAAAAGACATTCTTTTCTGGAGTGCAGAACAGTGCTGCAGATTAAGGGTGTATCGACCAAAGATGCAGGAAATTATACTTGTGCTGTACAAAATGAGCTTGGACGAGCAACAGCTACTTCTCGTTTGTCGGTGAATCGTAAGTACATTGTAAAGTTCCAAAGTGTATATTAATACAGGTCTGTAGCATGGGGTGGGGCCTGTGGGTTCTGACTCCTCCCCCAAAATTTTCAAAGCAATACTTGTGCATTTGAGACATTAAATTTTAACTTTGATGACCGTTTCCTTTATACAAATGACCTGGGGCATACATTTACTAATTTACCTTGTTAAAAATTTCATTTGCATGCGATTTTATAGCTACATACAGCTGTAGATGACGATGAAAGAATGAAATAAGGCTATTAAAATCAGGGGTTTCAATAAAATTTGAAGTAGGCAGCTGGTTTGAGTAGAGTAACCGACTGTATGAACAAGAGTTTGAAACAGTCTTCCTTTAACTACTTTAATTCAGGGCAAAAAGTAGCCGACTTTTCTGAGCAAAATAGCCGACGCTTTTCGTCGGCCGTCGGTGCTTATTGAAAGCACTGAAAATGTTAACATACCTGTTTCAACATTGCAAAATTAGCCATCACCTATATACTAGTTATTCCATAATTTATGTACACAGCAGCCTTACTTGTTTCTTCATTGGCAATATTGAAATTATCCTCCTAATGTTGCTGCTGCTGATTTCTGAGTGTAAACGGTAAACTGTACACCTTATATTCCTCTGAATCAATCGAACTGAATGCAGATTCAAGATGGCCACTTTCAAATGAAGACCTTTTTGAACACAGAAAAGAGCCTGGTAACCACGTAAGTGCACTTGGGCATAAAAATGGTCACTCAGCGAAAAGTTATGTAATACATTTTGTGTATTTTTTACGAATAAGCTTTCATTTTTCTGAGACTTCTATAAATTATGGGTCATTCCACAGTATCTTGGTACATTGGTATCAGTTTTAAAAATGTCTTCAAATGAGTCTCAGCAATAGTTTAAAATGTAGTGAAGTGTTGTAAGTTTACTTTTCATGAAAGGTTTTGCATTCACAGGATGGCATTGCTGCATAAATTATAATTAATTACAAAAAATCCAGAAAATGGCTATTGCGGAGACTACAAATGTCTTGTTTGTTTATAAAAAAATAATAAAGCTGAAAGATTTAGTTAGTCTCTAGACATACCTCTACTGCTAGGTCTCTTTTCTTAGACACCTGATTCAAATTGACTTTGTCATCGGAACTATACAGAATTTGCCTTCCCTTAGCAAAATGTAGTCTCCGCAACGATTTTACACCTTAATTAACTCTTTCCCATCAAGACTAGTATTTTCCCGACGTTAAAGTCGGGAACCATTGAACCATTTGTAACGTCATCATTTTTGACGTCACCAAATTGTTTTGATAAGCACCTAATACAGCAAGGACAGATCCATCAATACGTGTGTCCAGTTTGAATATTGACCAAATTCTGGCAGATCCATACCAGAAAAAGCATGTCCAATTTTGGGTGCAAAGTTGGTGGTAAAATAGGCCAAGTCACCTAGTTGATCAATGTTCCATTTCCAGGTTTTTGGAAGGACTGAGGCCAAAACTTTTCCAGTGGATAGAAAGGGAATAAAGGGTAGAAGATAAAGAGAAAAGAAAGGGAGAGAAAACGGAAAGGCTGTTGATCACTATTGATCAGGCTTGCAGGTTTATGCTTTCAGTGCATATTCACAACTCTTAAATGCTTCGTAGTAAGAAAGCACCTTAATCTCACATGCTCTCTCTGTCTCTCTCGACAGGGAAAGACAAAGGCCCATACATATTGTACCTGGGACTAGAGAAAAACGTGGATTCAGATGCCACAGTTATTGGGAGCAACGTAAACCTAACCTGTGAAAGCCAGAGTACTGGAGTACAAAATGTCTTTTACAAGGATGGTTCCGTTGTAACTGAGGGTGATGGAAAACACTACACCCTGTATCAAATGTCTGATCATGAGCGTAATGTCAAAGTCGCTAATCTTGAGATAAAGAATGTCACATTTGAAGATGCTGGAAACTACACTTGTCTTGCATTGCTGCCTACCGGTATACGCAAGAACTCTACATTTCTTCTTAGAGTCGGTAAGCTTTTTAAGTAAGAGATAAATACCCAGCATGCATGTATTAAGCCATGTACCAGTACATCCTGAGGGCTGTATGTATGGATTAATGCCAACATTTGAGGTAGTCTAACTTATTTCATGATACAAAGCCCAATCTTTCAAAAGGACAAACGCTGGCGAATTAATATTATCGTAAGGTCTCTTGAATCAACAGAAAACACACCCCATTATATAATTATTATTACATATTATCATATATTATTATATCATTCTATGACTTTCATCTTCCCTTATTGTACTATAATAAGGGTTATATAACCCTTATTCCTTGTGTAGGAGTCCAGCAACAGTGCTTAAGGCATATTGTACATCCATATTGATAGCACCACCAGTTCAATTTATGCAATGATAGCAAGTCATACACTATAGACATTTTAGTCTAAAGGTCATTGCATGAAGGTCCTTAAAGGGACCCACCCAGGCTTGGCCTAAGTGACTTGTGCTTGGTTCCCAAGTTTACTACCCCGAAAAATTAATAGGGTAATGTTGTATGTGAAAAGGTACTGTGATGTGCACTTTTTGAATTATTTTAGTTAGCGAATTGTAGCAATTCGTTTGTAGTAGTATTCCAATTTTAAACGCCTTTTTTTTTTTGTCAAAATTTGAGCAGTCTTGTTAGCATTTATGAAATTGTCAAGTGTAGTCCAGTTGGTCTAAGAAAAGCTGTCTGTATAAACTCTCAGATAAATCCCTCCTTCAGGGATTTATCTTTAGAAATCCTTCATTTTTATTTATAAATTCATTTCACTGGCCCCAATGTTTCCTGCTTCTTTATCAATCCCTCCCTGGAGTTTTCGACAGATAAATGTTAATGAGGATTGTAAGTTTAATGATGTTGAATAACGAAAGGAAAAGTGTGTGAAATAAGAGGTAAATTTATCTTATGTTATCTCAATTGGAGGCATGCTGTTCAGGTAGTTAACTACAGAACCGGGCTTCTGAAGACTAGTTTATGTGCACAGTATTCTTCAAGGGGGCTCAATTTTCTTATTTTTTTTTAAAGCTATATCTAATTTAATTTTTGAATTAATTATTTTATATAATGGCAAGTGTGTACTAATAATTACCATTAATTGATTTTAAAATAAAACACATTGAAAAATAGCCCATGAGCCCAGCAAATTATGGAAGAGGGAATTTCAAGCAATGAGCCCCTGGTGACCTCTTGCTGTCCCAAAAGTTGACTTTTCATTGATGAAAACATATACGGTCAGCCATTCTTTTCCTAGATGTCCTTCCTTGTCTTCAAGCATGTTTTCTTGGCAAAAAAAAAAAATTGGGAAAGGGGTGGGGGGGGGGGGGAGATGTCGGTCACTATACGCTGATCTTTGTTTATTTCGGCAGTCTTTGATGTCTGCATCGAAAATATTGCTTTGCAAATGAAAACATGAAAAATTGAAAGTAAAAAAATGGCACGTATGAGAGGAGGATGTTGAAAAGTAAATGAAGGAGGTATATCTTTTTGTAAAAGGTTGAGTTGCCACCCAGCCATACAGATGTCTTCAAATGTCTGTTAATTTTGAAAGTATCATTTGAAACCAGTTTCTATCCTTTTTCTTTCAAACTTTGCATGTTTACTAAATGTTGTATGCACTTTCTAGTTTTAATCTTTGTTTCTTTATCGTATGAATTTTAATTTTCAAGATGTAAACAATGACGTCAGCAAAGATCTGTCTATTGTGGCTCAATGGTTAACAAAGACTATTAATGGTTGTCTCCTGTTTTTTCAGTATATTCATCCTGTAGCCCTGGGTATTTTTGTCCACCTGGAAGCCAACACCCAAAGCTATGCAGCCCAGGCTACTACTGTCCCCCTGGGAGTGAAAGCCCTGTTCCCTGTCCATGGGGAACTTATCAGCCTCTTGCTCGAGTTGCTGCAAAGACTGAGTGTAAAACCATGTGAGAATGTAAATACTTCAAAGAAACCAAGCCACTATACACCTGCAGTAAACATCACAGACTGCCCGCTGGCTGAAAGCCCTGACAGTGAGATTGAGAAAGGTAATAGTAGCTACATGTAAATAAGGTAGAAGTTCGCTTTTAATGTGACCACTGACCGGCCAGAGAAGTTTGGTGCTATTAATGGGATGGTCTTATGTCACATTATGGTAGTGTACGGAAAGGAGCAGCAAAGAGGAAAACTAATAAACCACAGGAACGAGACAGCGTGATTCAAAGGGCAAAATTAATGTTGTAGATGACCACCAAATGAAGTTTCAAAGATAGTTTTGAACAGACTTTTTTTGTCAGTTGTTTTTATTATTTTTGTTTCCTTTTGTTAGTTAAGTCACCAGGGATTTCAAATGGGCATGTTGACGGGGGCTCCAAAGGTGACAGTTGGTTGCGTTAACAACGTGATCGGGTGATTAAGTTTTTCAGATAAGTAACTAACCAGCCTGGCCTTTCATTTAGGCCACAAAACATTTTTTGCAATAACGATCGAGGTGGTCACATTTATTGGTCAAAGGGCAAGGTTCTACTGTAGTAATGGGGCTTGAAACAAGAGAAGAATTAAAAAGGTGTGATACAGTCAAAGCTCTACCACCACTTTCGTAAGCGACCAGCCCTAGTTTCGTCCAGCATTGTGAAACCTCGTTTGACTTGTCACTTAATCTCTGTAATAAAAGGCTCTCGTAAGTAACCGCTCTCGTAAGCGACCGCGACCACTTCTGTGAAATTACCAACGGGCTTTTTCCTTTGTTTTTAAGTTCTCGTAAGTGACCACTCGGTCAGCACTTAAATAAAAGCACTCGGTTCTTGTTCAAATTTAGAGTAATACATGCACGGACTTCTTCTGTGATAGGCAATAAAAACTATTCAATATTATTACTACAAAACTATTACTAACCATTACAGTAACATAGGCCAAACTTTATGCTGAACGCTCTTGTAAGCGACCACTCTCTATTGTTTCATCAAGTGGTCGCTTACGAGAGCCCATTCTCGTAAGCAACCAGCTCTAGTTGCGGCCACTTTTCTGAATTCCTGAGGTGGTCGCTTACGAGAGCTTAGACTGTATTCTATATGTCACGCGCGTGGCTCCTGGACAATGAAAACTCTGAGTACTGGATGGAAATCGAACGCATGACCTTCAATACACTGATCAGTTGCTCTAACCACAGAGCCTACTGAGAGACTCCTACTACTACTCCAGACTGTTATAGCGGAGCCTGCGCACTAGCGCGCCAGCGGAGCACCATTGCTAAGCAAATTTGGTAACCTATCGATCCGAGAATTTTTGCTTGTGACGTCAGCGTACGCCCGCCCGTCCGTACAGACTCTGGGGGAGGGGGAGGGGAGTTCCAAGACAACCCGACGCGGAGGTGGAGAATGCCATCTTTTCTTGGCGGGAAATCGCGCGGTGCTTTTGGGCAACTGGTGTTTTTCTTGGCGGGAAATCGCATGACCGCCGTCGCTTTTGAAAAAGAGGTTTTTGAGAGGCTTAGCTTGTTTAGCAAAAGGAATCAGTTCCACAGAAGTGAAGTTTAGAACTTGAGAAAAAATATCAAATAACTATAAATGGAAAGAAAGAGTTCAACAGAGTACTCAGTTGTCTTTTCAAGAAAGCAAAAAGTTCAAGTTACTAAGACTTCATCTTTGTTGTCGGTTCCGTGCTGCGAACTGGGTCGGCACGACGCTCGAGTTCGCAGTATTTCGCAGCGGTCCCGATCCGAAATGTAGCAGAGCTGGTACCTTCTGTTTTTTTTTTACTGTCCACAACCATGGTTTTTGTGGCGGTCCGAGCACATTTTCCCAGAAAAACAACCGGCTGTTTAGTCGACGGAACTGCGATCAATAAACAGCTGCTTAAGTATAATAATGAACACAATTTTTTACGTAGTGGCAAGTTGGTCGAGTGGTTAGAGCGATTCCCTAGCGTTCGGGCTCTTGGATTCCAAATCCATGTGGGAGGACAGTTTTTTTTCTCATTCTTTCCCTTTCTTTTCTCTGTTTTTTTATTATCGGTAATTACTTTAAAAAAATAAATAAGTTCCAGCAATAAAAGAGGGGCCCCGCTTTTAGGCTCGGCTAAATCTATATATTAGTGTAATAAGTGTAGTTGTAGTTTTATTTTTTTTGTATTCCAATGTGTTGGGAGGGGGCAGCACTTCTTCTTCGAGAACAGGTGGGTCAACAGATCTAGAGTTGTGTACTGCCAACAATGCTGTTCTAACATTTTTGTTTTTTTTTTCCTCAGATGAAAAACCCTCCCCATCCTCTCATGCTACTTCTGCAGAGATTTTTGGAATTGTCTTTGGTATAATTGTTGCAATACTTCTTACAGCGTTGACATTATATTGTGTTTCAAAAAGGACAAGAGGTTCCAGCACTAATCCCTCTGAGCTGGTCTTGACTCGAAGTGAACTCAATGGCACATGTGGGAATACAAGTAATTCTGAGTATTCCGAGATACTGAAAAGACCACCTGAAGTCGGTAAGAGTGCATTGCACACAATGTCATTCCACCATTTAGCTCTGCTGTAAAGCTGGAGCCAGATTCATGAAGCCCTCATAAGTTGAAACGCATTGCTGGAAAACAAAAGCCTATCAAAGCGTAGTTTCAAAATTGGCTACCACTGCTATAGGTGTGTGGCCTGGTTTGCTAAAAAATCAGGAAAGATAATTCCAACCAATCGGAAAGCACTACCAAGATCCGGGTAGAGACACGTCATCAGTATGGAATTTCTGCGCTCGTTACTCAGACGTCGTTTTGCGAGGGCTCAAGTGGCGACCTCATGAAACGTCAGCTGTTTTCTCAGGCTATAAACTAGGAAGAATTGATATATTTTTCACAATTGTGAAGCTAAACTGCAAGTTAAAGCCCGTGTACTGTATAAATAAATGAAAAAGTAAAGTCGCACATGTACCGCAAGTAGCCAACACAGCGAGCATGTTAACTCTCGTTTCAGTACAATGAAGCAGCTAGAGATATTTATTTACTACTTCCTCTGGATGGGATACTGGTCCTAAGTTTGGCTATGACGATTGAGGGGTGGGCGAAATACGAAATTTCGAGGAGACGCGATGAGACGCGAGGCGAAGGGAGCGCTATACTAGTCCTTATCGGTGTTACTCCGTATGCTTTACCAGTACCCATTCATACACCTTGGTATGGAGAGATGGTGTGGAGTAATGAGGTGGACTGGTTATTTGGCATCTGGCGTTACAATGTATTTGATCACAGCCCACTATCGTGATGCAAGGAGTGCTGTGTTACCAGTTGACCTCATTCGCTGAGGAAGACTAGCAGGAGGCAATCATAACAGTGCAATCTACTGTATATATTAACCCACTACTCTCCGAGGCAAACGATTATACAATAAGGAATTGTAACTAAAGAATTGTTTAAATTATTTCACCTGACTTTTTGGGGTTATTATTATTATTTTTTTTTCAGATTATGAAGCCAAATACGATGTCTTCATCTGTTACAGCTCCAAGGATATCAGCTGGGTTAAGGAACTCTTGGCAGAGCTTGAAAACAGACACTTTGCCTGCTGCGTCGATTTCAAGGATTTTGTACCTGGAGCAGCAATCGTGGAAAATATTTCTCAAGCAATTTACTATAGTAGAAAAACAATCGCAGTCTTGACACCAGATTTTGTAGACAGTGAATGGTGTAGCCACGAGCTTCAGAAAGCTCTGACTAGAATACGTTTACATCAGGTTGTACCGATCGTGTACAGGAGCTGTGCTATACCTTTAGTACTACAAGACAGGACTTATCTAGACTGGGAAAACTGCCACGTTAAACCGTATTTTTGGGATCAGCTTGAAAGAGCGTTGAGGCTGCCAAATAGTGGCGAAATTTGCTGTGATGAATTTGATACAACTGGACCTTTAATCTCCTAAAAAAATATGTAGATGGTAAAAGACTGTCTTGCTGTCTTAAAAATTAAGACGCAAGATAAGACACAGAAGCAAATCAAAGTACTGGTAAATCAATGGCTTTCTGTTGGATGGTGAGTCTTTTGGATTCTGACTGCCACGAGATGGAGACGGAACGTGTCAGTGAAAGCCGGATGAGAAATCCTACTTTGGATCCACAAGGTTGGATTCATAGCAACCACAAGAAGTCATTACATCTAGGCACACCATTACACGATGAATATCATGGCCACGTTAACACCTCGAGCCCAGATTGG